>JBAMBM010000790.1:0-272644 GCA_037043425.1 Hirtodrosophila duncani | reverse complement strand
CCCTAAGGGGCTTAGCAAAAAATGTTCAAAAGAACTTTCTGAGTTCTGAGGTTAAACCAAATCCGAGTAAAGTAAACAGTGATTTACCGGTTCAAATACATTGCTGAAGTCAGTGTAAATGACGTCAGCTTGCATTTTATTCGTTAGTCCTCGTATTACAAAAGTGAATTCAATTATTGGTGGTAGTAAATTAGTGGTGGTAGAACTTCGCTTCATAAGCCCATACTGAGCAGATTAATTTAAAGAACCACAAGAAAGTTGTAACTGTGACAATCTTTTTTAAAACCATAGCAGACAGTTTTCATATGCCTCTGTAGTTTTAGGCATCACTCTGAAGAGGAATTATAAACGACCCCTTCCAGAAGAAGGTAAGCACAAAGAATTCCGAAGCGCATCAGCGCAGAATCTAGGAATATATTCCGGAACGCCATCAGGGCCAGGGAAAAATTAGGCTTAATAGACTTAAGTTCATTAAGCAATAAGCTGTCTGTAACTAAGGGAGGTTTGATGCTTTTCAACTTGTGTAGGATATGAGATAATATCTGATTGGACGGATTCTTTAGAGAGCAATAAAATGTTTGAAATAACTGCAAACAAATGGGCAATGCCTTGATCTGTGTTAGTGTTTATGTAAAATGATGAAGAAGGTATTATATATATTTTTCGTTTTGAATTAGCAAAGTTATAAAATTGTTTGGGGTCCTGAAAAAAGTGTAGCCTACAGCGATGTAAGTATGCTTTATAGCACTCAGAATCACTGTGTACCTTGAACAAGCAGGATCTTTCAAAATTCTTGAACATCCTAAAGAGTCTAGATGTAATACTTTATAAGTAAGACAACTGTGGAGTAAGGCAAGGTAGCTTATTAAGCCTAACGGGGCTACTGATCGAAATAAAATCCTTAAAAATAGAATGATGAATTTTATAGACGATGTCTACCGGACTGTCCATAGCCGTACAATTGCACAAATATGACCAGTCAGCTTCGTTAAGGGGAGGAAAACTGTGAACTTCTCGGACTGGACGTCATTGATGCTCCCCCGCGCTTCTGCGGTCCCATAAACGGGGTTCTGGTGACCTACTTGGAGCGGTAGAGCTCCCAACGGTCAAACGCCAGGGGAAACCTTTGGCCACTCCCCTAGACCGGGGGCAGGGGATACGCTCGCAGCGAAGAAGCCAAAACTGCAGAAAAGCAACAGAGCCCTTGCTGCTGAGCTAAGGAAACTCCTTGATGAAATTATCCACATCGCTGTGTAAAAAAAAGTGCGCCACATATATCAGGGAATCAGTAGCAAGATAGCTAAGCAGGCCAGCAGAAAATCGGCAGCGAGACCAGCAGGTATCAAAAAGGGCAAATCTCAAAAAGGACATTGCAGACGTCCTTGGAGAGAGCGCTGGTAAAAGATCAGTCACACAGGAGGCCCTCTTTTTAATAAGAGATCTGGACGAGCTGGTAAGCAAGGAGGTTGTAGCAGCGGAAATAACGGCGCAAGCGCAACTTGCACCGGACACATGCACCGTTAAGAGCATGCGAAACGCATACGCTGGGAGCCAGGTGGCCATCATCTCAGTCCCATCAATCTTCGCAAAGAAGGTACTGGAACTGGGTAAAGGGGGGTCGGGTGGATTCGAAGCTGTATAAAACCGCTAGAGGCACGGGTTAGATGCTTCAAATGTCTGGAGTTCGGTCACATCTCCAGCAGTTGTGGAAGCACCACCGATAGGAGCAACTGCTGCATCAGATGCGGTGTAGAAAGACACAAAGCCGCTGCGTTCACGAACGCTGCAAAATGCTTTCTGTGCAGTAGCGCCGGCAACCAGAATGCAGCGCACCACCAGGCGTCCAAAAGGACAGGAGATACCGGAACACCCAAAAGATGGAAGTAATACTGCTCAACCTGAACCACTGCATGGCAGCTCAGGCTGTGCCGTCACAAACAGTGCGCGAACTACAGGCAGACCTGGCAGTTCTTAGTGAGCCCTACAAGATCCTCCCGAGCGCATTGTGGGCATGCGCACTGCCGGTACCTCTACCTTCGAGGAATACCAAGCTACCTACCGGAGGCACATGAGAGCCCTCAAGGCAGCCATCTGCGAAAGCAAGCGCGACTAGTTCCTGCAAATATGCGACTCAGCAGAGCAAGACCCCTGGGGAAACGCGTATAAGATCGTGGTTAAGAAGCTTCACACTAATAGGCAGCCAGCCCCAGCAGATTCCCCCACGCTCAAAACCATCCGTCACAGGAGAGAAGAACTCTGGGCTAAACGTGGACCAACGCCCGCCCATCCTCCTATGGGCCTATCACGAAGGTATCTCTTAAGGAAATAGCGACGGCCGTCCGAAAAATGAAGCACACCAAGACACCTGGGCCAGACGGTATCCTAAAAGATGGAAGCTTCAGAAACTGGTAATCACACCTAAAGTAGGCAAGCCGCCCAACGAGCCCTCGTCGTACAGGCCAATCTGCCTTCTGGACTCGGCAGGAACGATTCTAGAAAAACTAATCTGCACGCGCCTTGAACAAGCAATATATATAGGAGGTGACCCCTCACCGCAGCAGCACGGATTCCGGAAGGCGAAATCGACTTTGGATGCGATAGCTAAAGTGGTAGACATAGCCTCTGGTGCCATTGCCGGTACTAGATGGAAGGGCGGTACCAAAAAATATTGCCTGGTCAGCACGCTGGATATAAAGAACGCCTTCAACACGGCGAGGTGGAGCTGCATCCTTGACGCTTTATCTGGCTACGGAGTTCCTGAGAACCTGGTCCACATGATTCGCAGATACTTTAGGAACCGCGTCATCTGGTACGACACCATCCAAATATACATCCAGCCATCCAAATATATCCCCGTCTTATCGAAATATACATAAGTTATTAGCTTGTACTTTTTAGCTTTAATCGCCTAATGTACATAACCAAACTAGAGATAATAAACGAATTAAAAAAAAAAACTGTCCTCCTACTCCATAAAATTCGCTGTTGTATGATCTTCCTGTTATTCAAGTTTCTGGTACAATTAACTTACTAACAAAACTAACGGGGATACTAGTATCGAAAAGATCAATACAATAACTAAACTTTGAATATCTAAAATTATCTATGATGATCTTAAAACTCACAGTATATTTCACTGGCAGGCCATCTGTTACATTGTCGGTTAGCTATATGGTGGTATATTTGTGGTCTGTCGACAAACATCCAAAGCATCCACCTGTAGGTCGTTTTCGGCTTGTCGTAGTTCCTCGCTATGTGGCCTAACTGGCGAAAATTGTAGCAGAAAACCTCATGTGCAGGTACATTGCTGTGCACTTTAACTAATGTGGTTGGCATAGACAGGCGAATTTTGTCTTATTTTACAAGGTGCTGACGCAACTCACCCAATGTCTCACGGAAATACATTGCGGATGCCAATCCACTTTTTTCTTGTAGTCCACTAACTATGTACCTGAAAACATCACTGTCTTCAAATGTAGCTTGACGTGCAATACTGAGCATCTCGATGAAATATTGGACGCAGTCTTGTTCTCGTTCTCTTCCGGTTCTGCAATTGTTCTCCCTCTTCAAACAGGGTAAGTTTATGTCCAAATACTTCGATCATATGCTAGCGCAGATTAGTCCATGAAATAGAACCGTGATGCGCAAAATATGTTTTCACTGATCCAGTTAAAAAAAATTTAGAATACAACCAATATCGGTTACACATGTGGTTTCGAATTCGTATATCCACCTGTGGTTTGTCGTCTCCAGAAAATGGCTGTACCATCGCTTCAATATCTTTAATATCAACTCCAACAAAATGAGCCATTTTATCATTTATTATAAGCTGCGATTGCTGCTTAATGGCACCACCTTCTGGCTCGTGATTTCGTTCGGCACTGATTATTTTCGTTTCGCATATTTTAGCAAGATAAGGGGCGCTTTCAGTTATGCAACTTGCTGGTACAATTGACTTACTAACAAAACTAACGGGGCTACCAGAATCAAAAAGAGCAATAATTTGTTGAGTCTTTGTATATCTAATATTATTTATAAAGACAGGCAATCTTTTACATTGTCGGTTAGCTATATGGTGAACTGTGTCCACCAGTATCATGGCACTATCACTCCTTGTATTTGTGGTCTGTAGACCAGCATCCAAAGCGTCCACCTGTAGGGCTTCGTTTGGGCTTCTCGCAATTCCTCGCTATATGGAATAACTGGCGACAATTGTAGCAGAGAACCTCATGTGCAGGTACATTGCTGCGCACTTTAAGTGATGCGGTTGTGATAAACAGGCTTATTTTGTCGTAATTCACAAGTTAGTGTCACAACTCGCCCAATGTCTCACAGAAATACATTCCGCGAATCCCTTTTTGTCTTGTAGTAAACATTATCTACTTGCTATATGCTATAGTATAGATTTGTTATTTGATTTAAGGGAGTTGTTAATGGAGATAAAGTTCAAGAGATTGTCATAGTTAAAATACAGAACCCGAAAAGGTTCACACAAGACATAGTTTGAGTTGCAATGCTGAAGATAGATAGGAGCATAGTTCTATTAGTTCTAGGAGGGACAGAAAAATTAATTTGGCTCATCAAAGTCGGAAAGTTAATTTCACCATTAATCAGCTAGAACACTCGGCCTTATTGCCGTTAATTGAGAGGTAACGATCAAATTTCAATTTAGGGTCAAAAGAACACCTAAGTCATCTACGGTATAGGTCAAGTGCCTATCGTAAAGAAGTTACGATATCTGAAAAGTAAGCAATGACATTTAGAGCGGTTGAGATCTATTAAGCTAATATGACAATGCGATTGGAAAGCATCAAGGTCATCTTGCAGGCATCTTGTAGAATCGTTAAAGGACAGCAAAGTTAAACGTCGTGTAAATTAGTACACGAGAATTGGATAGTGGTAGAGGCAGACCGTTTATAAATAAGGTGATGATAACCGAGATGGCTACCCAGCAGTACCGCTGATGTAACCATAAGGGGCTTAGCAAAAAAAATGTTCAAAAGAACTTTCTGAGTTCTGAGGTTAAACCAAATCCGAGTAAAGTAAACAGTGATTTACCGGTTCAAGTACATTGCTGAAGTCAGTGTAAATGACGTCAGCTTGCATTTTATTCGTTAGTCCTCGTATTACAAAAGTGAATTCAATTATTGGTGGTAGTAAATTAGTGGTGGTAGAACTTCGCTTCATAAGCCCATACTGAGCAGATTAATTTAAAGAACCACAAGAAAGTTGTAACTGTGACAATCTTTTTTAAAACCATAGCAGACAGTTTTCATATGCCTCTGTAGTTTTAGGCATCACTCTGAAGAGGAATTATAAACGACCCCTTCCAGAAGAAGGTAAGCACAAAGAACTCCGAAGCGCATCAGCGCAGAATCTAGGAATATATTCCGGAACGCCATCAGGGCCAGGGAAAAATTAGGCTTAATAGACTTAAGTTCATTAAGCAATAAGCTGTCTGTAACTAAGGGAGGTTTGATGCTTTTCAACTTGTGTAGGATATGAGAATATATCTGATTGGACGGATTCTTTAGAGAGCAATAAAATGTTTGAAATAACTGCAAACAAATGGGCAATGCCTTGATCTGTGTTAGTGTTTATGTAAAATGATGAAGAAGGTATTATATATATTTTTCGTTTTGAATTAGCAAAGTTATAAAATTGTTTGGGGTCCTGAAAAAAGTGTAGCCTACAGCGATGTAAGTATGCTTTATAGCACTCAGAATCACTGTGTACCTTGAACAAGCAGGATCTTTCAAAATTCTTGAACATCCTAAAGAGTCTAGATGTAATACTTTATAAGTAAGACAACTGTGGAGTAAGGCAAGGTAGCTTATTAAGCCTAACGGGGCTACTGACCGAAATAAAATCCTTAAAAATAGAATGAAGAATTTTATAGACGATGTCTACCGGACTGTCCATAGCCGTACAATTGCACAAATATGACCAGTCAGCTTCGTTAAGGGGAGGAAAACTGTGAACTTCTCGGACTGGACGTCATTGATGCTCCCCCGCGCTTCTGCGGTCCCATAAACGGGGTTCTGGTGACCTACTTGGAGCGGTAGAGCTCCCAACGGTCAAACGCCAGGGGAAACCTTTGGCCACTCCCCTAGACCGGGGGCAGGGGATACGCTCGCAGCGAAGAAGCCAAAACTGCAGAAAAGCAACAGAGCCCTTGCTGCTGAGCTAAGGAAACTCCTTGATGAAATTATCCACATCGCTGTGTAAAAAAAAGTGCGCCACATATATCAGGGAATCAGTAGCAAGATAGCTAAGCAAGCCAGCAGAAAATCGGCAGCGAGACCAGCAGGTATCAAAAAGGGCAAATCTCAAAAAGGACATTACGGACATCCTTGGAGAGAGCGCTGGCATAAGATCAGTCACACAGGAGGCCATCTTCTTAATAATAGATCTGGAGGAGCTTGTGAGCAAGGAGGATGTAGCAGCGGAAATAACTGCGCTAGTGCGAATCCCTTCAGGCGCATGCACCGTTAAAAGCATGCGATACGCATACGCTGGGAGCCAGGTGGCCATCATCTCAGTCCAGTCCAACCTCGCATAGAGGGTACTGGAGCTGGGTAAAGTGCGGATTGGGTGGACTCGATGCCGTATAAAACCCCTAGAGGCACGGGCTAGATGCTTCAAATGTCTGGAGTTCGGTCACATCTCCAGCAGTTGTAGGAGCAACACCGATAGGAGCAACTGCTGCATCAGATGCGGAGAAAAAGGACACAAAGCCGCTGTATGCAAGAATGCAAAATGCAAAATGTAGCGCACCACAATGCAGGCAGCCAAGCATGTCCGTTGGCGAATAAAAGCACAGGAGATACCGGAAGAGCCAAAAGATTTGAATAATTCAGCTCCACCTCAACCATTGCATGGCAGCTCAGGCTCTGCTGTCACAAACAGTGCGCGAACTACAGGCAGACCTGGCAGTTCTCAGTGAACCCTACAAGATCCTCCCCACCACAAGCTGTGCAATATACAATACAGGGAAGGCGGCTATCTGGTGGTGCGGAGTACCAGCCGCCATCCTCACGAACATCTACCCGTCAGATGGCTTTGTCCGTGCGAGGGTAAAGAACCTGTGGGTATATAGCATATACCTCGCGCCCAGCCTGACCCTCAACGAGTTCGTCAACTCACTCGACGCGTTGGTGGCCGATGCACGAGGCCGTCACCCAATGATGATCGCCGGTGGTTTCAACGCATGGGCAGTCGAGTGGGGCAGCGCGACCACGAACGCGAGAGGCCGGAGCCTACTCGAGGCATTTTCAGTGCTGGACGTGGCTCTCCTAAACCAAGGCAACCAGCACACGTTTAGTCGAGCTGGAACTGGATCAGTAGTTGACCTGACTTTCGTCAGTGGGCCGGCTGCACAAACAGCAAACTGGAGGATAAGCAGCGCAACCCGGTCAACGAGCCCTCGTCGTACAGGCCAATCTGCGTTCTGGACTCGGCAGGGAAGATCCTTGAAAAGCTAATCTACACGCGCCTTGAGCAAGCCATACATACAGGAGGTGACCTCTCACCGCAGCAGTACGGATTCCGGAAGGCGAAATCGACTTTGGATGCGATAACCAAAGTGGTAGACATAGCCTCTGGTGCCATTGCCGGTACTAGATGGAAGGGCGGCGCCAAAAAATATTGGCTGGTCACCACGCTGTACATAAAGAACGCTTTCAACTTGGCGAGGTGGAGCTGCATCCTTGACGCTTTATCTGGCTTCGGAGTTCCTGCGAACCTGGTCCACATGATTCGCAGCTACTTTAGGAACCGCGTCATCTGGTACGACACCATCCAAATATACATCCAGCCATCCAAATATATCCCCGTCTTATCGAAATATACATAAGTTATTAGCTTGTACTTTTTAGCTTTAATCGCCTAATGTACATAACCAAACTAGAGATAATAAACGAATTAAAAAAAAAAAACTGTCCTCCTACTCCATAAAATTCGCTGTTGTATGATCTTCCTGTTATTCAAGTTTCTAGTACAATTAACTTACTAACAAAACTAACGGGGATACTAGTATCGAAAAGATCAATACAATAACTAAACTTTGAATATCTAAAATTATCTATGATGATCTTAAAACTCACAGTATATTTCACTGGCAGGCCATCTGTTACATTGTCGGTTAGCTATATGGTGGTATATTTGTGGTCTGTCGACAAACATCCAAAGCATCCACCTGTAGGTCGTTTTCGGCTTGTCGTAGTTCCTCGCTATGTGGCCTAACTGGCGAAAATTGTAGCAGAAAACCTCATGTGCAGGTACATTGCTGTGCACTTTAACTGATGTGGTTGGCATAGACAGGCGAATTTTGTCTTATTTTACAAGGTGCTGACGCAACTCACCCAATGTCTCACGGAAATACATTGCGGATGCCAATCCACTTTTTTCTTGTAGTCCACTAACTATGTACCTGAAAACATCACTGTCTTCAAATGTAGCTTGACGTGCAATACTGAGCATCTCGATGAAATATTGGACGCAGTCTTGTTCTCGTTCTCTTCCGGTTCTGCAATTGTTCTCCCTCTTCAAACAGGGTAAGTTTATGTCCAAATACTTCGATCATATGCTAGCGCAGATTAGTCCATGAAATAGAACCGTGATGCGCAAAATATGTTTTCACTGATCCAGTTAAAAAAAATTTAGAATACAACCAATATCGGTTACACATGTGGTTTCGAATTCGTATATCCACCTGTGGTTTGTCGTCTCCAGAAAATGGCTGTACCATCGCTTCAATATCTTTAATATCAACTCCAACAAAATGAGCCATTTTATCATTTATTATAAGCTGCGATTGCTGCTTAATGGCACCACCTTCTGGCTCGTGATTTCGTTCGGCACTGATTATTTTCGTTTCGCATATTTTAGCAAGATAAGGGGCGCTTTCAGTTATGCAACTTGCTGGTACAATTGACTTACTAACAAAACTAACGGGGCTACCAGAATCAAAAAGAGCAATAATTTGTTGAGTCTTTGTATATCTAATATTATTTATAAAGACAGGCAATCTTTTACATTGTCGGTTAGCTATATGGTGAACTGTGTCCACCAGTATCATGGCACTATCACTCCTTGTATTTGTGGTCTGTAGACCAGCATCCAAAGCGTCCACCTGTAGGGCTTCGTTTGGGCTTCTCGCAATTCCTCGCTATGTGGAATAACTGGCGACAATTGTAGCAGAGAACCTCATGTGCAGGTACATTGCTGCGCACTTTAAGTGATGCGGTTGTGATAAACAGGCTTATTTTGTCGTAATTCACAAGTTAGTGTCACAACTCGCCCAATGTCTCACAGAAATACATTCCGCGAATCCCTTTTTGTCTTGTAGTAAACATTATCTACTTGCTATATGCTATAGTATAGATTTGTTATTTGATTTAAGGGAGTTGTTAATGGAGATAAAGTTCAAGAGATTGTCATAGTTAAAATACAGAACCCGAAAAGGTTCACACAAGACATAGTTTGAGTTGCAATGCTGAAGATAGATAGGAGCATAGTTCTATTAGTTCTAGGAGGGACAGAAAAATTAATTTGGCTCATCAAAGTCGGAAAGTTAATTTCACCATTAATCAGCTAGAACACTCGGCCTTATTGCCGTTAATTGAGAGGTAACGATCAAATTTCAATTTAGGGTCAAAAGAACACCTAAGTCATCTACGGTATAGGTCAAGTGCCTATCGTAAAGAAGTTACGATATCTGAAAAGTAAGCAATGACATTTAGAGCGGTTGAGATCTATTAAGCTAATATGACAATGCGATTGGAAAGCATCAAGGTCATCTTGCAGGCATCTTGTAGAATCGTTAAAGGACAGCAAAGTTAAACGTCGTGTAAATTAGTACACGAGAATTGGATAGTGGTAGAGGCAGACCGTTTATAAATAAGGTGATGATAACCGAGATGGCTACCCAGCAGTACCGCTGATGTAACCATAAGGGGCTTAGCAAAAAAAATGTTCAAAAGAACTTTCTGAGTTCTGAGGTTAAACCAAATCCGAGTAAAGTAAACAGTGATTTACCGGTTCAAGTATATTGCTGAAGTCAGTGTAAATGACGTCAGCTTGCATTTTATTCGTTAGTCCTCGTATTACAAAAGTGAATTCAATTATTGGTGGTAGTAAATTAGTGGTGGTAGAACTTCGCTTCATAAGCCCATACTGAGCAGATTAATTTAAAGAACCACAAGAAAGTTGTAACTGTGACAATCTTTTTTAAAACCATAGCAGACAGTTTTCATATGCCTCTGTAGTTTTAGGCATCACTCTGAAGAGGAATTATAAACGACCCCTTCCAGAAGAAGGTAAGCACAAAGAATTCCGAAGCGCATCAGCGCAGAATCTAGGAATATATTCCGGAACGCCATCAGGGCCAGGGAAAAATTAGGCTTAATAGACTTAAGTTCATTTAGCAATAAGCTGTCTGTAACTAAGGGAGGTTTGATGCTTTTCAACTTGTGTAGGATATGAGAATATATCTGATTGGACGGATTCTTTAGAGAGCAATAAAATGTTTGAAATAACTGCAAACAAATGGGCAATGCCTTGATCTGTGTTAGTGTTTATGTAAAATGATGAAGAAGGTATTATATATATTTTTCGTTTTGAATTAGCAAAGTTATAAAATTGTTTGGGGTCCTGAAAAAAGTGTAGCCTACAGCGATGTAAGTATGCTTTATAGCACTCAGAATCACTGTGTACCTTGAACAAGCAGGATCTTTCAAAATTCTTGAACATCCTAAAGAGTCTAGATGTAATACTTTATAAGTAAGACAACTGTGGAGTAAGGCAAGGTAGCTTATTAAGCCTAACGGGGCTACTGACCGAAATAAAATCCTTAAAAATAGAATGAAGAATTTTATAGACGATGTCTACCGGACTGTCCATAGCCGTACAATTGCACAAATATGACCAGTCAGCTTCGTTAAGGGGAGGAAAACTGTGAACTTCTCGGACTGGACGTCATTGATGCTCCCCCGCGCTTCTGCGGTCCCATAAACGGGGTTCTGGTGACCTACTTGGAGCGGTAGAGCTCCCAACGGTCAAACGCCAGGGGAAACCTTTGGCCACTCCCCTAGACCGGGGGCAGGGGATACGCTCGCAGCGAAGAAGCCAAAACTGCAGAAAAGCAACAGAGCCCTTGCTGCTGAGCTAAGGAAACTCCTTGATGAAATTATCCACATCGCTGTGTAAAAAAAAGTGCGCCACATATATCAGGGAATCAGTAGCAAGATAGCTAAGCAAGCCAGCAGAAAATCGGCAGCGAGACCAGCAGGTATCAAAAAGGGCAAATCTCAAAAAGGACATTACGGACATCCTTGGAGAGAGCGCTGGCATAAGATCAGTCACACAGGAGGCCATCTTCTTAATAATAGATCTGGAGGAGCTTGTGAGCAAGGAGGATGTAGCAGCGGAAATAACTGCGCTAGTGCGAATCCCTTCAGGCGCATGCACCGTTAAAAGCATGCGATACGCATACGCTGGGAGCCAGGTGGCCATCATCTCAGTCCAGTCCAACCTCGCATAGAGGGTACTGGAGCTGGGTAAAGTGCGGATTGGGTGGACTCGATGCCGTATAAAACCCCTAGAGGCACGGGCTAGATGCTTCAAATGTCTGGATTTCGGTCACATCTCCAGCAGTTGTAGGAGCAACACCGATAGGAGCAACTGCTGCATCAGATGCGGAGAAAAAGGACACAAAGCCGCTGTATGCAAGAATGCAAAATGCAAAATGTAGCGCACCACAATGCAGGCAGCCAAGCATGTCCGTTGGCGAATAAAAGCACAGGAGATACCGGAAGAGCCAAAAGATTTGAATAATTCAGCTCCACCTCAACCATTGCATGGCAGCTCAGGCTCTGCTGTCACAAACAGTGCGCGAACTACAGGCAGACCTGGCAGTTCTCAGTGAACCCTACAAGATCCTCCCCACCACAAGCTGTGCAATATAAAATACAGGGAAGGCGGCTACCTAGTGATGCGGAGTACCAGCTGATATCCTCACGAACGTCTACCAGACAGATGGCTTCGTCCGCGCTACTGTAAAGAACTTGTGGGTATAGAGCTTATACCTCGCGTATACCTCGAGTGACCCTCAACGAGTTCGTCTACACACTCGACGCGTTGGTGGCCGATGCACGATGCCGACACTCGATGGTGATCGCCGGTGATTCCAACGCATGGGCAGTCGAGTGGGGCAGCGCGACCACGAACGCGGGAGGCCGGAGCCTTCTCGAGGCATTCTCAGTGCTGGACTTGACTCTCATAAACCAAAGCAACCAACACACGTTTAGTCGAACTGGAGCTGGATCGGTAGTTGACCTGACATTCGTCAGTCGACAAACAGCAAACTGGAGGGTGAGCATCGCATCACAGCGAGTGACCACATGGCTATTCTCTGCACAGATGGTGGGCACACAGCTAGGCGGCAACCCACTGTATCCAACTGGAAGAGCTATCGAGCCGAGACTATGGATATTCAAACCTTCGCAGATAGGCTGAAGCACATAGTCCTAATGGCTAATGCGGAGAGCATGTCTTCTCAGCTCATTACACTCATAGTAAGCGCATGCGAGCTAGCATGTTAACCAGGGCGTATAAACGCCACCACGAGCCAGTCTACTGGTGGAACGAGCACATTGTGGGCATGCGCACTGCCGGTACCTCTACCTTCGAGGAATACCAAGCTACCTACCGGAGGCACATGAGAGCCCTCAAGGCAGCCATCTGCGAAAGCAAGCGCGACTAGTTCCTGCAAATATGCGACTCAGCAGAGCAAGACCCCTGGGGAAACGCGTATAAGATCGTGGTTAAGAAGCTTCACACTAATAGGCAGCCAGCCTCAGCAGATTCCCCCACGCTCAAAACCATCAGTCACAGGAGAGAAGAACTCTGGGATAAACGTGGACCAACGCCCGCCCATCCTCCTATGGGCCTATCACGAAGGTATCTCTTAAGGAAATAGCGACGGCCGTCTGAAAAATGAAGCACAGCAAGACACCTGGGCCAGACGGTATCCTAAAAGATGGAAGCTTCAGAAACTGGTAATCACACCTAAAGTAGGCAAGCCGCCCAACGAGCCCTCGTCGTACAGGCCAATCTGCCTTCTGGACTCGGCAGGAATGATTCTAGAAAAACTAATCTGCACGCGCCTTGAACAAGCAATATATATAGGAGGTGACCCCTCACCGCAGCAGCACGGATCCCGGAAGGCGAAATCGACAGTGGATGCGATAGCTAAAGTGGTAGACATAGCCTCTGGTGCCATTGCCGGTACTAGATGGAAGGGCGGTACCAAAAAATATTGCCTGGTCAGCACGCTGGATATAAAGAACGCCTTCAACACGGCGAGGTGGAGCTGCATCCTTGACGCTTTATCTGGCTTCGGAGTTCCTGAGAACCTGGTCCATATGATTCGCAGCTACTTCATGAACCGCGTTGTATGAACCGTCTTGTACGACACCACCGACGGTACCAAGTCGCATCCAGTCTCCTGCGGTGTTCCTCATGGCTCAATACTTGGACCGTTACTGTGGAACGCGATGTACGACGGGATCTTCCGGCTGGCCTTACCAGACGGTCCCCAGCTAATTGGTTTCACTGACGACGTGGCGGTGGTGAGCGTTGGCAAAGAACTACACGGGGGAGACACATTGCCGTCCGTCAAAAGCGAAGCAGCGAGAAGACAGACGCTGCAGAGATGGCAGGAATGGTGGGATAAGTCTACCAAGGGCCGGTGGACACACCGTCTCATCCCCAATCTCCAAGCCTGGATTGGTGAAAGCACGGCCAGGTAAACTACTATCTGACTCAGCTCCTTAGCGGGCATGGCTGCTTTTGTAGTTACCTGCACCGTTTTGAACACGAGTTTTCAGAAGAATGCACATGGTGTAGCCAAGGAGTGGTGGAAGATGCAGAACATTTAATGTTCAATTGCAACAAATTCTCGTCCCATCGACGAAAACTGGAACAGGAATTGGGATCCGAGATCTCGGTGGCGAGCTTTATCCCGTCAGGCAGGCCGCCAACAACTTTGCCATGGACGTAATGGTTGACCTGCGGAGAGCTGAGCGCGAGCGGCGCTCTTCTGCGAAGCAATGCTTCGCGGCCACACCGCAGAAGGAAAGCCTCCAAACATATACAAATATTTATAAATACATAGCTTATAGTTTTAGTTTTTAATTTTCTAACGTACATAGTCAAAAAAGTGATAATAAATGAATTAAAAAAAAGCTTCATTAAGGCTAACGAAATCAGCCTTTTAAACAGAATAAGTTCAAGTTGACAAGTTTGAAGATGCAGGTACTGCAGGAACAGGAATATCCATAGTAAATTGTAATGAAGGAAGAAATGGGTCCTCAGGAAGCAAAAGCGTCAACGCGTGTTGCGTTGAAGGTATCAGACCGGCAGAGTCAATCGCAGAAGACCACGAGACATCACTGATGTTGAAATCACCAAAAACCAACAATTGTTCAGTATCAGAAAGCAGAAGCATTATGATGATCCAAGTAAAAAGAATTTTTGAATGTAAGAAGCAGTGATAAATTGAGAAAAGCAATTAAGAGGTATTTTAGTACTTATAAATTGAATTTCATTAGGAAATTAATCGAAACTGCTTCTGACGAAAGGCCAAAATAATCAGCTATTAGTACACCACCACCCTGGCGGGAAGCACGTGAAAATCTTTAAGCGGTATAATTATTATGGATGCTATAGGTATGCGCATTGCATAGAATGTAAACAAACGAAAGCTGTTTACCGGAACTCATCAATGCAAAATAAAATATGTTCAACTACTCCCAGCTCCTGTCCAGACCAAAGAACTTTTCAACATATTGGTAATGAACAAGGAATGTTAAAATATTAATGAAGAAACAGTTACAGGCCAACAGCGTCTAAACGAAAAGAGTGTATTTGAGGAACAGGAAAAGGAAGATTTTAATAAAGCCTGCGCTCATTTAAAGAGCTACATAAAATGTCTCAAAATCTAATTACAATATGTCTCCAATGTATTGATGTCAAGCTAGTCAAAAGATAAATAACAGTGCATTGATTCTATAAGTGATGTACTTTGAGTACAACGAAATTATGCTAAGCAAACTGCTGCAAAACTACTGAATATTTGATTTCGGCAAGCTCAGATGGAACGCAGAATTCTAATAGAATAAAATGTACGGACACGACTCTAGACATAAGATCGACTCTGCAACCACCAGTGAATGCGCAAATTGCTTTCATAAGGCTTTCACCCCAATTGTCCGCCCAGGTAGAGCTTCAATAATATAAGATACCAAGCGCAATTAAGTCGTGGCAGCCAAAAACTAGACCAAGACCTCAAGCTTTTAAGCTTTAATTAGGCTTTATTTTACACTAGCTAACCCTGCGTGCGTCGCTTTGTGTAATTTTGTAAAATATATTCTGTGACCTATTTATGATCAATAAGCAAATATGTATTCTAAATATTTTGTTGCTGGCGCTACAAAGGACAATGAGAAAAACAATCATATGTTTTGTATCTAAAGAAAAAAGAAATTGTTGTTTGTTTACTGGTTCACAATTATTAATGTGAAAAACACGGATTCTCCAAATTAAGACCACATACTTCTAGCGATTGCCCCTGTACCTTGTTTATAGTTTCTCATATGTTACTAAAGCACTTCTAGCCCTTTTTTTTGTTTTTTTTTCTTAATATCACTGTAAGTTGAAAAGAATGGTTTTGATTTTATTTTGACACTTATCAGACAAAATTGTGCGAAAACTGCGATTAGATTTATTGATATTGTTCTAGTTGGGGGTCGATTTTGTTCTCTAATTAAATATCAATTAAAATCACGTTATAATATTAATTAATTGGTGTTAAAATATGTAACACAATGTAAGATTTTATGTGGGGGGCGAGTGCTCGTTCTCTGATGACATGCGTTGGGGAGGTGAAAAGCTCTGCTAAGATGAAATGCAAGCCAAGATAAACCATAGCCTAGCCGTTGAGTATTGACATTCCGCCCTTGCGAAATTGCAGAATTTATATATATCCAATTCAAAAAGTTAGTCCACTCGAAAACGGTGCCTTACGACACCGGTAAGCCTCCTTTTCTTTACATAAGTCCTGGTTGGATGATTTCGGAGAACTGGTCAGCTCCCAGTACTGTTGAGGCGGTTTTAGGACAATGGAACATTTTCTTCATCGGTGTTTGGAATTTTAGTTGATGATCCGCCATGAGCACCATCTTCAACATTACGACCGGGTTGATTTTTAACCCGAAGAGAGCCGTGCTATAAACGGAAGTGCGCCGGCTGATGAGTGCCATACGTAGATTCACCGTTGTCGACCACCATCGTTGCTGTTGACAGCACGTTGATGCTCTTGAGCTGTAGCAGACTCGACAGGGACCGAATTCGAAATGCAGTAAGGACAGCTGACCGGGGAGTGCAGTCGGACGTGGAACATCTTAGAGAATAAATAAATAGAAGAAGATAATGAATATCCCTTCAGACTCGGCAATGGAAGGACTGCGTTCTTCGAGTACTTCAGCATTCGAGTGTCGCCTTGTTGCGTGGACACGGTCCCATCTTGCGAGAGCTGTGAGTTAAAAGAAAATTCAGCAACAAAATATTGGAGCTTTTTATTATAAAGTGGACAAAATACCAATAAGACGCAGCCAGTTAGAGCTACAATTGGACTACTAATTACAAAGACAGGACTCGATAGGAAATAGAGAAGTGAGCACTGCTAAGGGCCTTTTAAGGAGCCTGCGTAATGTCTAAACATCGACCACGCGTACATTGGCACCAGAGTCCGGTCACGTGAGTCATACTCACTCATCCTTCTGAATGTTTTGCGCGGGTTGCTTTGTTTGTGCAGCTCCTTTATTTATTATTGCTTCCAGCGACGACTACATTCTTGGCTCAGCGCTTTAAGGCGTTGCCAATGATTGATCACAGCAACAGGCGTCTCTTTTATTTCCATCTCAAATCGTGCCAATGCAGTCATGAAACATACGAAGCATACGAAAACGCACACGTGCGGCATGCTCCAGTGAAACTTTTTATTTCGAATGGACCCGCATAATTAATCCAGGTGTACATGAATATTTTGGAAACGTGTTTCGTTCTAAAGGTAAGGGCTTGGAGATTCTTCTTGTGAGTTACGCAAGTCCTGAAAGAGTTGCGGACATATTTCGTCAGGCTGCGCACTTTCGAAATCCAATATTGGCATCGAATGCGGAGGAAAATTAATTGACTTCCACCGTGGAGAGATATATGGGATATATTAGGAGACATGTAAATAAGCATAAGTATGAAAGGATGATGTGATGTTGCTCATCGGAGCTTAATGACTTGGATGTGATTAGACGTTCGCAGCTTCTCATAATCCATGACTGTCAAGACACTAGTTTGAATTAAGAATACTCCTGGAATTCGGAAGCTGTTGTTTGTCGAGCAAACATTTAAACTAATGGGTATACGCAGTGCGATGAGTGCTAACTGCCAAGAGTTGCTGAGCCTCAGTTGGCTCGCTGCCGCTGAGTTCAGCTGGATGTTGTGTGTTATATCGCTGACAGGGTCAAATGGGCACAAATAAGCCATTTGAGAAGCGCCCGAGGAGATCGACTGGCGCTGCAACCTTTGCGACATTACCTTTAACTGAACGCTGTTCATTAAATGTCTCAAGAGGTGCCACGCTCTTTGATGGTCACTTAAGCTTAGCAGTTTTGGGGGTAAAACTTCACGCTTCGGGATGGACTGCTTTGCTAGTAGCTTAGAGGGGGCGAAAAAAAACTAATCGTTGTCTGCTTGACAACCCATGTCAAAACCTTTCGCGACACTAGCATCTTCTATTTCGAGGAAGTGATTCTTGGGATAGCCACCAGTCCATATTCGGAGAAGGAAGAATGCGGAGTGGAGAGCCATCCTCAGCTCTTTAATGACGGAAATTGCATGTTGCTTCGTATGTGAGCAGCAAGTATGTCAACGACATACATATTGTTGAATAGGATTTTGATCGCGTATATGAACTTTGTCTGCACGTCTTTGGCCAAATGATGTAGCACAAGGATGGCAATTAACCCCAAATATGACTGTCGGAAGTCCGCGAAGGCGAAGGTGCACGTTTAACAATTAAGGGCGGTAACGGTGTCTGCGCCATAGCAAACTCTCTTGGGTTGGCATACATCGCCACATTGCCATACGCTGGCTGTGCTAGGCTCGTCCCACAAAATGACTCTACGTTGTATAACAGTTGAGTGAGCTTGACACCTGTTGCACTGACTGTGGTTCTAATGGCGGACTTTCACTCTACGATGATGGCACTGCGGCACTCAGAGAGCCGGACAGTGTTTCAATCAATGATGTTGGCAGAGGTACCCTCTAGGATGGCGGCATACTCTCACTTCAAAGTGCTGATGTTCCTCCACTCCAATATTGCGGTAAATTGTCAGTTGACGACCATGGTGGCCAATTTGCAGTCAACTATGGCGCCGGCGTAATTCCCTTTCCAACCTGACGATTATCCCCATGAGGGTCGCGACTTGGGATGCAGTGAATATCACGTTCTGGACTGGTTCTCTAGCCTGGGCGCCTCCAGCCCCTGTGCCGGCCTGTGTACTCACGCCCCCAACCACTGCACTTGGGATGATACTCTGTGTAGTGTTCACAACGTTGACTTGTAGAACTCTTCCTCCAGCCACTGCGCTGAGATCCTGCTACCGCTGCGAACCTGTTGACGCCGTCCTCTCCGTAGTAGTCGCCGTCGTCATGGCGGTTGCTGTAGTGGTCGTCTTTTCTTCTCGTTCAGTCAAGGTCTCCGTGAAGATGAAGATGCAATTTTAACAATTGAGGGCATTAAAAGTGATTTTATTCTGAATAAATGTACAGAACAGGTTAAGCATTATATATAAGATCACATTCTTACCGCAGTCCTTCCTCAAACTTCGACCAATTCGATAAATGTAAATCTAATTTTCAACAAGTTGCAGCAAGAAACTTCGCTTAGAACTAAATAAGATATTAATGATAGCTTACGGATATTTAATACAACTATCGAGACTCAAATCGGGCCGCGACAGTGGCCATCTTAAGTTCATAATCACATACCTCTTGAAATCGGTTTCGGAAGAGGATCTTTTAAAAAAGTGCGCGCTGTGGATTCAAGAGGACTTAACGATACAACATAGTGATGTCGGTATTATATAAATAGCGAAAGAACGCCACTTTAAAATCAGCATTATCAGATCGGACTGGAGGACTGGTCCCGTATGCAATAAATCGTTCAAACTTTTGCCGTTTGAAGATGGACTGGAGGCGTTGAATACGACGAGAACGGTGATGTGGTGAGTAGTATCAACTAGGGTCGTTTGTAGGGACTAGCCTCAAGTGGCCCAAGTAAAAATATTCTTGAATAACAGGATTTTACTGTGTAATGGATTGTCTCTTTTCAAACGATTCTCGTTTTTAAGAAATTAAGCTAGTGCGATGGACCTGGAGTGTGTGATCTGGATTCTTGAATGATAATGTGACTATATACTTTCCGCTTGGAGTTCTTGCAAATGAAAAGAAGTTTAGGCGTGAGAGAATCCAAATTGATTCTTGGCCTTGCAGCGTGACGCAAATATTCCACTGGAAGCTGCCAAGTAGAATGAAGGATATGTACGCCTATTAGCTTATCTATCTGCAAGCTCCGGTAGAATTCAAGGTCACCAAGCTGGAGAAGAACAAAACCCGACTTGGCTGTGACGGCCTGGTATCGGATGGTATCGTACAATATATGGATGCAATGCACAGGTTATGGCACTTATGGATATAAATACATGAGGACGGGTGGAATGTGAAATATATATATGACAATAAACATTTTGTTTCAGGTATTTCTTTATTCGCAATCTATTAATATATAAGTACTTAACAAACTGTTGGAGGATAAAACATTGGCATATCATTGGCGGAGCCATTATAGTTAAATGGTTAGATGGGTTGGGGAGGGTGGTGTCACTGTCTCCAGTGGGGAAGTTCAAGCGGGTGAAGTCTTCTGTGCGTCCTTGTTGTGGTGCAGTTGTCGAGCAGCAGATGGCAAGGGTGTTAACGAACATCTCGCGTTTATCGAGATAGGCGCTGCTTAGTCTGCTGACTTCCACGGGTACACAGAACACTCCCAGAACACTAAGAGGCTTGTTCTGTGCTTTTTGGATGTGAGAGCGGTTGGACGTGCAGTGCATCAGATAGGGATTCCGTACGTCCAACTTGGCTATATTATAGCCTTGTATATGAGGAGTTTGCATCACAGCCTCATGGTGGATCTTCTGCCGATAAGCAAGTGGTACTTTTTCAATTTTACATTGATTTGCGCCTTATTGGAGAGTAGGTGGGGGCCGAAAGGTAGCCTTCTGTCTAGTAGCAGGCCAAGATACTTGGCTCTGGGACTGCTTGGAATTGTTTTACCGTCAAGCTGCACTGGTGGGCACTCACCTCTCACCCCTTCTCTTCTCAAAACGGTTGACCATAATGTTCCATCTAATGAGCCAGTTGCTGTCGTTGGAGGGTGGCTGTGGCTTTCTGAGGGGAGACATCCGTGGAAAGGAAAGAAATGTGCATGATGGGACGAAATTATCTTCCCTGGCAGAATCCGGCTCTGACTTCTTTTTTTTCATATCGGGACGTTGACGTACAATGCGCTGCACGTTCAAGTGCACCCACGATCAAAAGCCATGGGGCAATGAAAGTAAAAACAACAAACAAACAATTGGCATTATCTACTAGCTAGATGCGTTAGTATAGATGTTTTCTTTGAGTTAAGGGAGTTATTATTAGAGATAAAGTTAAAGAGATTATTGTTGTTCAAAACAAAGGGCACACAAAGGTTCATGCAGGAGATAAATTAAATTACATAGGTGAATATAGATAGGAAGTTGACCTGACACCACGATTGGAAAGAATCAAGGTCATCTTGCAGCCTACAGTGGGAAGAACATTCGTTGAAGGACAAACAAAGTTTACCCTGCTGTACCACGGATGTAACCCTACGGGGCTTAGAGTAATAGTTATTAAAAAGAAAGTTCTGAGATTCAGATAGTCGGAAATCCACTGAAGAAGATGGGATGGGAAACCAAAGAGATCTAATTTATGAATAAGTAAACAGTGGTTTACCGAGTCATATGCTTTGCTGAAGTCAGTGTAAATGACTGCAGCTTGCATCTTATTCTTGAATCCCTGTATTACAAAAGCAACAAATTCTAGTAAATCAGTAGTAGTAGACCTGCGACTTATAACAACATGCTGATCAGATAAAATTATAGAGCCACAAGAGTGCTGTAACTGTAAAGTTAATATATTTTAAGTTTTGATATGCCCCTGTTTTATGCATCAGTCTCATCCCTTATCTATTTATAGGAATAATGAACGACTCCTTCCAGAGAGAAGGGACGAAGAATTCAAAGATAGATCAAAAAGCTTCAGAATCGACTTACAAAACGCATCAGCACAAAATCTGAGAATGCACCCCGGAACGCCATCAGGACCAGGAAGAAAGTTAAGCTTAATAGACTTAAGTTCATTAAGCAATAAGTTTCAGTAACTATTGGAAGTGGGGTGTTATTAGACCTATGTAAGGATCAGGAAGATACTTAAGAGAGGCAAAAAATGTTGGCAATAACACTGCAAGCAAATTGGCAATGCCTTGATCTGTGTCTGCTTTAGTATTTATATAATGTGTAATGTAATGTGTAATATAATGTGTAAGTTAGGGCAGATGTTTTACGATTTGAACTGATATTTTATATGGTTTTGGATCCTGAGAGAAAGGTACCCTACAGCTATGCAAATATGCTTCGGAATTAATGATAATGAACCCTGAACGAGCAGCAATATAACACAAATAGTCAGAGGACCTTCCCGAGATCTTGAACTTCATGGAGTCTAGATTTGTTATCTTTAAATTAGAGAACTCTGAAGTAAGCCGAGAAGGCTTATTAAGCCTAACAGGACTACTGAACGGAACCAAATCCATAAAAACGGAAATTTTGTAGAAGGATTGAAGGATGACGTTGTTAAAGATAGCGAAATCAGCCTTTCTTAACGAATATGTTTTAGCTGACAAGTTGAATGATGGTACATCAGGAATAGGAATATCCATAGTAACGTGTAATGACGGGTGAAACGTGTCTTCAGGAAGCAAAAGCGGACTAACTCTAGAGACCATGGAAGACCATGGACTATGAAAGGATCAGAAAAAAATATGAAATCAAGTTGACGATTCAATGAGCTTGTTACAAAATTAACCTGAGATAAGGACATTTAAGAAGGCCGTCAACAAATTCGTGTTATTTTGAGCATATCAAACCGGCTGAGTCGATTAGAGAGGACAACGTGACATCAGAGATGTTGAAATCAACCAACCACTGATCGTTATCAGAAAGCATTAAGTTGACCCAAGTAAACAGAAATATCAGAACATGGACAAATGTAAGAGCCAGTCATAAAGACAGAAAAACATTTAAGAGACACTTTAGTACTTACTAAATTCAATTAAGTTAGGAAAATTAAACAGAATTGGTACCGACAGGAGGCCGGAATCAACAGCAATCAATACGCCACCACCCTGGCGGGAGAGACGATCAAATCTATAGGCAGTATAAATAATAGGAAAGATTGCAGAGATATCGGGCTTTAATCAAGTTTCAGTAAAAATTAAAATCTGAAAATCAAAATATAGGTTTTCAGTGTAAAGTTTATAGATTTTAGATTTAAAGCTTCTTACATTTTGGTAGACAAGAAAAAAGATGAAGTTAGTATTTTGGAGCTATATTAGAGGGTACGGATTGTGCGGCAGCAGGGAGTCTAATCGATATCCGATTTTTAGTTCTGCCTTTAAACTCCACGACTAGGTGCTCAGGCCTGAAACTTTTTTGACATATTGTGTCAAAACAGTCGTCCGGATACCTATATTAAAAGAAGAAACATTTTGCGCTTAACAGCAAACCTAAAGCTTTCTACCTTAATCTTCGAACTATGTAAACTAATTTTTGGCCTGTACATGGGCGGAAACATCTTCTGATGTAGAATCTACGACTAGTCTAGAAATAAAGACTATCTTTGGTTTTAGAATACTGAGAGGTCTAGGCAGAACAGCTACAGTAGGATAAAATCAACGATACTAAGGGCGCGACACTAGAAAGTTCGCCAGGGGGTGCATTTTCAGACTTTTGTGCAAGAACCTTTAATTTTAAAGTTATCCACCTTCTCCAGAAGAGCCGGATGGCCCATCCCCATTAAAACAGTGTTTTTCGACTCTATAACGACAGGGTCGATAGAGTCCTTATCCAGATCTACTTTATTGCACTTAAGAGACCCCATATTAAAGATGTGAAATTTGCTCCGAGCTTCGAGAATGACATATTTAATTGCTTAACGTCAACGTGGAGAGCAGGTTTCAGCAGGTCGACGCAACGACGCATGTAAATTTCAAACTATGATTATTTGTAAAATAATCGCTTACCCGGACACTGATTTTGGCACATTTGAAATGATTGGTGTTACGACAGAGCCAACAAAAAAGCATAGGCTCGGAAGAATCAGCCTTGAAAGGGCAACTTTTTTTGTAGCAGTCAGCCACTGAAATTGAGCGCGCATTGCTGGCAGCAATGTAACGAATTTAAAGCGACACAACACAAACGCCAATGCAATACAAAAACTTCAGTTTATGTGGGAAGCCAGTATGTCACACTCTCTCGAAGGCTTGCTTGACATACAGAAATACAGCAAAACAGAACCTTTTCTCTTCAAAGTTTTGCAGTATCCTTTCTGCAAGCCTACGGCATTGTTCAGGTGTGCCATGGCATTCTCTAAAGCCTAACTGGTGACCGTGGAACCGGCCTCCTTCAGTTTTTGCCGCACTCTATGGAGAGTACTGCCAATAAACTTATCGGACGATAAGAGGCTAGATTGGCTGAAGGTTTCCCAAGTTTCAGTAGAAGGATGACTTCGACACATTTCCTATTCCAATGGAATAGGAGGACACATTAGTTAATTAGGTCTTAAAGAAGCAGTATCGGATTTCGGGGGCAGCGATTTGATGACAGGGACGTCTATACCATCATAGCCAGGCGATTTCGTGGATTTCAGTTCCCAATTTCTGATATAAATTCATCCGTCTCAACTACGGGAATGGGTTAAGCCATTTGGCAGGGTGCATCTAGGAAATTGTGTGTTATCTCGACGTCGGCTTGCGAACATCTGTCGAAGGAAGTAAGGGCCTCGTAGAGATGTTCGGCGAAAGCTGTGGTTCGTTCGGCATCTTCGTTCTTTTATTGGGTCTTTTGATACACACTTGGTAAGCTGCCACCCGGGATCACCTGCTCGATTTCGTTAAGGTACTGTTCCAGTGAAAGCTGCGGCATTGTGGATTTGCACATTCAGGTGCTGAACCATGATATTGACGTCTTCCTCAGTGCTAAGCTTAGCGGAGGGACTCAAACTGCTCTGTACTAAGCTTTGGTACCTGTCAACATTCGTGTTGCGCCTAAGCAACCTTGGTTTCATTCTTGAAAAGTCGTAGGCTTAACTCATTGCAGGGTTGACGGGTGTAGAACGAATAGGAGTGGGTGCCCTATAGGTTGGTGGAGTGGGTCTTGGCTTCGGGGATTGTAGTTCCTTGTCCTTTTGGTAAACTTTGCAGCCTTTATATGAGACGGAATTGTTACCCTTGTAGAGGGAACAGCATGTCATCATCAGCTTTACTGCACTCGGATGAGATGTGGTCATTACTGCACTTGGCTCATCTTGGTGCAAGCCAGCAGTAGCGCTTGGCAGGGGCAGCAATGGATGACATTCTTCCTCTTCAGTGGCGGCTCAAAGGAACTACGCACTTGCACTGTGCTAAAGGCATTCTTGTTGATGCGACTGAGAGCGTTTTTGATTTCATTGTAGCGAACATTGTGCCTTAGTTCTGCCAAAGCTTCGTTTACTTCGCATTGATCGGTAGTGTGGTGGAGACCCTTGATGACGATCCTATAGGCGCGCTCATCCTTGGCTTGGATGTCCTTAGAGTTGCCTTTGAGCTTCACGAAGCTTTTCTTGTCTGCCAGGTTGACTCGACCGTCACTGCCAGACTTGTACTCATAATTGTGATTACCGATGTCCTCGGAGATGTCACTGGGTAATCCTTTGGTGTCGCCTACATCGGAGATGACAATTGGTGGAGGCTTGAAGCTATTAGCTGCTGCAGTAGTTCTCGTCTTTGTCTTCATCCTCTTCTTCTTTCTCCTAGTCATTGTCGTCGGATAGTGCGCTGAACCTATTGGTGTGAATGAGGTTATACCTCCTGACATTCATGGCTTTCGTGGTCGGGGTCGCATGAGCTTTGAGGACGGGAGCTTTACGTCTCAACTCCCCTGGCTCATAAGCCCATCACGCCATGGCTTAGGAGACACCCTTGTCACCTTATAATGCTTCGATTTTGGGATACCCTTAGGCTTGGAGGTTCCTCCTGTTAGAGGCTTCGGTGGCGTCAGTAGCCACTTACCTTAGGCTGAAGTTGGTGGGTCCATCAGCCTATTGGAGCAGCGCAGAGCTACTACAATGAAAATAGCTGTTAATTTCTTTTGCTTATCTGTGCAATGAAATACTTGCAGCCACACACACACTACTAAGTGCGTGTGTATGTGAAGTGACAGTCGAATGCGTGATTGGAACAGCCAATCAGAACAGCGAACAAAAGATAATGTTATATTTTAGAATTTTTTATATTTTTAGATTTGTTTTCAAGTTGTCGTTCAAACTGTATATGACAATAAACATGATGTCAAAATTTATGTATGGAAATATTTGGATGTGAATGTATATATAATTATATATAATAAAAATTGTGTTAGCTTGGGAGATACGCGATGCGCACAGCTGACGCTTATATATTTTTTGATTTTGGATATGATCTTGTTTAGTGGAGGTTTAAGAATCTTTTTTTTTGTAATTAACCATTAACTGTTTAGGCCGATTTAAATGTGTGAGAATATAAAATGTTAGCTGGTATACGTACATATGTATATGTGAAGTATATATTTGTATATGCTGGGCAATATACATCAACATATAAGAAAGGTGAGATTTTGACCTAGCCTCGGCTGCTGCAGTTTCTGACCTTAGGCAAGCGTCGGCGAGGTGAAAAACTCTGTTGAAGCAATATCTTAATGTATAAAGAAAAATAAATATACATTTATCGATAACTTATGATATCGATGTACAATTTATCGATATATACATAGATATACATAGATAACTCAATATATTGATAAACATAGATCGATAATTAAATATGTCGATAAATCAACATATCCATTTACATATAATCTAACTTTGAAACACAATGTCCAGTAAGTGCACATGGTCCCGCAGCGACAAACCAAGGGGCGTCTTATAGGCGGGTGCTGTCAAATAACGTGCGATGCGAAACGCGGAAAGGGAAAAAAAAGCATACAAGAAAAGAGAGGAGAGAAAAACACAAAAACGCAAGCTTACTAGTTTGCTTTCAGGCAACGGAACAACGAACAATTAAAGATTACCATTATCTTCTAGCTAGGTGCGTTAGATGATTTAATTGAATTAAGACACTGGAGATAGAGTTGATAAGATTGTTAGAACACAGGAGACGAAAACGTTCATGCAAGACATAGTTTGAGTTACAATGCTGAAGATAAATATTAACATAGTTTCTAGTAGTTCTATGAGGGACAGAAATATTAATTTGACTCATGAAAGGGTTATCGACCAACATTTAATAAAACCTATAGCACTCGCTGCACTATTGACGGCAAACGAGATGCGACGATCAAATTTTAATTTATGGTCATAACGAACAGTTTCTATCCGATCAAGGGGCATATCGTTAAGATGTTACGATGTCTGAAGCGGTGTGCTACGACAAAAAGCCATAACTTAACATTAATAACAGTTGAGATTTAGTAAGCTGAAATGACACCACGATTGGGAAGAATCAAGGTCATATTGCAACCGAAGGAGGAAGAGTTGTTGAAGGACAAGCAAAGCTTAACGTCATCGGCGTACATTAGTACACGAGAATGGGATCGACCCTGAGGCTGATCGTTGATAAATAAGGTGAAGAGAAGAGGACCGAGGTGGCTACCCTGCGGTACCATTGATGTAACCCCAAGGGGCTTAGAGTAAGAATTATTATAAAGAACTTTCTGAAATTAAGGTAGTCGGAAATCCACTGAAGAAGATAATATGGGAAACCAAGGAGATGAAGTCAGTGTAAATTAAGTCAGTTTTCATATTATTCTTAAATCCTTGTATTACAAAAGAAGAAAATTCTAGTAAATTATTGGTAGATACACGCTTCATAAACCCGTGCTGAGTAG
Organism: Hirtodrosophila duncani; assembly: GCA_037043425.1. Taxonomy (NCBI): domain Eukaryota; kingdom Metazoa; phylum Arthropoda; class Insecta; order Diptera; family Drosophilidae; genus Hirtodrosophila; species Hirtodrosophila duncani. The sequence goes on along the minus strand of JBAMBM010000790.1, from coordinate 245,267 downwards.
ATGAAATTATAGAATCACAAAAGCGTTATAACTGTGAAGTTAACAAATTTAAAAAAGCTTAGGAATAGCAGACAGATTTGATATGCCTTTATATTTGGGCATCAGTCTTATCCCCTATCTGTGGAGAGGAATAATTAACGACTCCTTCCAGAGAGAAGTTAAAGACGAAGAATTCGAAATAGATCAAATTCATTGCGATTTCCAAAGCCGTTTCGCTTAGTTGACGAAAGCCAGAGTGCAGCCCATCCTTTGCGATTATCATTTGTGTACGCATGTATATGTATATATAGTATACATATATATAGTATACATATATAGTACTATATATAGTATTATAGTATACCCAGCAGATCAAGAGTGGCTCATTTGAGCGGGAGCAGTGGATGAACAATGCCGGTACCTATTAGAATGAGCGGAGAAACCTGTAATACAGCATTCGGCCTGGGGATTTGAAACATTACATTTCGCTAATCAATAACAACCAGTACATATCGGAGCATCAGTAAATTGCATACAACCAAATACTAAAACAAGATTTCAAGCAGTTAGTTAAAAAAAAAAAATTGCGAGAGTTAGCATAAGACGCATACGTAGAGCACAAAAAACTCAGCGGCACAATAACGCAAACGTGCGAGCAGCTATAGCGATTAATTAAAACAACAAGAACTTCTTGAATAAAGAGCAATTGGTATGCACATTTATTTATGAATTGATTAAACCACATAAAATCAAAAGTCAAAGTCCTTGTATAATGAAACACTTGATTAGTTAGATTTCAGAACCATAATTAAAACCGATTAGAAACAATTAAAACATAATCGGAGCGGAGAAAATAAAAGTTAGACTGAACGTGATAAGAGCTGTACATGTTGCATACATTGCCACGAAAATTTATGGAGCGTATATAGTTCGTCTGTATTGATTGAGGTTTTTCATGGTATGCAGCATGGATTTAAAAAATGCCAGAGAGCTCTTTTTTTGCTATGAAAAAAGTACAAGGTTTACCGTCGCGTAGTGTGGTATGTTAATTTTTTGTTGCTTATTAGCTTAAAGCTCGATAAACTGCCAATACAAGAGTTTCGAGCACTTTTTTTGTCTTTGTCTTTTTTTAAGGTGGACATAATAAATATTTTGGATTGGAGAGATGGTAGTTCCGGGAGGCCTCCGTTAATGGTAGATGTTTTTTCCATTTGTTTTATGGGCTGTCAGAGCATGGTCGGTTTACTTTCACACTTACTGAATTGTTGTTTTATTGAATTGTACGCAAGGAGAGTGCCTTTAGACGTTAAATATGCTCAGGGAATATTAAGTAGTCTGCAAGAACACTGTAAGTTACTCGACGACTGCCCAACATTTTTTCTAACCCTAATTATGAAACAAAAATATTCTAAATTTATTAAGTTTTGAACAGCTTTCATTAGCTGCAATGACGTGTGATCAGGTAATGACGGGACATTAATTGTGGCATGGGCTCAAGATCTTCCTCTATGGCTGGACTATATGTTCACGAACCGATTTCCACTGCGCGGCTTTCATCTTAAAACTTTCGTCTTTGCAACAAAAAAATAATTGATTTTGGGGATTGAAAAAGTCTTATACGTTCACTGTTATAACGCTGTCCAGGACCGAGTTCCAGCTTGTGCTGTTTCCCGCAAGTCAGAAATACGACCGCTGCCGGCAGGTGATAGCCAGACTCTTCTGTCTATCTACAGTAAGTCTACTTCTATGTGAATTAGTCTTTCAGTTTTTAGGTTATCGAATATTTATATCATGTAGCTGCAATATAACCGACCAATTCAGAATACACTTATAATTTTAATTTTTTTTCGAATTTAAGCCATTGTTATATCTCAGTTCTGAAATCTCATTTATTATTATTATTCTGTACAACTAAAATATAATTTGAGAGTAAAGCAATTATTGCATTTTCTCAATGTTATATGCTTAAATAAATGCAGAATACTGATCTGCTCTCTAATGATATAAATATACACATATTGCTCTGTAGTAACCGCAGCTGCGACTGTTATAGATATGTTAAGGCAGACATAACTGCTGCTCTGTTAATTATTGAATAGAACGAAAATAGGACCTAACGGCTGAGTGGGCGTTTATTATTTTGCGCTGAAATCAACATAGTAAAAGTCTTAATTTGCATAACAATATGTTTTTTAACGCCCAATATTAGGCGATAGGGACTATTCTTTTACGAATTGTGATTGAAAAAAAATACGTTTTCCCAAGGAATGACTCGAAGTCAGCACCAAAACTGGCCGAGAGTTCTCATTAAAATGGTTTTGCCTTTTATTGAAATTCAACCGGATCCGGATACTAACACTAAGTTTATCTTGCTTGTTGCAGTACGTTTTGGGTATAGAAATGGTCTGGCATGTACTGCAGCAAAAGTTGTAAAATCTCTTAAATTCAATACCCAAAATATCTGCTATCTTGACTAACGTACAGTAAGTATCTGTATATGTGTATATAAATTAGATATAAAGATTATATATGTATACAAAATCCATTGCAAAGAATACAAATTTGGGTTTGAAATCAATACAAAAGCTGGAAAAATATTTATATATCTCAGAATTTGACGGCGAATAAGGCAACTAAAATAAGTGATTTTGTGAATTATGTGAGTTGAAATTGGTTAGGAATTGTATGTGTATATCAGTTTTTATACTTATTTACCGGCATGTTGAACTATTTACAAATATTTATCCATTTTTTTTTAAATATAATCAATATTGTTTGGTGCACACTTACAAACATAAGTATGCACCCATGTTTTACTCAGTCCATATTTTGTGCAGATAAGCATGTATGTATCAAAGTAGTTGATTCATATACACTAAAATGTATGAATATATACATAAGTTTGTGCTTACTATGTATAGTTTTAGCCAAACAATAGTAAAATATACTATTACCTCGTAAGGAGAAAAGTAAATATAACTATGTACATAGTTAATTTTTAATAATAATGGACAATTTCATAGAAACGCGTTTTATAAAAATAATAAACTTAATAGACACAAGTATCTGTACTGTAAGTAGTTTTTATAATCTTAGGAAGAATAATTATATTATAATAATATAGCTACTAAAAGTTTTTTTTGAGTGGCGGCAGAACGTCTATAAAATGTATCGATATATATCGATATCAATAAATATTCGTGTATCGATATCTTTATGTAAATATCTATTTTGCATGTATCTATATCTTTATGAAGACATAATTATAACGATATATGTGTCGATAACTCAAAATATCGATGTTCGCATATCGACAACTTATTTTTCCGATATACTTATACAGATAAATCAAGGTATCTATATCAATTTATCGATAACTCAATACATTGATAGACATATGTCGATAGTTCAAGACATTGATAGACATTGTGGATACACATATACCCTTAATTGAATATGCCGATATTTCATAACAATCGTATAATGAGCGCAGATATGATGATTCCTTAATATCCCCTATATGAGAGGGCGGTGCCACGCCCATTGACGTTTCCATTTTACTATACAAATTTATTTGCAATCGGTCCAATATTTGTAAAAATATCACAAATATGTATGATCGCCTATATGAGGGGTCGGTGCCACGCCCATTTTACAAAAAGATATACAGCCCTTGACATTCCGCTGGTCGATATGAATGGGCAGTGACGAATTTGTATAATCGCTTTTACAAGGGACGTTGCCACCCCCACTTTACAAAACGATATATACCCCTTGACATTCCCGTGGTCGATATTATTATTCATTGCAATCGGTCCCATAGGTGCAAAGATGACTAATTTGCATAATAGCGTACATGAAGGGGCCACGCCCATTTTTCCAAAGCGATATTTAACCTTCTCCTGTTCTGTATAAGTATACATTAAAAATTTCATATCGATCGCTCCATTAGTTTAAGCTCAGACAGAAAACCAACAACAGACATTAATTTTTATATCGATAAAAAATATAACTACATATAAATATGATGACCCTCTCGGACCCTGTGGACGCTTCACTACAGTTTTAGCCACCTATGTTAGACGTCTAAGTCTCTCGCATCGGGTAAGTTCGCTCATAAGAATAACAGCGAATGAAAGGGTGCTCATCACACATGTGTGCTTTGCAGTTTGCGGTCTATACAGATTCTCTCCGAAATCCTTTCCCCGCATAGCTTCTCTAGACCTCTTCTCTCTCGCTGGAACCAGGGACAATAAATCAAGAGCTGCCTTAAGTGGATCTTTACCTTCCACTGCTGCCTGGCCGTCCAGCTCTGTAGGAAAAGTCTTATTTTCGGGTAGAGTTAGTCCAATCTTCGTCAGTCGTATCTGCAAGTCACATAATGGTATATTGCAACGCACAGAAATAAGCCTTTCCCACTATATGAAGATATATATATATATTTTTTATCAGCATGACAAGATGAATCGATATAACCATGTCCGCCTGTCCGTCCGTTTGTTTCAACACAAAGATCTCAGAAGTCTTAAAAGCTATATAGCTGATATTACCAGATGCTTCTTTTGTCTGCACACTAGTTAAGTTCGAGTCTCATCCAGATCGGACAACTATATCATATAGCTCCTATATAACCGATTGTTCCGAAATGAACACTTATTAACATACTTTTTCTGTTTTTCGTCCAAATTAAAACAAATTCGTCTTGTATCCCTTGTATCCAGTGCAGATTTGATCTAGATCGGTTTTATATATTTAGCTTGTGTTGTTGTTGCTGCCTTGCTTTACTATCTACCAGAAGTTTCTGTGGTATTCTAGAAGTTTTTTTTGAATGGAGGTCGTCGATAAAATGTATCGATATTGGTATATATCAATAAATTTTCGTCTATCGTTATTTTTATGTAGATGTGTATGGATATCTCAAGATATCGATGTATATATATCGAGAACTCAATGTATCGATATTTATATATCGATATCTCAATATATTAACATATGCATACCGAAAACTCATAATATCAGTGTACTTACATCGATAACTTAAGATTTTGATGTACACATATCTAAAAGTAAATTTTTCGATATACATATTTCGATAACTCAATATATCGATTTACATATGCCGTTAGCTCAATATATCAATACTATATAGCGATAGTTTCATATATAGCGATAGCACAATTTATCGATATACACATGCGATATCTATGTGTATCGATATGTATATATCGATAGCTGAATTGGTCGATATTAATATATGGATAACTTAAGATAATGATGCACATATAATGCTCATTCAATACCTCGATATACATATGTCAATAACCCAATATATCTGTACTAATATATCGATCATTATTAGCGTTAACTTAATATATCAGTACGCATGTATCGATATACATATATCGATAACTAAATATATCGATCTTCATATTTCAATAATTCAATTTATCAATATTCCAAACTGATAAAGAGCTCGACTTTTCATGACAATCTTAATATAGGTGCAGATTTGACCATCCCTTTTTTCCTAAACGATATATAGCCCCTGACATTTCCCTAGTCAATATTTCTATACTGAATAAATTTTATTGCAATCGGTCCAATAGGTGCAAAGATATGACGGATTTGTATTATCGCATATATGAGAAGTCCTTGCCACGCTCATTTTCTAAATGACCGTATTAGTATACAGTAAAAAAATTCATACCGATCGGTCCATTAGTTTAGGCGTCTATAAAGGGCAGACAAACAGACAGACAACCATTCATTTTTATATATGTACATATATAGATAACTATGTATCCTCGCCCACGTTAGGGTTTTTATTTTATAGCTTCTTCGTTGTTAATTGGAATTGTACCAAATTTTTGTATTATGTGGCCTAAAAGCTACTACTCAAACTCACCAAATTCGATACGAATCGGGCAACTATATCACATAGCCCCTATAGAATGCTTGTTTTTCATCTCAATCGAACCAAATTTGGTTTGTATTCACTTTGAGACACACTGACAGTCGGGCGGCTATAGCTATATCGAATCCCCTCGTCTTGCTGATCAAGAATATTATTACTTTATATGGTCTGGAATGCTTCCTTCTGTGCATTGCAAACTTAACGACACAATTACTATACTTTCACAAATTTAGAGAATGATATAAACAAAAAATTAAACAGCATTATAATTTTAATATATAATTTTGTCTGCAATTTTTAAATTACATGACATGACGAGGGGAATCGATATAACTATGTCCGTCTGTCGTTCCATCTGCTTCAACAGAAATATCTCAGAAGTCTTAAAAGTTATATGAAATTACCAGATGCTCCTTTTGCCTGCACGCTCGTTAAGTTCGATTCTCATCCAGATCGGACAACTATATCATATGGCTTCTATATAACCGATTGTTCCGAAATGAACATTTATTAACATAACTTTTCTGTTTTTCGTCCAAATCAAAAAAAAAATCGTCTTGTATCCAATATTTGATCTAGATCGGTTATATATATACAATGCGAATGTGAGGTCGATATTAGTATATTTAAATATACTTTCGTCTATCGTTATCTTTATGTAGATATGTATAGATAACTGAAGCTATCGATGTACATAAATCGAAAACTCAATTTATCGATATTTATATATCGATATCTCAATATATCAACATACGCATGCAGAATACTGTCTCTCTCTCACTCGTATATCAAATCGAGAACGCTCACAACAACATTGAAGGTACCCATGGAATTCGGTTGTTCTGAGCGATTTCTGCACTGCAGTACTGTAGAAACAAAAATAGTTCATTGTTGGATATCAAGTCAATTGTACACATTTAAAGTGTTCAGATGGTGTAGATTGCAAGGCACGCATGTGCTGCACTTCCATTTTCCTACTGGGAAAAAACATGCCCTTGCAGTCATAGCTATAACCATGATTACGATTGCTAGTCGTAAGAGTTTAGTAGAGGTGTATTCAAATCAATGGTGCTTTGCATCTCTTTTATCGGTCCAATCGGTCCAATAGGTGCAAAGATATGACGGATTTGTATTATCGCATATATGAGAAGTCCTTGCCACGCTCATTTTCTAAATGTCCGTATTAGTATACAGTAAAAAAATTCATACCGATCGGTCCATTAGTTTAGGCGTCTATAAAGGGCAGACAAACAGACAGACAACCATTCATTTTTATATATGTATATAGATAACTATGTATCCTCGCCCACGTTAGGGTTTTTATTTTATAGCTTCTTCGTTGTTAATTGGAATTGTACCAAATTTTTGTATTATGTGGCCTAAAAGCATCTACGCGAACTCACCAAATTCGATACGAATCGGGCAACTATATCACATAGCCCCTATAGAATGCTTGTTTTTCATCTCAATCGAACCAAATTTGGTTTGTATTCACTTTGAGACACACTGACAGTCGGGCGGCTATAGCTATATCGAATCCCCTCGTCTTGCTGATCAAGAATATTATTACTTTATATGGTCTGGAATGCTTCCTTCGGTGCATTGCAAACTTAACGACACAATTACTATACTTTCACAAATTTAGAGAATGATATAAACAAAAAATTAAACAGCATTATAATTTTAATATATAATTTTGTCTGCAATTTTTAAATTACATGACATGACGAGGGGAATCGATATAACTATGTCCGTCTGTCGTTCCATCTGCTTCAACAGAAATATCTCAGAAGTCTTGAAAGTTATATGAAATTACCAGATGCTCCTTTTGCCTGCACGCTCGTTAAGTTCGATTCTCATCCAGATCGGACAACTATATCATATGGCTTCTATATAACCGATTGTTCCGAAATGAACATTTATTAACATAACTTTTCTGTTTTTCGTCCAAATCAAAAAAAAAATCGTCTTGTATCCAATATTTGATCTAGATCGGTTATATATATACAATGCGAATGTGAGGTCGATATTAGTATATTTAAATATACTTTCGTCTATCGTTATCTTTATGTAGATATGTATAGATAACTGAAGCTATCGATGTACATAAATCGAAAACTCAATTTATCGATATTTATATATCGATATCTCAATATATCAACATACGCATGCAGAATACTGTCTCTCTCTCACTCGTATATCAAATCGAGAACGCTCACAACAACATTGAAGGGACCCATGGAATTCGGTTGTTCTGAGCTATTTCTGCACTGCAGTACTGTAGAAACAAAAATAGTTCATTGTTGGATATCAAGTCAATTGTACACATTTAAAGTGTTCAGATGGTGTAGATTGCAAGGCACGCATGTGCTGCACTTCCATTTTCCTACTGGGAAAACACATGCCCTTGCAGTCATAGCTATAACCATGATTATGATTGCTAGTCGTAAGAGTTTAGTAGAGGTGTATTCAAATCAATGGTGCTTTGCATCTCTTCTTGTTCTTCCTAAAGCGACATCGCAAGCTTCTCCGACGTTGGGATTGGTGTCCTCCAAAAAATCATGTTGTACCTGCGTTACTCCAGAACTTTCACACGTTTCAGCTAAATCACTTAAAGTTGCCGAAATTCAAATCATAAAAATAATGTGAAGTATCCTACTAAGTGTGCATTCTGAATCAGAAGGTAAATATGGTAAAAATTTCGATTTGTAGCTTTTAGGTCTTCTGATACTCACAGACGGACAGCCGGAAGGATGGACCTTACTTTAATCGTCTTTGATATTGAACATGAATATGTATACTTTATGGGGTCGCAGAAACTTCTTTTGCCGAACTGAATATACTCTTACTATACTAGTACGTGTACTTACAATAATATTATTACTATTGGGAATTATATTTTGCAAATATGAAGTAAATTCTGAGGACCAATATGTGAATGTATATTAAATTTAATTAAGAAGAAGGAAGTGCTGCCAACCATATAAAGTATATATATATATTCTTGATCAGCATGACGAGGGGATTCGACATAGCTATGTCCGTCCATTTGTTTAAGTCCCGAGATCTCAGAAGAGCTACAGAGCTGAAATTTTCAGCATATGCTTTTTATATCTGCACCCTGGTCCAATTTGAGATTCGTCCGGATCGGAAAAAATTTCAGATGGCTGCTACAGATCTAGCAGAACGCACATTTAGTGGAATAGGATGGAAAAACATCAGGAAATGACTCTTGTTGTTGTTCTAAAATTGTAAGTGGAATGTCTGGAATAACGCAGGAACACGATATCGTTTCGCAGAACGGGAAAGAAATGCAGTAGTCCGATTGCTGGCTACAGATTATGCACTTGTGTATGAAGAAAATCAACTGTAAAGTACTTCTGCCCACTAAAGGAGCCCTACATATCATGCCTTCTTTATGTTATATCTTTTCAATGTGAATGGCTTGTTCAATTACTTGTTTTATTCAGTATATGTACGTGAAAAAGACAATCTATTTAATTACTTAAATATTCTTTGCTTACAGCATAATGGAAATAAATAACATGGAAGGCAAAAGTCAGTTATTTATATCAGACGCTTGTGCAAATTTATTTGAATATGATGCACCAGAAATGTTGTTAAGCGATTCTGAGCGGACTATTAATAATTTAGATACTCAATCTAATCTAAACAAATCTTCTATATATTCAAATGTATCAAATATTGATAGAAGCATTGCAAACTGTTATTCCGACACTTTTAAAAGCACAATGACAGGCTTAACCGAAATGTCAATGGTATCTTCTCATGGACTAAAACGAAAAAACTCCATAAGCTTGGAAGATCATTTAACTAATAAGAAAGTAAACTTATCATCTTCTGAAGAAAAGAAAAATCACCTCAGAAAAAACATTAGGGATGTTATGAATGAAAATAATTTAGATACAACAACACTTGCAGCTCAGAGAGAAGAATCGGAGCGTTTAGCCAGGGTTGCTGGTCAACAGAAATCAATGCGCGAAATTCAAAAACAAGTCGTCCATAAACATTTGTTTCGTATGTTGCAACTAGAAGACCATGATGTAAATAAAAGTATTTCTATTACAAATCACGTAAATGATACTCCTATAAGTTCATCAGAAGACGATTCAGCATCAGTGACTTGTGATGAAACAAATAGTAACTTAAGTTGCAGTATTGATGATGCATTGAAAAAAAATATCTATACTGCACCTATAAATGAAGTAGTTACTATTGATGACAGTTCAGACGATGATTGTATCCTGTTGTCTGAAGAAGAGGAAGATGATTTAACTGAAGCTGAAGATACGACAAATAGTGGTATGCATGTCAAAGATATATATAATGTTCCTGATGAAGCTGGTCGTGTAGTTGCTAATATTGCACATCCAGATGATGAAGAGACAATATATTTGGCTCCACAGATATCCAAGGTCATAAAACCCCATCAAATCGGAGGCGTACGATTTTTATATGATAATATAATTGAATCTACAAGAAGATTCAACAAATCCAGCGGCTTTGGATGTATACTTGCCCATTCAATGGGACTAGGCAAAACATTACAAGTTGTTTCTTTCTGTGATATATTTTTAAGACATACTTCAGCGAGGACGGTATTATGTGTGATGCCAATTAACACGTTGCAAAATTGGTTAAGTGAATTTAATATGTGGATTCCCCGACAGTCTACAGACAACAACATACGTCCTCGGAATTTTGATATTCATGTTTTGAATGACCAGCAGAAAACACTCACTGCTCGAGCAAAAGTAATTTTAAAATGGATGAATGAAGGGGGAGTACTTCTTATTGGATATGAACTATTTCGTTTATTGGCATTAAAATTAGTTTCAACACGCAAAAGAAAAAACAAAAATGTTCAAAGCAATGATGGAGCTGATTCCAATAAAAATCTAATGAACGTTGTATTTGAGGCCCTAGTCAAGCCAGGTCCTGATTTGGTAATTTGTGACGAAGGACATCGAATTAAAAATTCTCATGCTGGCATATCCCTTGCTTTAAAACAAATACGGACTCGCCGGAGAATTGTTCTTACTGGTTACCCATTACAAAATAATTTACTAGAATATTGGTGTATGGTAGATTTTGTACGGCCAAACTATCTTGGTACGCGTACAGAATTTTGCAATATGTTTGAAAGGCCTATTCAGAATGGCCAGTGTATAGACTCTACACCAGATGATATAAAGCTAATGAGATTTAGGGCTCATGTTCTTCATTCTTTATTATTGGGATTTGTTCAACGCCGATCGCATTTTGTATTACAAAGTACACTACCACAAAAATTAGAATATGTTATTCTTGTTCGAATGACATCTTTTCAACGAAAGCTTTACGATACTTTTATGACTGACGTTGTGAGAAAAAAAGCATTTCCGAATCCTCTGAAAGCTTTTGCTGTTTGTTGTAAAATTTGGAACCACCCGGATGTTTTATACAATTTCCTTAAAAAATGCGAGACTGATTTAGATTTAGAAATTGATGATGAAATTTCAAAGAGCGCCTGTACCTCAGTAGTAGATTCAAATGCTCATCTTCCAATTAAACCTTTAAGTTTAAATGACACAATTAACACTGAAAGTAAAGAAATATCACAAAACTGCAATAAACTGGAAAATCTGTCACAGGACGGAACTGAAGATCTTTTCAATAATGATTTAAATAAAAGGTAACTTTTTAAATGTTCAATATTTCTGTTAAATTTTTTAAAGTATACTTTACATACATTTTACAGATGTAGTTCGCATTACTATATCGAAAAGGAGGATAAAACCAATTTAACTGCTTATACAGGAAAAAATAATTACTGGCTAGACGCAACTGTACTTTCTAATCCTGGCTGTGTCGAAGTCATAAAACCAACTGATTCTAATATGACAAAAGACTTTGAAACTACGATTGGCTCTTCAGAGATAGTCGACTTGGATACAAATGAAATAAAAACAGTTGAAACAAATATTCAAACCACTCCTGATAATAAGCAAAAAAGTATTTCTTGCATAGTAAATATGTCGATTGACACTCTATCAAACGTAAAGAGCCCGAGTGCAAACGCATTTGAATCAAATAAGAAAGTTTTAAAAACCAAGAAGAGTGAAGATTTTTCCTGTTCTTGGGCTATTGACTTAATGAAAAGCTATGTTTCTGGGCAAATTTCAAGCTCGCCAAAAATGGAAATATTTTTTTGCATAATGAAAGAGAGTATTCACGTGGGAGATCGAGTACTGCTATTTAGTCAAAGCCTTTTAACTTTAAATTTAATCGAGGGATTTCTTAAATCAAGCTATGTTCCTGGAAGCTCACAGTTCTGGATAAAAAATGATTCTTACTTTCGTAAGTATTAAAACTCAACTATTTTAAAAATATTTAAAATATTAAAAAAATATAGCGTTTCTTTCGTTTCATTACCATGGTAAATATATAACAACAGTGTAATTTAACTTAACAGTTCTTGCACTTATTTCGTTCATATCTTCACATAGCAACTGAGAGACACGATATTTAGGGCTCATTCGGCGAGAAGAATGGGCAGCAGTATTTTGCAATTTACTGTGAGCGCGATATTGCATGTCGTTCCCGTTACACTGTAACGAGTGGACGAAGAAAGCCCACCGCATTTTAACTTGTACAAGAATAAGAACAGACGGTGTGTTCAGTTGTGTGGCTTTTATTTAATTGATTTTTTATATCTATACAAATATGCACTTAGGTTTTAGACTTCTGAGATCTGGGGGGTGAAACAAACCGACGGACGCACATAGCTATATTGAATCCCGTCGTCATGCTTCCTTCAGTGCATTGCAAGCTGGATGACCAAAATATACATTCACATTAAAATTTAGCTTTTGGCATTGTCGACCAGTGCTAGGCACGCAGATATGCTGATATTGCAGATCCCACGCTGGGTACGTTTTGCTAGAGTGTACGATCAGAATACCTTTGCACTTGAAGAATGTTTGGGCAATTACATATACATCACAACTAAGTATTACAGTGTTTATGTACATTGCCGCTGAGTGGTACAGTGTTTACTCATTATATGATACTCGGTCTATATGATAATGATAATTTTCCGACGAGAATAAAATTTGGTCAACAGACTTGGGTTGTAATAAAATCAATACAAACAAATGTTGGTGTGCTGTGGATGAAGAACAAACATTTTGAGTTTTTTTCCATAAAAAGCATCACCCCCAGAAAAAAAATTACAAAGTGTTGTATTCTGTTGAGTGTGTCGAATATTGAATGAATGCTGAGTACGCGTATCTTACATTCGGAATATCGACTTAGCGTTCTTACTTGTTTTTTTTTTTATCAAAATATAATCAAGAGCGGCGCGAAGGTCCATCATGCGGAATCAAAACAAACACCGAAACGCTCTCTATTTATCGCATAATATATAATGCATATTCGAAAGAACGCTGTATTTACTGCGAAATTTTAGGGCATGAATTGAGCTAGTGTATGCTCTTTCTTTATTTATTTAATTTTTTTGAAATGTTCCAATAATTTTTATATTTTCGGCTCAGTTTGTGTCTGACAATCACAACTACCGATTGTGATTTTCCATCTTCTCATGTAGTTAGATTGTGAATAGTGTAAAATTAATAAAGTTAATACGAGGTCGCGAATGCTTTTTTCGGCGTTTCCGGGTTCAGTGTTCGTGCTGCGTGTGTGTGTCGTTGCAGCTTCTGTGAGGAATAAATAATTGTAAAAACTGAGTTACTTTTATTACAATAAATTAATATAATTTTAATAAAAAAATATTATAAGCATAAGCAGCATAAAACCAACAAGTGAGAACGCTATTATCGAAATTCCGTCTGTGTGTCAGATACTTGTATCGACTTCAATAAGTAGGCAATCTTTTTATTCCCTTTACGTCCGTTCACCGAATTTGATCAGGATCGTTCTGCTATATGATATAGCAGCTTACTATGTGCAGGGTATTTTACTGTCGAGCAAGCTCGACTGTGAAGATCTCACATGTTTTTAATAATAAGAAAATTTGTTTTAAAAATATTAAGCTAACTTTTTTTATTTAAAAAGAATATTTTTCAGACCCCATCATTATGAATTAAACATTTTTAATTTATCCTTATATTCTTTTTGTTATCTATTTTTACCATCTCTATTTAAAATATTTTCTCTATCTTCTAGTCGTATTACTAAATAAGGACTTAAATATACTGGTTCCAATTTATGGCCAGTTTCGTTTCTTAGGAAAACTTTATCTCCTATTTCCATTTTTAAGTTAAATTCTTTCCTATCGTAATATTCCTTATTTGTAGCTTTACGCTATTTTAACATTATTCTTGCTTTCTTATAAGCTTGATCTAACCTAAATTTAGATTCTTCAGTAATCGTCTATGTTATATAAGGGATTGATCTCATCTGTTTTATTAAAATATATTGGCAAATTACTTCGTTTGCCGAAAACTCATATGAACAATAACTAAAGAGCCCGAAATAAGTAAATGGGACAAAGATTTGGCACCCTGTATTAACCGTAAGATGCAATTCTTGAGTTTCTCTCTTCCCACTATATTTCGTTTATAGTGTGTTTGTGTGGTAGGTAAAAAATTTCGAAAAAGTACCGCACGGTTTTTCCGTTATGTTTATTTATAGATGAGAATGTTGAGTTTTTCGAACGAAATAAGTAAATGGGACAGATTAGTTTGTTTTAATTTGCGACTGGTTGACCACGTAGAATTTGAACTTTTCAAATTGAATTCTGTTCAGAATATTAAAATAAACAAAAATAAGTAAGTTTTAAGTAAATTCATTAGTTATAACAGCTCTTAATTGCTTTTTTTTTTGTTAAGAAATTTCAAGTTTTGGTCGTTTAACGGATATCGAGCGTGGAAGAATCTTGGCACTGCGTGATTCGGGGATGTCAATACGCAATATTGCAGGCAAGGTTGGCAGAAATAAGAATACGGTGGAAAAATTAGTACAGAACCCTGAAAATCATGGGAAACAACTCCGCTCTGAGCGCCCACCCTTGGTTGACAACCGGGACAAAAGGAGAATAAAAAATCTAGCGGTCAAGGAAAATATCAGCGCATCCCAAATACGGAGCAATTTGTCTCTACCGATATCTACGAGACGTGTGCAATAAATTTTAAAGTGTTCCGAGAATGTTTCGTAAGAAAAAAAAACTGTTTAAACCGGAACTACTGCCTAGGCACAAAGCTGCTCGATTGGAGTTTGCAAACAAATATAAATTTTGGGAAAGAGAAAAAGTTTAATTTAGACGGCCCTGATGGCTACCGCTATTATTATCGCGATTTACGATGCCCAAAAAAAGTCCACGTGTCCAGAAATTTCCACGGAGGATCCCTTATGATATGGGCTGCGTTCGGCTTCAATTGAAAGACACCCATGTGCTTTATAACGCATAAAATGACTGCACAAAATTATGTGGAGCTCTTGGAGAGTGTATTAGTGCAATTTGGAGATTATAAATTTGGTGATACCTGGATTTTCCAGCAGGATAATGCACCCATCCATACCGCAAGGCTCACTAAGGCTTTTTTTAAAGATCCCCAAATTCCTGTTTTAGAGTGGCCAGCACGCAACCCGGATCTAAACCCGATTGAAAATCTTTTGGGCATCTTGTCTCAACGGGTTTATGCCAACGGGAAGCAATTTTTAACTCTAAACGAGTTAAAAGAAGCCATTATGCGAGAATGGGAGGAATTGAATAGTGAAGGTGTTGAACAACAAATGGTGTTCTATGTAAGATATTGTTATAGTTAAAAAATTTTTGTTTTTCTTTTTTTTAAGTTTTGACATACAAATAATGAATTTGTCCCAGTTACTTATTTCGCTTTAGAATATTTTGTCTTAATTTTTTTCTTAATTTTCTCAATTTTTTTTTTATTTATATATGTTGAAGTCTATTCATAATATTATTAAGTTTATATAATAATTTGTTTTCTGAAAATATATTAAAGGGTTAAGTCGTTATTCCTTAGAACGTAGTGTCCCATTTACTTCTTTCGCGCACTTTATATGTCATAGAGGAAGTCGTGTTGACAACGTTGACAAAATATTGCAGCCATACATCTCAGTTTGTCTTACCAAGAGGTATATATGAACGGATGTATTCATTAAAAGTTCTATGACTTCTTTCCACTGTTCTGACTGTGGTGTGCTGTATATAGGGTATACGCTATATTGTCTATTTTTAAGTATTTGCACAGGTTTTTGTATTCAGTTCCCATGTACGAAAAAAACGACTTTACTGGACAGAACTTAAGTATAGAAGATTACAATATTGCTTAACAATATTAATTCGAACACGAATGCTGTGTTACTTTAGAACTAGGATTAGTCAAAGAAAATAAACAAGTTAATGATCTATGATCTGTTTCTTACTGTGAGGTGTTTCTTATAAATAGCCCAATGAATGGCAGATAATTCCTGCTCGGTTGTACTTATATTACTTTCAAAGTATGCTACTGGGAGTTGAAGTCCGTTATACTTTTCAGTTAAAACCACTCCACACGTTTTCTTACTTGCATCAGTTATAAGCGAAAATCTGGGTATTGTAATAGTTGGCTGAATCAGCTTATCTTTGAGGTATTGGAATTCAATCCTACTTCTTATCATCTGGCAAGATTCCTATATCCGTGCACTTAAAGGGCACTTCGTGCATAAAAAATAGACGTTGTGGATGTAATTTCAGGCTGCATGTGTCAAAAATATCTGTTAAGTTGTTAAACATATGTTTTTGAGAACAACCAATAAATATTGAATCATCTATATAAAGGAAAGCTTAAGAAGGTTCAAGTCTAGAAAATGCTATAGTCATTATTCTCTGAAACGAATTATCGCCATTAATAAGCCAAATGTTAATCGCGTGAAGCGGTATGAGCTATTGCTCGTTTAAAAAGACGTTATGTTCCTTGAACTTTCTTCGAGTTCAATCTGATGAAAGCCTGATATTAAGTCAAGACATGAAGCTCGACCTAGTTAATCAAAAATATCATTAATTCTAGGGAGTGGAAATTTGTCGGACAGAAGTTTTTTTTATTGATTTGGTGATTGTAATTTATTAATACTTCAATATATTTAATATATCAATTTATCAATATATCAATTTATTAATAATAAATACTTTGGCTATGCGTAGTTCGATCATTTTTAGTATACACCTGTTCATTATCCCAGTCACAAGTTTTGTTTGTAAAAATTATTTTTTTGTGATTGATTCGGTCCGAATACATCACTATATTTGGAGCATAATTCCACTAATTGGCACTTGAGTTGGAGAGGAAAATTTTTATTTAGTTGAACTGTGGCAATTTTTTTTTTTTTAATTTCTGGATTTTCTTCAACTACATCGTAGCTCGAAAGTGCTTCGAATTTAAATTATTTATTTATATTAGCTAATTTATCGTTACCGATAATGGATGTATTCAGAATCCGGACAAATGTATTTTAAGATGCTGCAAAGGTGCTTGCAGCATACATATCAGGTTAAATTTCCTGATTTGGGACGACTTGGGATCTTGCTGGTGGAATTGAGTTGTTACCAGAACCCTACTCCGATGGTTTCAAATCTAATTGGCAATTGAATCTTTTAATAAAATCAATGCCTAATATCCCATCACATGGTATTGCAAAATTTAAGTCAACTATATGAAAATTGTTTGTGTCCATCTGTCTGTAGCTCAATTGATTCCAGGACTTTGGATTTAATTACTCCTTTTCCTATGCCATGAATATGATAAGTGTCATTTGTTTGTATGTCATAAAATTGGAATGTCTTGGTCGCCGTTGCCTATTCCTTGCTACTTGAACTTCCATATGGGTTGCTTGTGATTTTTTTTAAATGTATCTAAGTATGTATTCCTTCTCAAATGTTTTCTGATAGCCTTTGTCAATATATTTGTATAGCAACTCATAGTCATAGTCTGAAACGCGCAATAAGTGCCAAATCAAAAACACAAAGAAAACTCTTCCAACAATTTTTCTTTTAAAAAAGGCATGCATTCCTTTTTTCAACTAAGCGCTTTAAAATTTGTGGAAGGTATATGGTTTAGAAGCTTGCGGGGGCGGGAGGGGCGTGGCAAAATTTAAAAACAAACTTGATCTGACGCCCCGCAAGGGGAGTCTACATACCAAATTGGGTAGCCAATTGTCATCCAAATCAAACCAAATTCGGTTTGCATCAATTTGAGGAGACCCTACGTCGGAGAACCAATCAAATAGCTACCGTATAACCGATTGTTCTGGAATGAACACTTAGGAGCATAACTTTCTGTCTTTCATCCAAATTACAACAAGTTCGTATTGTACCCCTTGTATCCACTCAATTCAGATATAGATTGGCTATATATTTACAATGTAAATGGTATATAAGCTAGGGTTTAGGGATTGTGTCCTAAAGGCATCTACATCAACTGACCAAATTTGATTGGGATCGATACCGAAGCGAATGTTGTTTGTATTTATTTTAGTTTTGTTCAGATTGGGGAACAACATCATATAGCCCCCATAGAACCGATTTTTCTGAATGAACCCTAAATGTTTGCTTTTCATCCAAATCAACCCAAATTTGATTTTTAATCTTTTTAATGATAAATTGTTGGCAGCTCGGACAATTACATTATATAGCCCTCAAGGAATCAATTTTGTTTTCATCCAAATCTAACCAAAATTTTTTTTTTTTAATTTAAGGAGGCCCCAAGTATGTTGACGAAATTTAATTCTGAGTCCGCCCCATCTTGCAGAATCAAAACAAACACCGAAACGCTCTATATATATACGCTTGTATACTGTTACTCTGTTTCTTTTTCTCTTAATTTACATCACTAATATTGCTTGATGCTTTTCGTGAACATAAGCAAGGTTAAAGCAAAAGCAAAAGGCATTATCTATGTGTATGTATTATAGCATTTAGCATCGGAGTTTTTTTTTTTTTTTTTTTTTTTTTTTTGATGTTTGCGCAAGTTTTTCGGTGTATATAGCGTCCAGTTGCCGATGCTGAAAGGGTGTCCACATTTAATGAATTTTAAACTTTATTTTTAATAGTTGCTTTGCTTACTTCGTTTTAAACAGTCACAAAGATGCTGTTAATTTTGGTGTTCTTTTTGCTAGCTCATAATTTGTTCCACTTCTATGCCAGCTTTCTTGGCTGTAATTCCACTAGATTCCGGAGGCCTATAGTTTTCCTTAGTTTTTAAAAATTTGCACAACTAATCTCTACTGTCACTGCACTTTGTTATTGGCTCAAGGTAGCCGAGGAGTAAAAGGCAAAGAGAGCCCACCGCAATTTAACTTCCACAAGAATAGTATCAGACGGTTGTGTGACTTTTATTTAAATTAAATTCGTATATCTATACAAATATGCATGCATGCGCAGCCAGCGACGCGCTTGCGGTCGCTCTATGTATTTATTATATATATTCGCTTCCTCAGCGTATAGTAGTTTGTGTATATAATTAGCTTTGGGAATTGTCGCATAATGCTATGCTATTGTGTACTTACATATACATTGCAGCTGAGTGTTACAGTGCTTACACATTATATGTACATACTACACCACACCACGATATGAAGAACTCATTTGGGGGGCCAAGGTGGGCAGCAATATTTGACAATTGCTTTACTTTTCGCGTAAGCGGTTTATTTCTTGCATTAAGATCTTTTTCCCCGTTTTTTTCTATAGTCCAATATGCTTACAATTTATGGTTCAAATTCATGATATTTTTCGTAATTTTTTTCATACGAAACTGTTTGAAATAAATTGCTTTGTTTTTATAGACTGCTTCTTTCTTTACTAAAAAAAATCCGGGTTGTCCAAACTGAATCCAATCCCCAATCCTGATGATTTTTAAACTCAATCAGCGTGCAGTTATAAGGAGCATCTGGTAAAAATTTATGTAGCTGTTAAGACTTCTTAAATCTCGCGGTTCAAACAAACGAACATATTTTCGGAATTGCTTTCTTCTGTGCCTTTCAAAGTTAATGACGAAATTAATATACATTCACCAATATTCCAATTGTATTCAATTATAGAGTTTAAAGCTACAGAATTTAAGCCCTTTCTGCTTATGGTTTATGTATCAGCTCTGTAGCTCGTAAAACTTCTTAGATCTCGCGGTTGAAACAAACAGACGGATGGATAGCTATATTCAATCCACTCGTCAAGCTTATCAAGAATATATATACTTTATATTATCGGAATTGCTTTCTTCTGTGCCTTTCAAAGTTAATGGCAAAATTAATATACATGCACAAATATTCCAGTTGTATTCAATTGCTCTTGCTGCTTATGGTTTATGTAGTTTTGTTCATTTCTAACAGCATTTTCTTATTAAAATCTACAAATCCTAGAAGAATCTACGTCAACTGACCCATTTTGTCCCGGATCGGGCAAATATATATTATATAGAATCGATTTTTTCTGAATGAATAAAGAATTTTTTTTTCGTCCAAATCGATCCAAATTTGGTTTGCATTCAGTTAAGAAGGCCTTACATTCAGATAGGTTTCTGCGCGGAATTGTACAGAAGGTCTTTATATTCCAGGCTAAAGGGAGTGAAGATTACTTGTCTTAAATTTCAGATGCGCTTTCTTGGCTTTAATGTACTTGCGCCAGGTGAGTTGCCTGTCCAGGTGAACACCTAGGTAAGCTAATTCGTCGGCTTGCGGAATGTGTGCGTTGTTCAGAAGCAAAGAACTACACTTTGTTTGTTAATAGTGAATGTTATATTCTTGCATTTCTGTTCCTTTACATGTAAGCGCCAATCTGCGAGCCACCTTTCCACAGTTACTAGGTGGCTCGAGCGACTGTCATCAGCAGGCGTATACAGCATGTACAGAATAGATCCGGGTACGATGCCTTGGAGTAGTCAAGCTTCGATTACACTAGGCAACAAAATGAGACATTTTTTGTATAGGTATGGGGCCCCAGTTGAAAAATAAACAAAAACAACATTTTCTATGGTAAATTTTTTTAAAGAATCTTTAAAATCTGATATTTTTTTAGTTTTTTTTTTTCAAAGGTGACTTGCAGTTTTGCTCATAGTTAAAAAAATTCCGCAGTCGATTTTTAAAATATGTTTTTCACCTATACACACATTTACATTTAAATCATTAGTTTTGCAGCTGTGTAATTTATAATTAAGAAAACCGTGTTTTTTTCGACTATAAATATCAAGGAAAAATCTATTAAAACAAAAAAAAAAACGTTAAGGTTCCTTAAAGTCAATGAATATATCTATTTTTTTTATCCATACACGCTTTTTACATTTCAATCTTTAGTTTGGGAAATGGTGTATTTTGGTGCGCGTTTTTATTTAGATTTTTTAAAGGCAGTGAAATATAATTTGGCGCCACACTTTTTAAAAAAAAAATAAAAATACAAATAAAGGAAACAAATTGAATAAAGCAATAATAAAAGAATGAAACAAAATTCACCCATGAAAATTAATTAAATAAAGACGGACTAAGTCTTTTTTTAAGATGTTACTTGCAACTGGATATTGCTCTGTACACTGATATCTTCGTTTAGTTGGTTCATTAAAAATATATAGAAAATCAACCTTACAAATGTTAATAAAGGAAGCGATATTTGCTTGGACTGAGTACTATGAATTGATAAATTAATAATAAAGAGGACATTTAATTAGAAATAATATTAAATTTGTTGTATATATTCTTTTTGTAATAATGTATTTGATGGTTCCACATTTAATTCCAAAGTGAAGCGTTGGTTTATATTTCAATGTTTCCGAGACATGTTTGTGCCTTGCCAGGTGCTTACACACTGAAATAAGGGAGAGTTTTTGAAACCAGAAATCATCAGAAAATCCAATTCAATTTGAATTGTGTATTGAGCACACGTATTGCTTACTTTTTAGTAGCAGCTTTGTTATTTTGTACATAGGTCCCTCCAGCCAGACTCGTTCGAATGCTCGTGCTACGTCGAGAAATATTCCCGTGTTCGAATGCAGTGTGAATTTCTGAAATGATGTGATTTACTTGCTATATCGTTCCAGGGCTTTTTCGAAAGCCAAGTTGGTGCGATGGTAATGTGTTGCGCATTTTGAGATATGGGCTGATGAGTAGAAGTAGAAGTAATTTTTCGAAGAGCTTTGAAAGACACGTTAGTACACTTATTGGTCTTTATGAAGATGGCTGCGTTTTGTCTTTTCCTGGCTTCGGAATCGACGTCTTCCAATTTTTGGGGAGGTACCCAAGTTTTCTCATTGCATCGAAAAGCCGACTGATGCGTAAAACCTCACATCTACGGAGTTCGATGATCATTTTGCATAGCTGTTAAAACCAGGTGATTTTCCGGGCTTTAAATGCGACTCTTATAATTTCTTACGACAGGAACTAGATGGGTTCTAATGGCTATACTAGGTTGTCACGGGATGAAGATTGGAGTTCGTTGCAGGGTTTGGTTGGAACACATTTCGTAGATGGACAGTCGGTGACCTGCTGCTCTGACACTCCCGTCCCAATCAGTACAGAAGTAAATGTATCTCTCATTGTCGGGGCTAGTTGAATGTGTGAGCACACATTAACTGACCAAATTTTATTCAGATCGGGCAACTACATCATATAGGCAATATAGAACCGATTTTTTCGAAATGAACACAAAATGTTTGTGTTTTATCCAAATCGAAACAAATTTGGTTTTCTTATCCATTTAAGACGCCCCCACATTCACAGCCAAAATTAAGATCATATAACCCCCATTTCTTCCGAATATGGTGTTCATTAATTCAAGATTGTTTTTCATCCAAATCGAGCCAAATATAGTTTGTACTAAGAGGTCTAAAGTCCGAAGTTGATTAAGATCGCTTTTTTATATTTAATAGCGGCTTCTTAGGTACAGGGTATTTAACTGTTGAGCAAGCTCGACTGTTGTGTTCTTACTTGTTTGGCATAAATATGTACCCAGATCAATTTATTTTATTTTTTTGCCACGCCCACTTTTTATGGTGGTCCCCATACAAACTACCGCCTATTTTACTGTTTTTATTTCATAGCTTTTTGGTTTTTATTTTAATTTATCCAAATTCGGGGATTTTGTGCTGCCTACCAAAATGTAAATAAATAGCCATAAATAAAAGCTTTACAGTGATAGCCTATCTTTTGATTTTCATATATTAATATTTACTGAAACATGGTTAAAATATTATATTTTAGATTCTGCAATTTTTCTTAATACTTATACCGCCTATAGATTTGATCGTTCCTCCCGCCAGGGTGGTGGCGTACTGATTGCTGTTGATTCCGACATTCTATTGGAACGAAGTCTGCTTAATTTTCCTATCGCAATTTAATATATAAGTACTAAAGTATCTCTTAAATATTTTTCTGTCTTTATCATTACATCGTACATTCCTCCACGTTCTGATATTTTTGTTTACTTGAATCATTTTAATGCTATTCTGATACTGATCAATTGTTGATCTCTGGTGATTTCAACATCAGTAATATCTCGGGGTCCTCTGCAGTCGGCTCAGCCTATTTGATACCTTCATACAAAGCTTAATATAAAAAACTCAGAATTAAAAAAAAACCCGAGAAAAGATTTTTAAATGTAATAACCTGGAAAATTACGTTTATTTTTTCGCATCCAATTCTAATAAACAAGTTTGTTTTTTTAATGTTTCCTCATTGATTCTTCTTGTTTATATATTATAAATTTTTTCATCTTATTATTATTTACTAACTATTTTCCTACTGAAATGCTACTCAAATATTTTATTTTAGATATGTATATATAACCAAGCGGACTAGACATAATATATATATATATATATATACTTGGTATTGACTGACTGAGTTAGTGGCACAGGAACGGAAATATGAGGGATGCTGAAATTTTTACACAAGGTATAGTTCATGGCCTAGGCGATCACTAAGAAGCCCAGATATACCGAAAACAAAAGAGTCCTATGCCGACTATCGCATTTGCAGGAGTTTTATAATTGGAATTCACACTGGGTTCCCGTTTTTTAAATGATAAATGATTCTGCTGCAAACAGGTGTAAAGTCAGCCTAGTTTAAATTTCTGGTTTTTCTTATCAATATTGTGTTGTTGACAAATACAGTGAGATGCGGCCGAAATCATGAAATCTGGCGAAATGCTAAAGTATTTCAAGTTTTTTTTTTCATATCGGGACGTTGACGTACATTGCGCTGCACGTTCAAGTAGATCCACGATGCCAAGCCACGAGCCTTGTTACGCGCAAAGCCCGGGCTTCCCGCCTAACCGGCCGAGGGGAGCAGCCTCATAACGAGCGACACGAAGCGCGACGACGGAAAAAAACGAAACGCTCGCTCACTTTCAATGAAAGTAATGTACAACAAACCGTAAACAACTTACATTATCTACTAGCCTAATGCGTTAGTATAGATGTTTTGTTTGAGTTTAGGTAGTTATTATTAGAGATAAAGTTAAATACATTATTATTATAGTTACTAACACAAAGGACACGAAACGGTTCATGCAGGAGATAGTTAAAATTACAGTGCTGAAGATAGATAGGAACAAAATTTCAAGTAGTTCTAAAAGGAACACAAAAACTGATTTGGCTAATTAAAGACGGCGAGTCAATGTCACCATTAATCAGCTTATGTATAAAGATAGCATTAAGCCTAATTCTACGATTTTCAAGGGATGGAAAGTTGAGCCTAGTTGAATATGAAGAGCGGAGGTTATTGGTGCCCCAATTCAACCCACGAAGAGCAAACAGTAAAAATTTCTTTTGAACAGACTCAATTCGGTCCTGGTGATTCGTGTATTGTGGGCAACTGATACACGATGCGTACTCTAAAATAGGTCGGACAAGAGAAGTATACAGTAGTTTGGTTTAATAAGGATCATCAAATTCATTCGACCATCGCTTGATAAAACCCAGAACAACCACAGCTTTATTGACGGTAATTGAAAAGTGTAAGTCGAATTTTAATTTAGGGTCTAAAAGAACACCCAGGTCAACAACTGAGTCGATATGATCATGGGGCACATCGTTAAGTAGGTACGATGTCTGAAGCGGTATGCTACGACAAAACTACATTACTTTGCATTTAGAACAGTTGAGAATTAATAAGTTGACCCGACACCACAATTGGAAAGAATCAAGGTCATCTTGTAGCCTGAAGTGCGAAGAAGAGTCGTTGAAGGACAAGCAAAGTTTAACGACGTCGGCGAACATAAATACACGAGAGTGGGATAGAACCTGAGGCGGTTTGTTGATAAATAAGGTGAAGAGAACTACACCGAGGTGGCTACCCTGCGGTACCCCTGATGTTACCATAAAGTGCTTGGAGTAAGAGTTATTAAACAGAACTTTCTGAGTTCTGAGATTAAGGTAGTCGGAGATCCACTTAAGAAGATGGGATGGGAAGCCAAGAAGATCTAGCTTATGAATAAGTAAACAGTGGTTTACCGAGTCAAATGCTTTGCTGAAGTCAGTGTAAATGACGGCAGTTTGCATTTATTCTTAAATCCTTGTATTTCAAAAGAAGAACATTCTAGTAAATTAGTGGTGGTAGACCTACGCTTCACAAACCCATGGTGAGCAGATGAAATTATAGATCCACAAGAGTGTTGTAAGTGTGAAGTTAATATATTTTCAAAAAGCTTAGGAATAGCAGACAGTTTTATATACCTTTGCAGTTTTTTGCGTCCGACTTATTCCCCTTTTTATGGAGAGGAATAATAAATGACTCCTTCCAGAGAGAAGGGAGAGACGAAGAATTTAAATATAGATAAAAAAGCTTCAGAATCGGCTTAAAAAGCGGAACACCACCAGGACCAAGAAAAAAGTTAGTCTTAATAGACTTAAGTTCATTAAGCCATAATCTTTTAGTGACTAGGGGAGGTGGGATGTTATTAGACCTGTGTAAGCTATAAGGGTATATCAGATCAGACAGGTCTTTAAGAGAGGAATAGGTTGTTTGAAAGAACTGTGCAAACAAGTTGGCAATGCCTTGATCTGTATTAGCTTTAGTATTTATATAAAACAATGAAGAAGGCAGGACAGATGTTTTACGATTTGAATTAACAAAATTATAAAAGTGTTTTGTGTCATGAAATATGGAACCCTACAGCGATGCAAATATGGTTTATAGCACACGGGATTAATGACACTGAACCTTGAATGAGGAGCAATATATCGCGAATAGTCGGAGGACTTGATATTTTTTAGATTAATTAAATGTGGAGTAAACCAAGGAGGCTTATTAAGCCTAACAAGACTAGTGAGCGGAACCAAATCCTTAAAAATGGAATAAAGAATTTTGTAAAAGAAGTCAACCGCACGGTCCATATCTGTACAATTGTACAAGTACGACCAGTCTGATCGAAGGATGGCATTATAATTATTAGCAAACATTGTAAGGTCTAAGATACCAGGCTTTAACCAAGTTTATACCAGATTCTACGAGACTCCATATTAAAAGATGTGAAATTTGCTGCGAGCGTTGAGAATGACATATTAAATTGCGTAACGCCAACGTGGACAGCATTGTAAGAACGTATGGTCGAACTGATTTTGGCACATTTGAAATGATTGGTGTTACGACGGAGCCAACATAAAGGCATAGGCTCGGAAGAATCAGCCTTGAAAGGGTAACTTTTTATTTAGCAGTCAGCCATTGGAATTGAAAGAACAATGGGAATGATAAAAATTTAAATTTTTCACTGGGTAGCTGGTAACAGTAAACGGACGACACAACAACAAGCAAACGATAAAATTTCTTAGCCAGCTGGCTAATTTAGCCAGAAACAAAAACACTCAAAACAGAGCGCACTGGTTTGCTTAAGCTTATAGCTAAGCTTTTGGTTTAATTTGCACAATAATAAAATGAAATAAAAAAATAAACAATTGAAAGCAGATTAATCAAGTGCACTTAAAGGTTACGTTAAAACCGAAACCGAAATTGTGCACAATAAAAGAATAAAAAAAAACTTACATACAACCTAAAATTTGATACACGAACGCAAAAAAAATTTGCACAATACGGGAGATTGAAAAACAGCAACTGTCTTGAGCTAAAGTCAGAGAGCGAGTTAAGCTGAGAAACAAAAAACCTAAACGTTTCACTCACTCACGACCTTGAGCTTCAGTTAGAATATTACAGGTTGATAAAAACAGATTTCAAAATTTACATGCAATGGGCCAGTCAAATATTTGTCAAATTCAACTTTCTGAAAGTGTGCAATTATGAAGACAATTAGTCACCAACAATTGATAGTAGCACAAAGATGCAGAAACCAAACAGAGTTTGTAGAGTTCTTGCAAACAACTTCTTCCTCTACAAAAAATCGGTCCATTCAGATATATCCTGATAGCATCTAATAGCATCCCACCTCTCTGTTACTGAAAACTTATTTCTTAATGAACTTAAACATTATGAATGACACTTTCCCAGGCCCTGATGGCGTTCCGGGAGGTGTTCTTGATTCTGTTCTAATGCGCTTTTAAGGCCGATGGGAAACTTTTTGATCTGTCCTTGAATTCTTCGTCTTTCTCTTCTTTCTGGAAGGAGTCGTTTATTATTCCTCTTCATCAAAAGAGCAACAGGAGTGATGCCCAAAACTATAGAGGCATATCAAAACTGTCTGCTATTCCTTAACTTTTTGAAAAAATATTGACTTCACCATTACAACATTCTTGTGGTTCTGCAATTTCACCTGCTTAGCATGGGCTTATGAAGCGTAGGTCTACCACCACAAGGATTTAAGAAGAAAATGCAAACTGACGTCATTTACACTGACTTCAGTAAAGCCTTTGACTCGGTAAATCGCTGTTTACTTATTCTTAAGTTGGATCTTCCTAGCTTCCCATTCTATCTTTTTAAGTGGGTTTGAAAATTCCTTAGGGTCACCTCGGTCGTCTTCTCTTCACCTTATTTATCAACGATGTGTCTGAAGCAAACTTACTAAGTCTTAACAGTTGTAAATGCAAAGCTATATCGTAGCATACCGCTTCAGACATCGTACCTTCTTAACCACATGCACCTTGATCGGGTCGACTCAGTTGATGACTTGGGGGTTCTTTTAGACCCTAAATTTAATTTTGATTTACATATTTAAATTACCGTCAATAAGGCTGTAGGTGCTCTGTTTTTTTTTTCAAGCGATGGAAAGAAATTACTGTTTACTTGTCCGACCTATTTTAGAGTAAACATCGTGTGTTTGGTGCCCACAGTACAGGAACAAGGACTGCATTGAGTCTGTTCAAAAGAAAGTTTTGCTGTTTGCTCTCCATGGTTTGAATTGGGAGCCCAATAGCTCTCTCCCTTCATATTCAGGTATGGGCATCTGCTTATAAACCTTCCATCTCCTGAAAACCGTAGAATTATGATTAATGTTATCTTTATACATAAGCTGATTAATGGTGAAATTGACTCTCCGACTTTAATAAGCTAAATAAGTGTTTCTGTCCCTCGTAGAACTACGTAAATTATGTTTATATCTGTCTTCAGCACTGTAATTTAAACTATCTCCTGCATTGTGTTCTCGGCTATCGCATTTTCAGTCGCTTGACAATTGGAATTCACATTGTGTTCTAACAAGAATAATCTGTTTAACTATATCTCTATTAATAACTCTCTTATCTCAAATAAGACATCTGTACTAACTCATCTAGCTAGTACATAATATAAATTGGTTATGGCTTGTAATTTTTTCCTTTCGTCTTCGCGTTTCGTCTCGCACGTTATGCGGCTGGCACAAAAACCGGTCTCTTGTCGGCTATCGCATTTTCAGTCGCTTGACAATTGGAATTCACTTTGGGTTTCATATTTTAAATGTTTAGGTAGCCTGTCGTAAGATTGAAAGTTGTAAAGCAGCAAGACTTCTGATAATTGAAACAGGTGCGAAGTTAGTCAATTTTTGGTTTTGTTATAAATTTTGTGCTGTTGTCAAATACAGTGAGATGAGGTCGAAAACATTGCATCCGACGGAATCCTAAAAATATTTCAATGGCAGCTGATAAAACCAAAACCCAAACGGGTTCTTGCTCACTCGCGTTAGAACATTACAGGTCCCTAAAAATAAATTTCAAAATTGACATGGCATAGGTCTTCCTAAATATATGTCAAAATGCAATACGCGCCGTTATTTTTAATTCACAAGTTCCTGTTCTGCGTATCGGCAGTTAAATATAGGCTATTAGTTGCAGCGTTTATTTGTCATATACTTTAAATTGTAATATGTACTTAATAACGGCTACTGATGAGGAGAATTGGCTTCTCGTAGCGTCTAACCAGCCAAAAACCTAGCATTTAAAGAAATAATAAATTCTATTACTACTTGTCTATTGCTCATACATACTGAGAAGCGTCTCAATATAAAAATTTACCTTTAATTGATTTAGCTATATTTGCGTTTCCTCACTCACTTGATCTCGAGCTTGCTAAAATATAAAGCAAACATCTACATCTGACCCTGTCGTTATAGAGCCGAAGACCCCTATGCCAACTTCTAGGTATTCTATCTTTCGTACTCCTATTTCGCTCGATAGTTACAGTCCCCAGCCCGTACAACGCTGGCCAAATGCGCACGCTTTAATGCGAATGGGCCCTCCGGCCATTCTGGGGAGGGTGGATGACACGAATTTTGAAGGTTCCTCGTCTGCGCAAATGTCGGAAAATGTGCCTCCTGTCGAAGTTTC
This sequence comes from Hirtodrosophila duncani, assembly GCA_037043425.1. Taxonomy (NCBI): domain Eukaryota; kingdom Metazoa; phylum Arthropoda; class Insecta; order Diptera; family Drosophilidae; genus Hirtodrosophila; species Hirtodrosophila duncani. The sequence goes on along the minus strand of JBAMBM010000790.1, from coordinate 215,687 downwards.
CAGTGTCGTGGCCTCAGTATTGTTGATTTCATCCGACATCAGCATACCCACTGCTGTGGCTGCTCTGCCTAGACCTCTCATCGGTATTCCAAAGCCGAAGATGGTCTTTATTTCAAGCCGTAGATTCTACATCTGAAGATGTTTCCGCCTATGTACAGGCCAAAACTAATTTACATAGTTCGAAGATTAAGCTAGAAAAGTTTAGGTTTGATGTTACGCGCAATATAGCTTCTTTCCGGGCGACTGTTTTGACAGAATCTGCCAAAAAAGTTTCTGGCCTGAGCACTTTGTCGTGAAAGAGCTTAAAGCTACAACTACAAATCGGATACCGATTAGACTCCCTGCTGCCGCACAATCCGCACCCTCTAACATAGTACAAAAAAACTAACTTCATCATTTTTTCTTGCCTACCAAAATGTTAGAGGCCTTAAGTCTAAACTCGCTAAACTTTACACTGATAGCATATCCTTAGCTTTTTATATTTTAATTTTTACAGAAGCTTGGTTAAGCCCGGTATCTTAAGACTCTACAAACTTTCCAAAATTTCATCGTCCCTCCCGCCAGGGTGGTGGCGCATTGATTGCTGTTGATTCCGGCCTTCTGTCGAAATCAATTCTGCTTAATTTTCCTAACGTAATTGAATTTATTTCTAAAGTGTCTCTTAAATGTTTTTCCGTCTTAATCACTGCCTCTTACATCCCTCCACGTTCTGATATTTCTGTTTACTTGGATCATCTTAATGCTATTCAATCGATCGTGTCAATGTTTTCTGATACTGATCATTTGTTGATTTTTGGTGATTTCAATATCTGTGATGTCACGTGGTCTTCTGTGATCGACTCAACCGGCTTGATACCTTTAAGGCAACACGAATTTGTTGACGGTCAACTTGAATTGTCCATATCTCAAGTTAATTTTGTAAGGAACTCATTGAATCGCCAACCTGACTTGATATTTGATTTAGTCTCTAGAGTTAGTCCGCTTTTGCTTCCTGAAGACCCATTTCACCCATCATTTACGTTACTATGCTGTTTCTGCATCAATCAACTTGTCGGCTAGAACATACTTATTTAGAAAAGCTGATTTCGCTAGTCTTAACAATGCCATCCTTCGATCAGACTGGTCGTACTTGTAAAATTGTACAGATATGGACAGTGCGGTTGATTTCTTTTACAAAATTGTTTATGCTTTTTTTAAGGATTTGGTTCCGTTCAGTAGTCCTGTTAGGCTTAATAAGCCTCCTTGGTTTTCTCCACAGTTAATTAATCTAAAAAATATCAAGTCCTCCGACTATTCGCGCTATATTGCTGCTCATTCAAGGTTCAGTGTCATTAATTCCAAGTGCTATAAAGCATATTTGCATCGCTGTAGGGTTTAATTTTCTCAGGACCCAAAACACTTTTATAATTTTGTTAATTCAAAACGTAAGACATCTGTCCTACCGTCTTCATTGTTTTATATAAATGCTAAATCTAATACAGATCAAGGCATTGCCAACGTGTTTGCACAGTTCTTTCAAACAACCTATTCCTCTATTAAGTATCGGTCTGATCTGATATACCCTTATAGCTTACACAAGTCTAATAACATCCCACCTCCCAAGTCACTGAAAGATTATTGCTTAATGAACTTAAGTCTATTAAGACTAACCTGTTTCTTGGTCCTGGTGGTGTTCCGCTTTTTAAGCCGATTCTGAAGCTTTTTTATCTATATTTAAATTCTTCGTCTTTCCCTTTTCTCTGGAGTCGTTTATTATTCCTCTCCATAAAAAGGGGAATAAGTCGGACGCAAAAAACTGCAAAGGTATATAAAACTGTCTGCTATTCCTAAGCTTTTTGAAAATATATTAACTTCACACTTACAACACTCTTGTGGATCTATAATTTCATCTGCTCACCATGGGTTTGTGAAGCGTAGGTCTACCACCACTAATTTACTAGAATGTTCTTCTTTTGAAATACAAGGATTTAAGAATAAATGCAAACTGACGTCATTTACACTGACTTCAGCAAAGCATTTGACTCGGTAAACCACTGTTTACTTATTCATAAGCTAGATCTTCTTGGCTTCCCATCCCATCTTCTTAAGTGGATCTCCGACTACCTTAATCTCAGAAATCAGAAAATTCTGTTTAATAACTCTTACTCCAAGCACTTTATGGTAACATCAGGGGTACCGCAGGGTAGCCACCTCGGTGTAGTTCTCTTCACCTTATTTATCAACAAACCGCCTCAGGTTCTATCCCACTCTCGTGTATTTATGTTCGCCGACGTCGTTAAACTGTGCTTGTCCTTCAACGACTCTTCTTCGCACTTCAGGCTGCAAGATGACCTTGATTCTTTTCAATTGTGGTGTCGGATCAACTTATTAATTCTCAACTGTTCTAAATGCAAAGTAATGTCGTTTTGTCGTATCATACCGCTTCAGACATCGTACCTACTTAACGATGTGCGCCATGATCATATCGACTCAGTTGTTGACCTGGGTGTTCTTTTAGACCCTAAATTAAAATTCGACTTACACTTTTCAATTACCGTCAATAAAGCTGTGGTTGTTCTGGGTTCTATCAAGCGATGGTCGAATGAATTTGATGATCCTTATATAACCAAACTACCGTATACTTCTCTTGACCGACCGTTTTTAGAGTACGCATCGTGTATCTGGTGTCCACAATACACAAATCACCAGAACTGCATTGAGTCTGTTCAAAAGAAATTTTACTTTTTCCTCTCCGTGGGTTTAATTGGGACACCAATAACCCCCTCCCTTCATATTCAAGTAGGCTCCTGCTAATAAACCTTCCATCTTGAAAATCGTAGAATTATGCTTTATGTTTATGTCATACATAAGCTGATTAATGGTGATAAATGGTGATATTGTCTCGCCGTCTTTAATAAGCCAAATCAGTTTTTGTGTTCCTCGTAGAACTACTAGAAATTATGTTCCTATCTATCTTCAGCAATGTAATTTAACAATCTCCTGGATGAACCTTATCGTGTCCTTTGTTGTAACTATAATAATCTATTTAACTTTATCTCTAATAATTACTCCCTAAACTCAAAGAAAACATCTATACTAACACATCTAGCTAGTAGATAATGCAAATTGTTTATGGTTTGTTGTTTTTTACTCTCATTGAAAGTGAGCGAGCGAGTCCGCGTTTTTTTCCATCTTCGCGATTCGTGTCGCTCGTTATGCGGCTGCTCCCCTCGGCCGGTTGGGCGGGAGGTGGGAGCTTCTAGCCTGGGCTTCGCGTGTAACAAGCCCCGTGGCTTGGTATCGTGGGTATATTTGAACGTGCAGCGCATTGCACTTCAACGTCCCGATAGGAAACAACAAAAATAAATAAAAAGGTCGCTAAACAAACCAAAAAATTTAAAAATATTTTATTAATTGTGTGTTTCGTTATTTTGTTCCTGCTTCTATTAAATTAGCAAAACTTAGATACCCTTTATATGCACCCACAGAAATATCATGACAAAATTATAATATTTTCGCAACGGTTGGCATTTACTGCCTGCCTGCCTGCCAAACCGAACTCTTCTTGTGAGCTACAGGGGTGCTGAGACAGGCCTACCAGAAATGATGCGAAAACAGGCAGCGACCCAACACAACAACAACAATTGCCTTGGTTTTGCCTAGCTTGTAAGAAAAGAAGGCTAGATTCTGGCATCTTTGTTTTGAAACAGATAGACGGACAAACGGACGTATTTATATACATTTGTCTTGTCATGTTTATCAAGAGTATGTCTACTTTATATAGTCGGAAATGCTTCCTTCTGTGCGTTGCTATTTTTTTTGACAAAAATTAATATTCCATCACGATTTCTGGATCAGCATGACGAGGTGATTCGATATAGCTATGTCCGTCCGCCTGTCTGTTCGGCCGTTTGTTTCAACCCGAGATCTCAGAACTCCAAAGAGCGACAGAGCGGAAATTTTGATCTCGTTTTATGCCCGTTATATCTGCACGCTGATTGAGTTTAAAATATCATCACAATTTTTTGGGAATGTATACCATAAAAAGCAAGGCGTTTCTGGATATGCATATTTTAATATATTTTTAAAATCTCTTGCAGGCTTAGATGGTTCCACTTCCTCACAAGAAAGAGAAAGACTGGTAAATGAATTTAACGCAAATCGCAATGTTAAGCTTTTTTTAATATCTACAAGAGCAGGATCTCTTGGAATTAATTTGACTGGGGCAAATCGAGTTATAATATTTGATGCCAGTTGGAATCCGTGTCATGATACTCAAGCCGTGTATAGAATTTATAGGTAAGTATATTTATACATTTATACATTTTGTCTTGTGTTAAGCGTGAATATATTCTGCAGCTATGGAAGCTGCACCTTATAGTTCACCTGATAGTGCAAAAGTATGTTGTGATGCCTGAAAGTATGTAAGTCCTCTTGCCGGCTCGTAAAACCATATTGATGCTGTTGAAGCAGTTTAATTTAGTTTCAATTTGGTTAAGAAAAAGTAAATTTGTTTAAATCAATAATCTCAATCATTTACTTACGCAGATTTTTGTGTCTGTTACATGCCAATACATTCTGAAAATTATGATCAGCCCATTTATGCTACCGCCGCTCCGTCAAGCCATGAAAAACACACAGCAGCTCTGGCTGCGACCATGGTTAAAGTTTTCTTGTCCTGCTGTCTTTGTAGTTTTCGTGGTCGTCGAAATTTAAAAGCCAAGCAAAAGGCCTGGTAGAAATCGATATCAATCAATGATTCATTCGGTTCTCGCAGTTTTCTTGTAAATTCGCAAGTGACCTAGTCTCTCAGTTTTAAAGCTATGGAATTGACTATAGACTTCTTTGTGCTGAAAGTAGTAATATAGTAATATAGTACACAACAACATTTTTTTGTATTCAATATCAAAACATTTGAAATCGACTTGGATATGCTAACTTTTAATGCTGGTACCATTGTTTTTATTGAAATAAGGCTAATAACCTTAGTTAATAGCTCTGAAATTCGGCCTGATAGTAATGATAACAACCTTTCGCGAGGTGGTGGAGTTCTTCTATCCGTCTCTTCTGATGGGATGTCCGAACGAATTACGTTATTGTTAGAACGGAGTAACGGATATTATTGCAGTGAGCCTAGCTCAAAATCCAGTTTTTATATGTCACATGTTTTTATATTCGCCCTAATTCCGAATGAACTGTCTACCTTTCACGTGCTCGTTCAAGTGGACCCACGATACCAAGCCAAGGGGCTTGTTACGCGCGAAATCCAGGCTAGAAGCTCCCACCTCCCGCCCAAACGGCCGAGGGGTTCAAGAAAAGGTTCATCGAGGAGATAGTTTAAATTACAGTGCTGAAGATAGATATGAACATAATTTGTCGTAGTTCTAGGATTAACATAAAAACTGATTTGTCTAATCAATATCACCATTTGTCAGCTTATGTATAAAGATAACATTAACCATAATTCTACGATTTTCAAGAGATGGAAGGCTTGTTGGCAGTAGACTTCTTGAATATGAAGGGAGGGGGATATTTGTGTCCAAATGCAACCCACGGAGAGCAAAAAGTAAAAATTACTTTTGAACAGACTCAATGCGGTCCTGGTGATTCCTTTATTGTGGACACCAAACACATGAAGCGTACTCTAAAATAGGACAAACAAGAGAAGTATATAGTAGTTTAGTTATATATGGATCATCAAATTCATTCGACCATCGCTTGATAAAACGCAGAACACCCACAGCCTTATTGACGGTAATTGAAATGTGTGAGTCGAATTTTAATTTAGGGTCTAAAAGAGCACCCAAGTCAACAATTGAGTCGATACGATCAAGGGGCTCATCGTTAAGAAGGTACGATGTCTGAAGCGTTATGCTATGACAAAACGACATAACTTAACATTTAGAACAGTTGAGATTTAATAAGTTGACCTGGCACCACAATTGGAAAGAATCAAGGTCATCTTGCAGTCTGAAGTGGGAAGAAGAGAACAAAGTAGACAAGAGTGGGATAGAGCCTGAGACAAATCGTTGATAAATAAGGTGAAGAGCAGGGGGCTGAGATGGCTACCCTGCGGTACCCCTGATGTAACCGTAAGGGGCTTAGAGTAAGAGTTATTAAACAGATCCACTTAAAAAGATGGGATGGGAAGCCAAGGAGATCTAACTTATGAATAAGTAACAGTGGCTTACCGAGTAAAGCCGAGTAAGTCAGTGTAAATGATGTCATTTTGCATTTTATTCATAAATCCTTGTATTACAAAAGAGGAAAATTCTAGTAAATTAGTGGTGGTACACCTACGCTTCAAAAACCCATGGTGAGCAGATGAAATTATAGAACCACAAGAGTATTGTAACTGTGAAGTTAATAGCTTAGGAATAGCAGACAGTTTTCATATACCTCTGTAGTTTTGGGCATCCGACTTATTCCCCTTTTTATGGAGAGGAATAATAAACTACTCCTTCCAGAGAGAAGAGAAAGACGGAAAATTTCAATATAGATAAAAAAGCTTCAGAATCGGCTTACAAATCGCATCAGCGCAGAATCTGATAATACACCCCGAAACACCATCACGACCAGGAATAAGCAATAAGCTAGGGGAGGTGGGATGTTGTTAGACCTGTGTAAGCTATAAGGGTATATCAGATCAGACCGATACTTAAGAGAGGAATAGGTTGTTTGAAGGAACTGTGCAAACACGTTGGCAATGCCTTGTATAAGCTTTAGTATTTATATAAAACAATGAAGAAGGTAGGACAGATGTTTTTCGTTTTAAATTAACAAAATTATAAAATTGTTTTGGGTCCTGAGAAAATTGAACCCTACAGCGATGCAAATATGCTTAATAGCACTCGGAATTAATGACAGTGAACCTTGAACGAGCAGCAATATAGCGCAAATAGTCGGAGGACCTTACCGATACGTTGAACTTCTTAAACGGTCTAGACTTGACATTTTTAAGATTAGACAATAAAAAATGTTGTAAAAGAAGTCGACCGCACTGTCCATACCTGTACAATTGTACAAGTATGACCAGTCTGATTGAAGAATGGTATTGTTAAGACTAGCGATATCAGCTTTTCTAAACAAGTATGTTCTAGCCGACAAGTTGATTGATGCAGGAACAGCAGGAATAGGAATATCCATAGTAACGTAAATGTTGGGTAAAATGGGTCTACAGGAAGCAAAAGCGGACTAACTCTGGAGACTAAATCAAATATCAAGTCAGGTTGGCGATTCAATGAGTTCCTTACAAGATTAACTTGAGATATGGACAATTCAAGTTGGCCGTCAACAAATTCGTGTTGCCTTAAAGGTATCAAGCCGGTTGAGTCGATCACAGAAGACCACGTGACATCACAGATATTGAAATCACCAAAAATCAACAAATGATCAGTATCAGAAAACATTGACACGATCGATTGAATAGCATTAAGATGATCCAAGTAAACAGAAATATCAGAACGTGGAGGGATGTAAGAGGCAGTGATTAAGACGGAAAAACATTTAAGAGACACTTTAGAAATAAATTCAATTACGTTAGGAAAATTAAGCAGAATTGATTTCGACAGAAGGCCGGAATCAACAGCAATCAATGCGCCACCACCCTGGCGTGAGGGACGATGAAATCTATAGGCAGTATAATTATTAGGAAAGATTGTAGAGTCTTAAGATACCGGGCTTAACCAAGCTTCTGTAAAAATTAAAATATAAAAAGCTAAGGATATGCTATCAGTGTAAAGTTTAGCGAGTTTAGACTTAAGGCCTCTAACATTTTGGTAGGCAAGAAAAAATGATGAAGTTAGTTTTTTTGTACTATGTTAGAGGGTGCGGATTGTGCGGCAGCAGGGAGTGTAATCGGTATCCGATTTCTAGTTATAGCTTTAAACTCCTTCACCACCAGGTGCTCAGGCCAGAAACTTTTTTGACGGATTGTGTCAGTGCTATAGTGCGCGTGACATTAAACCTAAACTTTTCTACCTTAATCTTTAAACTAAGTAAACTAGTTTCTGATGTAGAATCTACGGCTAGTCTAGAAATAAAGACCATTTTCGGCTTTCTAATGCCGAAGGACAGGTCTAGGCAGGGCAGCCATAGAAATGGGTATGCTGCTGTCGGATGAAGTCAACGAGGGCGTGACACTGGAAAGTTTGACAGTTGTGCATTTTCTAACTTTTGCGCAGACGATGAACTTCAATTTTCTTGTCATCCACCTTCTCCAGAATGGCCGGAGGGCCCATCCCCATTAATGCGTCCGCATTAGGCAGCCGCTGTATGGGTTGGGGACTGTAATTATCGAGCGAATTAGGAGTACGAGAGATAGAATATCTAGGAGCTGGTACAGCGGTTTTCGGCTCTACCCAGATCATTTACTTTCTTCCGCTTAAAAGACTCCATATTAAAAGATTTGAAATTTGCTGTGAGGGTCGACAATGACGTATTTAATTGCTTAGAGCCAACGTAAAACCTTCCTTTGCGTTCCTGAAGAACGAACGCAACTCGGCTTTAACAAGTCGAGGCAACTCGCAATTAAATTTAAAACCATGATTATTTGTAAAATAATTGCTTAATAATTGCACAGTTAAAATGAATTTCGTTACGACAGAGCCAACAAAAACGCATAGGCTCGGAACAATTAGCCTTGAAAGGGCAACTTTTTTTGTAGCAGTCAGCCAATGCAATAGAGAGAACAATGGAAATAATAAATTTTTTACTGGGTAGCTGGTAACAGTAAAGGGGTGACACAACAAGTAAACGATAAAATAGATTTAGAGTAGCTATAAATTTCTGTTTTCAACAAGGAGTCCGACCAACTAAGCCACTTTATCAAAAGTCACAGCTCATCCATTAATCATTAATCGACGATAATGGATTAACATTGACAAATCTGACCTAAACAACAAGCTCGACATCCGATTCTCATCCCTAAGGAATCACCAATCGCTAGCATCTTCATCAGATATCTACAATGGAGTGGAGACGACGTTCCATATTGTACGACTCCAATCTTGGATATTAAGAGAGCGGTTTACCGCTGCAATACAGGTTTTATGCAACAGCGCACCCTAGCCAACAAGACATGGGGTTGCAACTAGGTCAACAACATCGACCCTTCAACCATCAACATAATTCAAGGACGAGCCCCGAAAACTAGGCTTGGTTTGCAATTTTTGTATGCATGGCAACCAAGGCTTTGCACGTTGAAGTTGTTAGCAGGCTGACTGTATCTAACTGCGCCTGACTGCGGCTGTATTTATGGCCTGGGTGTGATCTTCAATAGCCTCCACAACTTCGCCACATATGAAATCCCTTACTGGCACCTCATGGGGCAAAGACAAAGAAACCATCCTAACCACCTATAAGGTGGTTGCTCGAAACGGTTGCTTTTTTCAATCTCCCGTCTTGTGTGTCATTTTTTTTGCGTTCACTTGGACAATTTTCTTTTAATCATTTATTGTGCTTAATTTTGGTTTCGGTTTAAACGTAAACCTTCAAGTGCACTTTATTAATCTGCTTTAAATTGTTTATTTTTTTTTATTTTATTATTGTGCAAATTAAACCAAAAGCTGAGCTCGTTGTTTTTGCTTTCGTTCTGTGTCTGCTTGTAAGCTTAGGCTATTTTTAGACTCTCAGTCTTGCTATTCAGGTTTTTTTTTATTGTTTTGCATTTGCGTTTGCGCTGTGTCGTTTGGAAACCGTTACATTGTTGCCGTTACATTGCCGCCAGCTGACCACCCAGTGAAAAATTTTATCGACATCGACCTTAACTCTGGGGAGGACATTGAAGATGCCACTGAACTGCTTACGAACAATCACCATGATGCACAGCTTGCGGATGATGACCATCACCGAATGTCGTCTAACCCCTCCACAAGACTGCCTCTAAGCGAGAAAATCAGCAAGCTTCTATATGCTAAAAGTAGAGAGTATGCTACATTAGCCCAATGTCAAGGTATTTTACAATAGAATAACCAACAAACTGACCAAAGTTCTGAGCCAAGAGAAACAGGCCCGTTTTGATAAGATGCTGGAAAACGTTGCATCAAATAGCACTGGGCTTCATTGTTTAAGGAGTCTGACGAAGACAGCAAAAAGTCAACCAATTATAGTGCTGACTGTTGAAATGAAAATGGTGAGTGGCTCAAATCCCATTTGGACAGGGCAGAATCATTTTCTGAGCTTGAGCTACGCTTCGCTGTGCAAATAACTACCTTACTAGAAGAACTACAGATAATAAGCAGAGAAATAGCATCTCAGCATCACTTTGGAAGTGAGACCTGTTCAAGTGGAGAAGGTGCAGTTCTAAATTAAAAAGCCCAACTCGAATAAAACTCCTGGCCTTGATTGTATTGATAGTGCCATAAGCCTACTCTATTGTTTCTCAAAGAACTTTGAGTGAATCCTCCTGGAAAGAATATTCGAGATGGAAAGATTTGCCGATTTGCCAGCGCATTACCGTCCCATCAGTTTGGGTTCCCTTGAGCAGTTCCACAGAGTGATGAGCTTCATCGTCAAAGCATTTGACACAAAGGAATGCTGCGCTGTAATATATTTGGATGTGCAGTGCACCATGCATTTGATAGGGTGTGTCACACTGGACTTAAATGTAAGCTAAAGTTGCTATTACCCGGGAACTATGACCTGTTCTCCAGCCACCTACACTCTAGAACATTTACAGTGGGCTGTAAGCAAATAGCGCTATCATATGTATAATGATAATAAAAAACACTCGACAATTAGAAGCATCCAAAAAGGAGTGCCCTAAGGCAGTGTCCTAGGACTTATACAGTTTCTACACGGCGGATATTCCCAGCCAGGTCTCGAAAGAGAAGTGGAATGTGAATCCGGATGAGATGATGATAGCTACGTAAACTGATGATATGATTATGTCACGGCATAAAACCCCCTCTATCTCCTGTGAGCGGATAATCTTGTAACCCAATAGACAACATGACAGTAAAATACTTGATTACACATTTATTCTATCACCTAAAATCATCACTATCGCCCTTGTTGGGACCCAAAACACATACTGAGAGTGTGAATTCTTCTAACAGATAATATGAATAAACAAATTTCAATATTAAAGCTTTCGGATGAATTCCAAGGGCATTCCGTAAAATGACAGTTCGTTCACTAATGCTTACCAGCGCGCACATAGATTGTCATTAAGTTCATCGTCCCAACTTTGGGTACTGATCTTGGAATATAATCCGTAGCATTACTGTGTGGAGTACGGCGAGGAGTATCGGATCATAGGTTCGCGATAGTTCGGATACCAGCATTCTTTTGGTATGAGTTTGTGAAAATGGTGTGTTCTGAATTTCGATAAATAATAGGTCTTTGCATGGTTCTTATTTTGCACCAAGAACAGACTGTTGTTTGCATAGGCATAAATGCCTACACAATGTTCCTTGGAAAGTTTGTTACCGATACCCAGTAATTTGAGCTCCAATTACGTGTATTGAAATTAACCTCTGCCAGTAGTGAAATGAGTTCGTCTTTTAGTGCGATGAGCTCAGCTGGAGATTCACATTCAGTTAGTATGTCATCTACATATGAGTCTGCGGTTATGGCGGGGGCACCTAGCGGATTTTGGTTGAGGTAGTCGCCTAAGAGCTGCTTAAAAAATCGCACAGCCATGTATATTGGTCAATGGATGCGCATTCGTCTGTTGTAGCTGATAATAATTTTTGTGTTGCTTAGACACCAGTACGCCTCGAAACATTTCTCTTCCTAAGAACCAAAGAAATAGCGGTGCTGACGAAATTTCAAACAGACTCTTGTTGTATAGGTGGTCAAACTTGTAAGCGATAGTTGATTCATTGAAAACCACACGACATTTACTGGTTGTACTCTCTGGCTTGAACACAGTATGATGGGCCAAATCAAAGTTAAAATTATCATAATAAGCGTAGCGATTTCAACAGAGTCGTTTGAGTTGCGTGAAAGTAGTCGTAGCTCAGCGTGCCTTGAGCATTGTTAGCGGCAAGTCTTACAACTGAGATGTGGGCACGTGTTCTTGAAACACCGATGCGTTGAATAAATTCTTGTGTTACCAAAGAAATGGTGTGTTGTAAGCACATATCGAGAGCTCACTGTGCTCAGCACTATGTCCAGTATATACTTCATATATACCAATAAACATAAATACTAAAATGCAACACTTACTCTTTGTTGCATAAACATATGTCATATTCAAGTGCACTTCAAGTACCCTGAAATATGATCGGCCACGAGGGTCTCGACTACAGACAAGCCGCGTCCGCATGTGTCCCAAGCAGTGACCGCTTGTGGAAGATATATATGTGCACAACACGCTCTATCCCACCAGCGACGTTTTCACTGCTTACATATAAGCTACATATATTCGTTTTATATGTGATATATAAAACCGACTCATATACAAAAGGCAGCGCAATCACTGAGGACTGCGCTGCCTTACGCTTAGTAATACGTAATACCAAAATGTAAAGAGGGGATCAATAACAGTATCCGGAGCGATAAGAACAGTCGCTCAGTCCCTCATTCTACTGTGTTCTGTATCCTTCAATTCCACATGGCGACCGTGACTAAGGTCAAAATAGACCTGGACATGGATGAACAACAGCATAAACGGCAGTAACAACGATAACAACAACAACAGAAGAACAACAAATTACACACAAAAAAAACCAACAGTGAGTAGAGTGTGATGAGTGCAAAACAAAGCGGCGTGGTTAAAAGACTCAAGGACAGAAAAGCAGAATTGTTGAAGCTGTTAAACAGCAAACATGTTATAAGTTGGGACAACTCGGTCAAATTACATGCCGAAGTTGAACACATACAAAATTTACTATCAACTCGACAAAGTCAAGCACCAGCCGCGCACACATCCACCCTGTTATTAAAAATATTTCAAAGGAAAAATTAATACAATCTCCACCCAAATTAAAGGAGATTCCGAAGCTGAAGAAGACCTGCCCCAATGACTGCAAGGGACCATTAAACTCACCTCACTGTGAGTACACTTGTGCTGCCAGCACCGGTGCTCTAATATAAAAGAGGCTGCCTGCGCAGACCACGAATAAAGGAGATACCCAGACCACGGATAAGAGAACCGGCAGCGCTTCCAAGAGCGCACAACAGCATAATTTTGTGTAATTGCTTTGCGATGCTTAAATAATATTAATTTAAAAACTAATGTACAATTGAGCGAGATGAAAGTTAACCGACTAGAGTGTGGCCTGAAAACCATACACAAACATAGGCAGGAAAATATGTAAACAAAAGTAAAAGTAAAGAGAAAAAATGTTTACATTTAAACTAATATGATAAACACAATTTCAATTTTTAAATTCATATATGCATGAATGAATAACAACAGAATTAGCAAATTAATGACCGCCAATCTATTGTTCACAATTTACAATGTACACAATAAGTATTTGAAAAGAAATATTTAAGCAAGGCGAATGATCTAAAAAATATCTAAGCGAAAATAAAATAATAAGTTACTGATTAACGATTGTTATAAAAACAAATTGTGCACAATGTTATAAGAAAATTGTTAACACATATTTCAATGTGAAAGAATAAAAGTAAAATTACAAAAAATTTGTATTTTAATGATACATAACTTAAGAATAACTAAGGCATTAACCAGGATTAAGAAAACTATCCACAGATATATTATAAATATACATGAATTCAAGACTTGATCGAGAAAATCATGAAACGACTTATCAGGTAGTTAAATATTATATATGGAATGGCAACAGATACATGCCATATTACAAGACATTAAGAAAAAGTTCGATAAATATTATAAATGTCTCTCACAAAATAGAAATATTCTTACGGACACTATCAGCAAACATGCAAAGATATTATTAGAGTGTTTTAATGAAGCACGAACACTAATACATAACATCAGGGAAAAGCTAAATCAATTACATTGGTCATTAGTATAAAAAGTATTGATCAAATTTCGATAAAATTTAGTATCAGTCCAAAGAAGGTATAATCTAGATATATCGATACCGACAATCTTAAATACCCCTTTGACAGTTAGAACTAGTGAAGAAATAAATAAAGATCAGGAAAATATAGATTCAACAGAGGAATACGAATCAGAAAGTCTAAAAACAGATCTACAAGATCTAACTATACTTGTGGTAATATAGTTACCCCAAAATGCAGAAAATAATTATTGGTCAGATTCCGACACGATCTCCAGCGTTATTGAACAAAAACCAGCAATCATGACGCAAACTAATATTGAATTTATAAACACAGCATCGAGGATTATACCGGATTTCAGCGGTAGAGCTGAAAACCTGCGTAGTTTCATAGATGCATTGGAAATTATAAAAACAATACAGGGCGCGCATGAAAACTTAGCTGTATCTTTAATAAAAACAAAACTGAAAGGACCAGCCAGGAATATAAATCAGCTATGAAAGTACAATTGATCAGATCATAAACAAACTTAAAACAAATGTTAAGGGTGAGTCAATCGACAATATATCTGCACGATTATTGAATCTTTCCCAGAAAAACAAAACACCCAACGTGTATACCCAGGAGATAGAAAAGTTAGCTAAGTCTCTAGAAGGAGCATATATTGAAAAAGAATATACACTAGAACAAGCTAAATCATTAAGTACCAACAAACAGGCCGTATCAGCAATGAAGAAAAATTGACAAAACAAAGACATTAAAGGTGTTATGCGTTCTCGTCAATTCAACACTATGGACGAAGCAATAGCTACATTTATTGAAACAGCCAATGATATAGCCGAAGAGACTAATAATATTATGTATTACCAAAATTACTCACAGCGCGGCGGCAATCGCGGTCGAGGAAAGTATATAGGCCGTACCTATAACACAGGCGGCCAACGGTACAATAATAATAATTAGAGGCAATAGAACTAACAATCAAGCTCGAGTTACAAAAGGTAACCCGGAAAGCGCTCAAACCCACTTGAGCTACCAAACATAAAAGTTTTTAATGTTAATCTGAGTCTCAGCAGCATAATAAAAATACATAACCAAAAAAATAATAATCTATTAACATTACTAGTAGATGCTGGAGCTAGCATATCAATTCTGAAATTAATAAAGATTTCAAAACAAATATAACATGAATTGGTCAGTGAACAATACAATCAATTGGACTAGCTACAATTGATTTATTTCATAAGTTTTGGGATTTGACTTTATCCGAAAATTCAATTACATAGATTATCACAACGATGATTTAATACAAAAACCGCAATCACTTAAATACCAAATACATGTACCACTATTACACAATGATATTGACAATTCAATATTATTACCAGCAAGGTCATAAGTAATGGGAAAAATCACACTTCAGAAAATGACAAATCAGGAAATTCACCCTGGGGTATTAATAGCTAACAGCATCGTAACAAGTAATAGTATTTTGAATACAACAAGTAAAAATAAAAATATCAAAAATCCAAACATTAAATTCGAATCAACAGAAAATGAACGAAATTAAATCATTTAGTAGTAACAAGATCAAATAAAGATGAAGAATAAAGAAATTAGAATACATTTTTAAATAAATTAAAGCTCCCAGACCATGTAAGAACAGAACTTTGTGAATTATGTACCAAAGAAGCAATTTCAAGTAATAACTTAAAAAAAAGTAAAAATTAAAGTTAGCAGACAAAACCCTAGTATACATAAAAAACTATAGAAGTGCAGAAACAGAAAAACCAGAAATAAGTAGACAGGTAGAGAAATTCATAAAAGATATTATACTCGAACCATTTATATCTGATTAGCCCACTTCTCTTAATTCCTGAGAAATAAAAAAATTGCGTCTAGTAGTGGATTATCGGAAAATAAATAAAGATAAATATCCATTAAATAGAATAGAAGAAATACTAAAAAGGAGGAAGAGTGAAATATTTTTGCGTCTTGACCTTATGTGTGGATTCTACCAAATAAAACTAGAAAATAAATCTAGACATATAACATCATATTCTACGTGCACTTGCTCATATCGTTTCACGCGATATCCTATGGTCTAAAAGTAGCCCCAAACTCATTTATGTGAATGATGCAACTTGATTTTTCTTGTCTAGAACCATCGCAAGCATTTCATTACATTCTTACATTTCATGATTTAGTTGTTACCGCTTGTTCCGAACAGCACATGTTCAAAAATCTCACGAGTATATTTGAACTTTGTATAAAACACAACCTTAAACCCAGAGAAAAGTTCATTCTTTATGCACGAGGTACAGACCATGGCATCCTTCCGGATGATACAAAATATGATGTAATTAAAAACTATCCATCTCCAACAGATGCTCGTCGTTTTTGGTAACTATTATAGAAGATTCATTAATAATTTCGCACAATACTCACTTCATTTGACAAGACTGTGCAAGAAAAATGTCCAATTTAAATGGATTAAAGAATCTGAAGAATCATTTAAATATCTTAAAAAAAGAATAAAGAAGCCAACATTATTGCATAACAACAGATGCAAGTAAACATGCATGTGGTGCAGTACTATCGCAAGACTGCAACGGTGCGCAATTACCCAATTACCAATTGCATATGCATCACGATCCTTCACATAGAGAGAAAATCGACTACAGAACAGGAATTAGCAGCAATGCACCGGGCAATAAAACTTTTCAGACCCTATATCTATGGAAGGCATATCTTATTGAATAAAGATCATAGACCACTAGTATATTTATTTTCAATGAAGAATCCTACTTCAAAGCTGACAAGAATGTGATTAGTCTTAGAAGAGTATCAATTTACAGTTGAATACCTCAAGGGGAAAGACAACCACTTTGCGGATGCATTATCGCGCATAAATGTAACAGACTTAATACAAATAAATAGAAATATATTGATGGTCCAAACAACATCATCAAAAAGACAGGAATATCTGCGCAGATGAAGAAATTAAAATGCATGATAAAATGTATGAGCCTAATGTCTACGAAGTCGTTAGCAATAGCGACGTAAAGAAATTTAAAAAAAAGAAAAATTTCAAATGTTTATTCAAAAGAGGAAACCAGATTATTTCACAATTTATAGTTAAAATGTTATATTCTAATGAAAAATCGACTAAGATCAATTTTCTAAAAGGCTTATTTAAGAAGCCGGGATACACAAAATCATTAACTGACAGATGTCATCAAGAGAACAAATTTTTGAATTTGTCACTCTAATTAAATTTAAAAATAAGGCAATAAACATTTAGTAAATATAAAAATAACGCTATTACAAAAAGTGACACAAGTAGATAAAAATGACGAAAGTCAAATGAATGCAATCCTGTTAAGATATCATAACGACCCAATAGAAGGACAATGACAATGAGTATGCAATAACTATAATATACTACCTTACAAAATATCTATTTGCAATACCAGTAGCAGATAAAAGCGCAAAACAGTAGCCAAAGCAATATTTGAATAGTTTATACTAAAGTACGGTCCTATGAAGACGTTCATAACAGACATGGGTACTGAGTATAGTAGTTCATACATCTTGATTGGCAAAGATGATGGATACGAATGGATGAATTACTTCACATATTGTTTTAACATCACTCCATCAACGGTACATGACTGCTGTCTGTATGAACTTGTTTACGGTAGATTACCAAGGCAATTCATCGAATTTAATACTTTACCAAAAATAGATCCTATATACAATTTAGATGACTATGCCAAAGAATTTAAATTTAAATTACAGATAGAAATAGAAAAACAAAAACCTAAAACGATTATGATAAAAAAGTTAATGATTTCAAGTTAGAAATAGGAAATTTAGTAGTGCTTAAAAACGACTCAGATCATAAACTAGATAATCAATATTTAGGACCCTACAAAGTAATAAAAATAGAAGTTAGAAACAATATCATAATAGACATATAAAAAAAGAAACCAGAGACAGTCAATAAGAACAGGCCAAAGTTATTCAAAAATTAATTGGATGTAAAAAAAATATAAATAAATACATAAACACAAAATTAAAATTGTACTATTTTTCTATCTTTATCGAAATAAGTACACTCTCTAACAATAAAAACAAAACATATATTAATATACATCAATTAAAAATAACTTCATATAATAATAACTTCTGTTCAGCACTATGTCATATGTCATATGTACCACTAAACATAAATACTAAAATGCAACGACACTTAGACACTTGCATAAACATATGTCATATTCAAGGGTAGTGCAAGTACCCCGAAATATGATCAGCCACGATTGCCTCGACCACAGACACGCCGCGTCAGCATGTGACCCATGCAGTGACCGCTTGTATAAGGTTTATATGTGCACAATATCCCACCAGTGACGTTTTCGCTTTATGTTTTCATTTTATATATGATATATAAAAACGACTCATATGCAAAAGGCAGCGCGGACACTGAGGATTGCGCAACCTTAGGCCATAGTAATACTAGTAATACCTTAGTAATACTTAATACCAAAATGTAAAGAGGTGATTAATAAAAGTATCCGGAGCGATAAGAACAGTCGCTCTGTCGTAAACACCTACTCTACTGTGTTCTATATCCTTCAATTCCACAGGTGGATCCAGACTCTAGCAAAATACGGCAACTCGTGGTATTGTCCCATACGTCCACAACGATTGCCAGTACAATTGGCAAGTGTCTGTGTGGTGACTGGAGAAGATTTCAAGATTTACAGCGGTAGCCGGTGGGGGTGCCGATTCTGGTGTCCTAGAGCTCGAGTGTATACTGGAAGGTACCGACCGCACTTTGAGTTGATGTGCTATTTTCCGATGATCTACTAGTGCCATGTGGAACTTTCCTGCGCTTCGACATAAACCAGTGTATGATGCTTGGCCTTGCATACTCTGCAAGTGTATTTGAATCTGCTCAAACAGTTTAACCATCGGTTGAACAAAAATTCTAAAAAGGTTTCAATGATAATTGTTTTATTATTCTTTTCACTATTTTCCGGGTATTCTGATCCAACCTGGGCAACAGGATGTCAATCAGCCATGAATTACGCTCGTTGTACTGTAAGGCGTTAAGACCTCTAATAGCTTCGTCTGCGTCACCAGCCAGTTTACGCAGCAAAGACACTTGCATACCATTTGCATTTGCGAGCTTTAGAAATTTGTGGATAAACGAATAAATGCTCAGCCGTTTCTTTTCGTAGCTTTCAACTAATTTTTCCCATGCCCTTATAGTTGTCTTCAGTCACAGCAATGTGTTTCACAAGATTCAGAGCTGCTCCATCAAAGTATTTTTGGCAGTTTGTTAGTGACGACCAAAAATACATTATAAAACTGCGGCCAGTTTCCATAGTTCCCAAAACGTTGGAATCTTTATGGTTGCTGCATGTATATTAGACTTTTCCTGCTTGTTCTGCACTCTAACCAATAATTCGGTTTGGGTCTAGATGAGTTTTGCATTGAATCCTATCTGACGACTGCTTGTGTTACTTGCTCCAACTTCATAATTGCTTTGGTTAATAACGCGTCTGTTTCATAATAACCATATTCGGCATTGTCATCCTCTGGGTCAACATATCCTGGTTTTTGAAAGTGGGTGATCAATTCGTCTCCATATTCCACAAACTGCTCGAAATCGTCTAAGCCTTCTCAAGAGGCTCCGAAACGTTTCTAACCTAATGTCATATGAATCACTCTGTGATCGCGCAGAATTATGAGCTGGCATAATTAGCCTCTTGCGGCCATTATGTAATTGCATTACCTCTTTCATATTCATAGTTTTCGTTGGCTTCTGTTTGGTTTCCATCTCACCCTGATCGGGGTGTTAATTAATTTGATTTGATATAAATATGAATGATATGATATTGTTGTTCTGGGCTAGGCGCGATTTTACTGTTGTTGCTGTTGTATTCTGTTGCTAGTTTGGTTCTCCATTTACAATGCCTTTGTCGTTTGTTTCCCGCTGTCTGCGCAGCTTGCAATTCCTTTGTTGTGAAAATTTAGTTTTTCTACTGATTGTTCAATTTCGCTTCTTCGTATGAGTTTTAACAGACCAGTAATATCGATTTGGTTTCAGTTGATGGTTTGGAACACAAACTTTAATTTTCTCAATTTAAGCTCATTATAAAAAACAAAGTAACAATGTTAGCCTATCCAGTGTCGATAGGATTAAAAATTATGTTGAAAAATTAGTGGACTGTGATGTTGATATCGCTTTGAGTTACAGTTTGGTTTCGGCGTTACACGCGTTATATTCGATTCGGGTGTGGGCCTGAGACTCCAGCGCTTGGGAGTGGATTTTAGACTAATTCGCCTGCAGAAAGAACACTGCAGAGACCACGGACACAGCCGTGGCATGTGACAGCAAGAGTGATATACAAGTAAAAGAACGGCTTCAGATTAACTGCAATTATAAGTACAATGGTGTTGATAGGCATTTGAATAGATACAATGTTTGAATTATCTGAATATCCAAACATTGTATCTATCAACAATTATAACTAAATGGTCATTGGTTCATTAATAACCTCATTATACATGGCTATTTTAATATTCTGCTTTTAGAATGGCCCTCCCTTCATACCTCTAACTGCATTACCGCTTCCGCTCGCCATGAATTTTTGGACTCTCTCTAGGATATTAGCTTATATCAAGTTAAAAACATTATGACCTACTCAAAATGCTTGGTCAAACTGGTATTTGTTAATGATGGTGAACGTTTTTCTGTAACACGTGCCATGCCTTTCCGTTATTCATGCCTGAAGATATATTTCATTCCACGTTACAAATCTTGCTGGGACTTTTTGTCCTAATAACTCATTTAGTTCTACATCAACTCAAAGATGTCGCTGTTTCTGAAAGGTTAACTTCTTTATGTTGAGCTTGCTAACCCTATCTCTGGAATTGTTGTAGTATAAGTAAAGCCACAGAAGCATTTTTTACCAAGCTATATTGATTTTTTAATAACTGTGAAATCTGTGCAGTCCCCCGGGGCTTACTAGTTCCCTCTTTCTGTGTACGTATTCGGCACAAAAATATGATGAAAATAAACCCTACACGTCCACCATCCATGAATCGTGTTCCATCTTTAATCTTATTTTCAGCCTTGATTATGTGTCACAATGCATGAAGTTGTTGAATCGTGTTTTCTGATGGAGTACCTGATTGTGTACTTAAGTGTTGTCAATCACTGGCGGTCCGTGTCCATATCCTTTTTATTCCTCTACTTGGTTCATACCTGTACACAGAAAAGGAAGTAAATTCGATGTTGACTATTTTCGTGGTATTTCCAAACTGTCTGCTATTCCAAAATTAATGGAAAAATAGCTTACCTTGAACATATTTGTAGCTCTTTTTTTTTTTATCACTTCCTTTGTTACTGAGGGCTTTTTACGCAAAGTCCAAACGGATGTCATTTATACCCACTTCTCCAAAGCAATTGAAAGAGTTAGGATTTCTCTTATCATTTCAACGATTGCTTTCAGCATAGATCTCTGATTATCTAGTAAATAGATCGCAGACGGTACTTTTAGAAGAACACTCTGTAGACATATTAGTGTTGCGTCTGGTGTGCCACAGAGGATTCGTCTAGGTCTTCTGTTCTTTAACATTTTCATAAATTACCTACCGCAAGCTGTAAAGTTCGATAAAGTACTTATGTATGCTGACGATGTAAAACTATGTGTTTCATATAATAAACGCAGCTTACAGTATATGCTAAAGCGGACATCAATCTGATGAGTTCCTGTTAAACTTGTTAAACAAAAAATGTATTAAATCTTAACCATAGTAAGTGCAGTTTAATGTTTTTCTATCGTGCTAATGGTATGATTTCTTCTTACTGTATTGAAACCAGTCTGCTTGATCGTACATTAAGTGTATTATTCATACACAACCTCCGCTTCAGCATGCATATTTCCACCATCGTTAATGAAGCCAAGAGTTTAATGACCCGTACACTAGCAAAACCCTCTATGTAGAGCTTGTTCATCCAGTTCTTGAGTACTGTTTTTCATATGGCGTCCTCAGTATCTCATTTATCAGGATCTGATTCAATCTGCCAAAAAAAAAAGAATTTCACTAGGAAATACAAGACTCTGTATTTTCGTCAGCGTTTCTATAAATACTTACGCCATGAGCCATTCTTTGTAATATGTTCGATATATAATGATTTATATTCCGTCTTAAGTAGTGTTAGTGGTATTTTCCGCTTGCAAACCATCTGCATAACTTTGACCGTTTGAACAGCCCCAACGGGACGGAGTGCAGACATTACTTGTTTCTTTATTGTGTAAGTATCATATATATTGGTCGTAATTAGTTAAGACTAACAAATCATTGTTGATATTCTGATAAATAAATAAATAAATATGTATGTAACAGGTATATAAAAAGGATATATATTCAAGAACACAACCTTGTTCATATAGGTACTGGGTATAAAAATAAGAAAAGAAGGCTATCTTCGGCTTGGCATTGAAATTATGTATTACAAGCGTCGATACGCCTCCTCCTGTTTATCTATATTTGTTATTGAGCTAGTGACCTTCAATGTGTTTTTATTGCTGTGAACTACCAGAAGTTTCTGTGGTATTCTTGAAGTTTTTTGGAGAATTATATCATGTGAATTAAATTCTACGCCAACTATGACAATGGCCACTTCATTTATTGTTGGTGTATTAAATTGACAGATCTTTTGTCTTCCTTAATAACATGTAATCATCAGCCGGTATATTTTCAAGCGCAATTTTGAACAAACTTACTAATAACAGGTTATGTTGATCAAAAAATCTTTACAATGCAGCTACAATTTCACGATCAACGCAAGCTATGAATCGACAACTTTGATTAACTTGTTCATTATTGTTTGTGTTCTGCATAGTACCAGTCATCCAGCGACTCTGCATCTAGGTCTTATGGATGCTTGGCCCTAGACTTGTCCATCAGTAGATCTTCGGTATCACCACCTAAAACAGCAATGTCCGACTTGTCTTCCAAGAAACTCAACTCATCGTCTCGCAAGCTGCTTGTGCTGGATCGGACCAGTGGTACCAGCTGGGCAAAAACATGACCAATATAAAGAATATTTGGTGCTAATAATTGCCTTATGGAAAGATTGCTTATCAACTCCGATAATGCTTGGCTATTACTGGATTTGCATAGTGTCAGTTATCAACCATCAAAGCTCACAGTTTGATATTTTATGGGGATTAGGTTGATTCATACACGGTTTCCAATTGCAGACATTGAAAATTAACCAAAAAGCAGGCAGTGTGACAGCAAGCTGAAGTAAGCTGTTTTTCTACCACATCATCTAACGGTTATTTCGCACTATTTTTTTTGGAAAGTTTTGGGTGGTTAGTGGGAAGCATGTACAATAATTTTGCAATTTTTTTTTTCTTTTCTTTTTTTTATGTATTGGGACGTTGACCATAAAACATAAACAATTTGCATTATCTACTAGCTAGATGCGTTAGTATAGATGTTATGTTTGAGTTTAGGGAGTTATTATTAGAAATAAAGTTAAATAGATTATTATTGTTACTACAACAAAGGACACGAAAAGCCTCATGCAGCATGCAGATAGATAGGAACATAATTTCTAGTAGTTTTACGAGGAACACAAAAACGGATTTGGCTCATTAAAGACGGCAAGTCAATATCACAATAAATCATCTTATGTATAAAGATAACATTAAGCATAATGCTATAATTTTCAAGAGATGTAAGGTTTATTAGCAGGAGCCTACTTGAATATGAAAGGTGGAGGTTATTGGTGTCCCAATTCAGCCCACGGAAAGTAAACAGTACAAATTTCTTTTGAACAGACTCAATGCGGTCCTGCTGATTTCTGTATTGTGGACACCAAACACACGATGCGTACTCTAAAATAACTCGGACAAGAAAAGTATACAGTAGTTTGGTTATATAAGGATCATCAAATTCCTTCGACCATCGCTTGATAAAACCCAGAACACCCACAGTTTTATTGACGGTAATTTAAATGTGTAAGTCGAATTTTAATTTAGGGTCTAAATGAGCACCCAAGTCAACAACTGAGTCGATACGATCAAGGGGCTCATCGTTAAGAAGGTACTATGTCTGAAGCGTTATGCTATGACAAAACGACATAACTTAACATTTACAACAGTTCAGATTTAATAAAATGACCTGACACCACAATTGGAAAGAATCAAGGTCATCTTGCAGCCTGAAGTGGGAAGAAGAGAACATAAGTAGACGAGAGTGGGATAGCGCCTGAGACAAATCGTTATAGATAAGGTGAAGAGCAGGGGGCTGAGGTGGCTACCCTGCGGTACCCCTGATGTAACCGTAAGGGGCTTAGAGTAAGAGTTATTAAACAGATCCACTTAAAAAGATGGGATGGGAAGCCAAGGAGATCTAACTTATGAATAAGTAACAGTGGCTTACCGAGTAAAGCCGAGTAAGTCAGTGTAAATGATGTCAGTTTGCATTTGATTCATAAATCCTTTTATTACAAAAGAGGAAAATTCTAGTAAATTAGTGGTGGTACACCTACGCTTCATAAACCCATGGTGAGCAGATGAAATTATATAACCACAAGAGTATTGTAACTGTGAAGTTAATAGCTTAGGAATAGCAGACAGTTTTCATATACCTCTGTAGTTTTGGGCATCCGACTTATTCCCCTTTTTATGAAGAGGAATAATAAACTACTCCTTCCAGAGAGAAGAGAAAGACGAAGAATTTCAATATAGATAAAAAAGCTTCAGAATCGGCTTACAAATCGCATCAGCGCAGAATCTGACAATACACCCCGAAACACCATCAGGACCAGGAATAAGCAATAAGCTAGGGGAGGTCGGATGTTATTAGAGCTGTGTAACCTATAAGGGTATATCAGATCAGACCGATACTTAAGAGAGGAATAGGTTGTTTGAAGGAACTGTGCAAACACGTTGGCAATGCCTTGTATTAGCTTTAGTATTTATTTAAAACAATGAAGAAGGTAGGACAGATTTTTTTCGTTTTAGATTAACAAAATTATAAAATTGTTTTGGGTCCTGAGAAAATTGAACCCTACAGCGATGCAAATATGCATAATAGCACTCGGAATTAATGACAGTGAACCTTGAACGAGCAGCAATATAACGCGAATAGTCGGAGGACTTTACCGAGACTTTGAACTCCTTAAACGGTCTAGACTTGATATTTTTAAGATTAGACAATAAAAAATGTTGTAAAAGAAGTCAACCGCACTGTCCATACCTGTACAATTGTACAAGTATGACCAGTCTGATTGAAGAATGGTATTGTTAAGACTAGCGAAATCAGCTTTTCTAAATAAGTATGTTCTAGCCGACAAGTTGATTGATGCAGAAACAGCATAGTAACGTAAATGATGGGTGAAATGGGTCTTCAGGAAGCAAAAGCGGACTAACTCTAGAGACTAAATCAAATATCAAGTCAGGTTGGCGATTCAATGAGTTCCTTACAAAATTAACTTGAGATATGGACAATTCAAGTTGGCCGTCAATAAATTCGTGTTGCCTTAAAGGTATCAAGCCGGTTGAGTCGATCACAGAAGACCACGTGACATCACAGATATTGAAATCACCAAAAATCAACAAATGATCAGTATCAGAAAACATAGACACGATCGATTGAATAGCATTAAGATGATCCAAGTAAACAGAAATATCAGAACGTGGAGGGATGTAAGAGGCAGTGATTAAGACGGAAAAACTTTTAAGAGACACTTTAGAAATAAATGCAATTACGTTAGGAAAATTAAGCAGAATTGGTTTCGACAGAAGGCCGGAATCAACAGCAATCAATGCGCCACCACCCTGGCGGGAGATTGCATCTACTGGTATGCGTAAATATGTCTAAATAAGGTCAAAATGATTAAAATA
This sequence comes from Hirtodrosophila duncani, assembly GCA_037043425.1. Lineage (NCBI taxonomy): Eukaryota > Metazoa > Arthropoda > Insecta > Diptera > Drosophilidae > Hirtodrosophila > Hirtodrosophila duncani. The sequence goes on along the minus strand of JBAMBM010000790.1, from coordinate 189,825 downwards.
AGTCTGTTGGCGCATTATTTAGCTTTAGATTACATAATTTGAATATCATGAGGTATAGTGTAAGTTAAGATAGGACGAAGCGAGAGCGCAATAAAAATTTGCTCTCGCGCGTCTTCGCTCCGTTTCGCCCCAGGAGATAAGATAGGCTTAAGTCGATTATGTTGAAGTTTATTCTAGTATAGTGTTCGAATATATTTACAAGAGAGCTTATAATTATTTCTTGTTGTCTTACAAACAAAACCAGCCTTCTATTTGCGTCCAGAAATAAACTGTTAATAATATAAAATAATATAATTGTTCATGGCGCCCGAGCATTGGATAGAACAGTGAAAATAAACAAATTGATAATAAACATTTATACATTGATATGTGCTTATATCGTGCCCGCGTACGTGTGTGTGCGAAACTCTTAACAGAGCCCACAAATAAACGTGTCGGTCGCCAAAGTGGAAATAAAAAAAAAATTTTGCTGCTACCCAGGAGGAATGCCCTGCCAATGTCTGGACTGCGATATTAAAATGGCACGAACCAGAGGTACTGTGCTAAAAATTGAAAGTCCCAAAATCATTATTCTTTGGTGTTGTCGTCGCTGTTAATGTCGATTGCGCAATTCTTTACACATATATAAATAGTAGAGATAATTATCATTTGTATCACTTGTATATGCTTACAGTTGCGAGCTAGCTTGTAGCAAAGTAGTAATAGCAAAGCAACACAGCACCGTGTTAATTAATATTTTCGCTTCTCTTATAAAAAATAACGTGCATTAAATAAATATGGCTAGCACTAGCAAGGAACCGAAACATTACGAAGAGACAAAGACCATAGATGATGTTAAGATGATGATGATTTAAACAATTTATCTATTCCTTTGGAAATAGCAGAAATTTGAATGTAAGTTGGAAATGCTTTTGTCGCATATTGATAATACATATAGTGAAGAGCTAGAAGATTTATATGAACATTCATTCATACAAGCTCGCGTAATGTAGAAATTAAAAAGTTGACAAAAAATAAATTTGTTGTTCTTCCAACTCCTCACCCCTGACTTCCAAATGTGTCGCTCCCTAGGTTTAGTGGAAAGTATTTGGAGCTTAAAAGTTTTCTGAGTTGGTTTGAAACAGTTGTTCAAAATCATCCCTGTATGCCGAACATCGAGAAGTTTAATCATGTAATATCGTGCCTCTTGGTGAAGCCTTAGGCATGATAAAAGTGTTCCAAGTCACCGAGGCCAACTGTGGGAAGGCAATAGCAGCATTGAAAAAAGTTTTTGATAACGTATGCCTAATTTTAATTGAAAATATATCAGCTCTACTTAGTTTGCCAAAGATTTCAGCTGCTTCAGCTTCAGCTGCGTCACTAAGGCGGCTGATAAATATTGTATCTGCTGTTTAAGCTCTCGATTGGAGATGATCGAAATACTTCAAACGCCATTCTCATCCAACTCGTTATGAACAAAGTTGACCCAGTAGCAAAACCAAAATGGGAAAAGCAGCTCGATTACACAAGTTTTCCGCTAAATGTAAGAGTGGCAAGTGTCGTGTATGCAATCGCTTCCAGCATCGGTTGCTACACAGATATCTTGTCGGTAACTCTCTTTTAGTATTACCACCACCTCCTGATTCCTCCTCATCGAAAGCATTGAATGCTACTCGTCGCATGCCAGACTGCTAAGGTTGTTTGCTTATGTGTTCCGTTTCCTTCGAAACACAAATCGACAACATTAGAGCGAAACTAAGCATTTGAGAAGATAGTTGAAATTTTTCAAGGTTCCTAGCTTAGAGAACAGATTGAAAAAGTCCGCCATCGCGCGGGTGTAGGTCTCAACTTCCACCGATTTAATTCGTTTATTCACCAATGCACTGAATCTTGGTGTTCGTTTTCGTTGATGCGAGTAGGTGGGCGACTTTAAAACGCTCCTATTTCGTATGATGCCAAGTTTCCCCTCCTCTTGACTAAACGCTCACCAAAACTTCCACCACAAGAATTGACAGGCCATTTATAGTTTCTAAACGCTCAAGCGGTCGGTCATCAAACCGTGCGATATTGCATCGATTAAAATCAAACTTCGTTTGATGAAATACATTGTGCGAAATTTGCCAGCACATCGTGTGCGAGCTCTACGCCTTTTTAACATTTGTGGCGTTGATTTTTGTGGCCCTATTATTACAACCTTCAAAATTTGTGGAGAGCGTCCGTACAAATAGTATATCGCACTTTTTGCTACCAAGGCGGTTCAGGACTCGTATCCGATTTGTCGACTAATACCTTTTTATTGGCTTTTCAAAGGTTCGTCGTCCACTGCGATAACGCGACGAACTTCGTCGGAACGCATCACCACCTCGAGGAACTTTGCCGCAAGAAGAAGATGCGGACGAAATTACCTTCAAGAGCGCCGCACTTCGGAGGACTATGGGAGGCAGGTGTCCAAAATGCCCAGAACCTACTCCGACGGACAGTAGGCGGCGCCCTGCTAACCACAGAAGAGCTGCAAACGGTGCTGGTGGAGGTCGAGGCAGTGATGAACTCCCGGCCTCAGCCAGGATCCAAGCGACTTCGCGGCTCTAACTCCAGGACACCTGCACAAGGGACCCCGGACCAGAAAGGTCTCTACCTCAGCTGCGATGGCGAGCTGTCTCGTCGCTCAAGCTACATTTTTGGCAGCGATGGTCCCGGGAATACATCCCTTGCCTTCAAATCCGGGTTAAGTCAGGGTCGGGAACGTCTAGACCAGTAGCGGATTGTCATACAGGAGACCAACACACAAGTTGGCGCCATTGCCAGTAATTTACCAGTGTTGGCGCATTTCTTAGATTAAGACTACATAAGTTGAATATCATGAAGTATAGTATAAGTTAGGATAGGGCGAAGCGGCCCTTTTCGCCGCAGTAGATAAGCTAGGTTTAAGTCGTTTATGTTGAAGTTTATTCTAGTCTAGTTGTCGTACAAACAAAACCGCTGTTCTATTTGCGTCCAAAAATTAATTCTTAGTAATATAAAATATTTATTGTAGTGAAAATCAGTCATGGAGTAGTTTTGATTTAGTTTTATTTGGCTGCTTTCACTACGTCTTAGCCGAGTTGGAACAACTTTTGGGGTTGTTGCCAGGCATTGACTCTTCATTTAATACCTGATATGTAGATCGGCTGCAATAAGATGATCGATGGCTTATATTGAGATTTTCCGCTACATTGCCATCAAGGTCATCTTGCAGCCTAAAGTGGGAAGGAGAGTCGTTGAAAGACAAGCAAAGTTTAACCTCGTCGGCGAACATAAGTTCACGAGAGAGGGATAGAACCAGCGGCAACTCGTTGATAAATAAGGTGAAGAGCAGGGGACCGAAGTGGCTACCCTGCGGTACCCCTGATGTAACCGTGAGGGGCTTAGAGTAAGAGTTATTAAACAGATCCACTTAAAAAGATGGGATGGGAAGCCAAGGAGATCTAACTTATGAATAAGTAACAGTGGCTTACCGAGTAAAGCCGAGTAAGTCAGTGTAAATGATGTCAGTTTGCATTTGATTCATAAATCCTTGTATTACAAAAGAGGAAAATTCTAGTAAATTAGTGGTGGTACACCTACGCTTCATAAACCCATGGTGAGCAGATGAAATTATATAACCACAAGAGTATTGTAACTGTGAAGTTAATAGCTTAGGAATAGCAGACAGTTTTCATATACCTCTGTAGTTTTGGGCATCCGACTTATTCCCCTTTTTATGGAGAGGACTAATAAACTACTCCTTCCAGAGAGAAGAGAAAGACGAAGAATTTCAATATAGATAAAAAAGCTTCAGAATCGGCTTACAAATCGCATCAGCGCAGAATCTGACAATACACCCCGAAACACCATCAGGACCAGGAATAAGCAATAAGCTAGGGGAGGTGGGATGTTATTAGACCTGTGCACTATGGTTTTTTTTCCGTTTTTTTTTTTGGCATAAACTCTAATTTAAAACCAATTGAATTGAAATATGGTTTGAATACATATTTTAGGCTCCCAAGATGACCTACCAAGTTTCAAATAATTTGGGGCACTATTTCATATAGCTGCCATATAAGCGATCTGTCCGACATGCAACAAGGCTTTATTAAACATTTTTGTTTTTTATTTTCTATTATATTTAATCAAAAAAAAAAACAATAACTATTATTCAAATTCACATTTTAGTATTCATCTCCATTATTAGTGCTTCATTCTGAAAGAAAAGATACATTTAACAACATTTTAAATAGGCTTGGTTATGTTATTTACTATAGAAGTTACTCAATTTTCTTCAAGTTCAAAGTATTCATCTTCTGAAGCAATAACCTCAAGTCCATCCAGTTCGTCATAATCTTCGTCGGACGAGTTCTGTGTGGAATCTGGATCATCATTTTCACATTGAATTTCTAAATGTGGTGCTTGTAGTAGAGATGTAACTTCTGCTGGTATAGTTTTCTTTTTGATTGTATTTGGTCGTTCTTTTAAATAGGTACTGGACAGCAACGGATCAGAAGTATCCATTGATCTATTGAAAACGTCTATAATATTGTCTAATCGGCTGCATTTTCTAGCGTGGCCTCTTCTATCGCTCTTATATAATTTATTTCGGGATTCTGATGCATGTTCCCCAAGGCATCCAACAGGAACTAAAGAAGTGTCTATTATTTGGTACCCATGCACTAAGACTTTGTGGACAGTAGGCGACATCGGATACCAAGGATATTTTTTCTGATATGCCACAAAAACTTTAGCACAGAAGTCTTTAAACTTTTCCGAGTTTATTTCGTACTCGCAGTTAATTGTTATTAGAATTGTATGAAAACTTTGTAAAATATAATCAAAATCAAGAATTTATGACAGTAAAGCTGCATTGGAAAATGCTCTTCTCGCTGTGTTGCCGTCATTGGAGTTTCCACTGCCATTTGAAAGAGGCTTGTCCACATTTAGGCCAATTTCTTTCATCATTTTTAATTGTAAAAGTCTTTTTGGTTCTTTTAGTTTAAGCTTATCGCAGTCCTTGACATGCCACTTTTTAAGCTCAATTCTATATGAGATTTTTAAAACAAACTCGAAAAAGCGGATCCAAGCATGTATAGGACTGATTCCATATTGAAGAGCGTGTGCGTTAGCCATAAAAGCCTTCGAGTTTATATCTTTAATGTTGAGCAATTGTTTTGGCTTCGCTCCACAGATTGGGCAAGACTGACAAGAGTTGGTGCCTGACAATATGTTTAAGACTTTCCCATCTATTAGTGTCATGTGGCCAACATACTCGACATATATATATTTTTCTTTAAATTTATACAAATATATTTGCATGTTCCGAATCTGCGCATCCAAATTTTCCTATTCTTTTAATATCAGGGAGGTAGTTTCCTTAATGAACTCAATCTTCAATGGGCGGCAAAATCTAACAGATTGCGGAGTCTTATTGAGCCAAATAATTTGTTGCGTTTCATTTATCAATTTCAATGGGACAATTGTAGTAACAAACAGTGAACTGTCAGTTGAAGGACTATCATGGATCTGGAAACGCTGTTTGTATAAACTCTGGCCGGACGAACCATCATATCCATAGCTGAAGAATAGCTTGCAATGTACCACGTTGGAAAGTGTTTCTATGACCTCGTGTTGCAATTCAAGAATGCGGGATGATGTGTGATCCAAAAGATTTTGCAATGATACAAGTGCCTTATTTTCAAAATATTCAATTCCTTTTGGCCTGAGTTTTAATTTGGAACTAAGTACGGCCGGATATGCCGGGTATATATCACATCCGTGAATTTTTGCATTTCTTTGTATATTTATATATTGTCGTTTTGTGAATCCATTTTCCATTAAAAATGCAAGCGCACTGTCAGCTGACATTTGTTTGGGCTCATCCGCAAAAAGCTTCTTTTTTATTTCATTAATACTCTCACAACTCGCAGCTGCTTTTAAAACAACAGCCAAGTCTTTTTCGTTAGATTTTTAGCTGAAACTGTGGCAGCATGTATGAGTAAGGGAGATAAGTTGTTATTCTCCTCTGAAAGTTCCGCGGCTAATTTTCTTTTCAGACGAGGACCAGCGCTTTCGTAATCACATTTTGGGCGACCCACTTTATTTGCCAATGCATAATGACCAGTGATTTCTATGAATAGGATTTTCCCAAGCCAATTTGCGTGCTTTCTCTTAAATCTTTCTACAGTTGAATTACATTTAGGCAAGTGTTTTTTTAAATAATTGACAAAGTCTTTTACTTTTTCGTTTATCGACTTTATGGTTTCGTTATCTAAATGTTTTTCTGCGATGACACTCAATATGTGCTGATGTACAGCGTCTCCTGAGCGATTGTTGTTGCTCCAAATGTCAACCAGCTCAGCACGACTGAACACATATGGTACTAGAAAAATTTGATTTTTTCGAAAACGTGTGGATTCGGATAAAAAGGATTAGTTTCTCATTAATCTGCACAATTTGGTTAATAGTTTATCACTTACAACATTTTGCAACGCTTTGCCATGCAAAAGTACTGATCCACGAAACACAACTAGACTTGTTAAGCTCGTTCTAAAAATACACATAATCAAAACACGGTACAATTGGACAAAAACACATAACAACGACACAAACATTGGTAAACTATAGTTTAACATACCTGGACAATTGTTTTCCATATTTATTCACTTCACTTTTGTGTAAACTTTCGCCAGAGCAAACAATCAAAGTCGCAAAATTTTTCCCGCCAATTTCATACAAAACAGGTGGTACATAATCAGCTGACTTTAACAGCGCGCAAGCAGAACAGTATTGCTCCACATGTTATAGTTTAATACTTTTTTATCTGGCTAGGGTTTTTAAAAATAAAAAATCAACAAATTTTTAAAATACTAAACAAACAAAAAATTGACTTTATGCCAAAACTAACGGAAAAAAAACCATAGTGCTGTGTAAACTCTAAGGGTATATCAGATCAGACCGATACTCAAGAGAGGAATAAGTTGTATTAAAGAAGATCTGTATTTGCTTTAGTATTTATATATTACAATGAAGAATTTTGAATTAACAAATTATAAAATTGAACCCTACAGGGATGCAAATATACTTTATAGTAAATAATAATCGGAAATAATCACAGTGAACCTTGAACTTCTTAAAGAGTCTAGATTTGATATTTTTTAAATTAGACAACTGTGGAGTATACCAAGGAGGCTTATTAAGCCTAACAGGACCACTGAACGGAACCAAATCCTTAAAAATGGAATTGTGCAAGTATGACCAGTCTGATAGAAGAATGACATTGCTATGACAAGGCTAGCAAAATCAGCCTTTCTAAATGAATATGTTCTAGCTGACAAGTTGGATGATGCTGATACAGCAGGAATAGGAATATCCATAGTAACGAGTAATGATGGGTGAAGCGGGTCTTCAGGAAGCAAAAGCAGACTGACTCTAGAGACCATTGAAATGGAAGGGTCAGAAGCAAATATCAAATCAGGTTGGCGATTCAATGAGTTTGTTGCAAAATTAACCTGAGATAGGGACAATTCAAGTAGGCCGTCAACAAATTCGTGTTGCCTTGAAGGTATCAAACCGGCTGAGTCGATTACAGAAGACCACGTGACATCGCAGATGTTGAAATTACCAAAAACAATAATAGATCAAAAACTAAACTTTTCTACCTTTATCTTCAAACTATGTAAATTAGTTTTGGCCTGTACATAGGCGGAAACATCTTCTAGTCTAGAAATAAAGACCATCGGCTTTCGAATGCCGATGAGAGGTCTAGGCAGGGCAGCCACAGAAAGTGGGTATGCTGCTGTCGGATGAAGTCAACGATATTGAGGGCGCTACACTGAAAACTTCGACAGGGGGCGCATTTTGCGAGGACGAGGAACTTTCAACTTTTGTGTCATCCGCCCTCTGCAGAATGGCCGAAGGGCGCATCCCCATTAGAGCAACCGCATTAGGCAACCGTTGTACGGGCTGGGGACTGCAACTACAGAGCGGACTAGGAGTACGAAAGATGGTATATCTAGAAGTTGGCACAGGGATTTTCGGCTCTATAACGACAGGGTCGATAGAGTCAATGGAATTGAGAGAACAATGGAAATTATAGAAATTTTAAATTTCGCACTAAGTAGCTGGTAGCAGTAGACGGACGATACAACAACAAACAAACGATAAAATTTCTCACTGGGTGGCGGCAGTTGGCGGCAATGTAACGGCGGCAATCTAACGTTTTACAAACGAACAACGCAAATGCAAAACAATAACAAAATACTTCTAGCAAGACAGAGAGTCTAAAAATAGCAATAAGCCTTACAGGATGGATGAGCAGACGCAAAAACAAAACCACACAAACGGGGCGCACTGTTTTGCTTAAGCTTATAGCTTAGCTGTTGGTTTAAATAAAAAATCAAACAATTTAAGCAGATTAATCTAGTGCACTAAGGTTACGTTAAAACCGAAACCGAAATTATGCACAACAAAAGAATAAATGAAAACTTGGACACAAAAAAATTATAACAATACGTGAGATTGAAAAACAGCGAACAAGAACGAAAGTATCTATATCCACGACAGCACGTAGATGGCCTTCTATTATCACAATCTCGTGTGAATATGGCTTGATACGTTGGCTGACTGCGCGCTGGCGTTCGACAGAAAGAGCTGCGTTTGCTGACTGGCTCCAGCTGGAAGAGCTGGATGATCCAGACTGTGGTGAAGAATACCCACACAGTCTGGGACTCGTGGTCAATCACAGTGGTGCATTTGATTATGATTGTGTTATTTGGCCTAATATAGCCGTGGCCGTAGTTGTGCAGGAATAGCAGGCGCTGTTGATCCGCAAGAGGGCCTCATTCTGATCAGGGATGTGAGTAAGGTGACCATGGGCTTTTTATATTCGCAGCCATCTTTTGGCCTACGAAGCTAGCCCGCCCTCTTTTGTTTTTCGAAACCTCGGCGAGATCTACTACTCGCTGTGGGCTGTTGGATGTGGTATTGGCTTCTCTTAGACAGTGAGGCGGCTTGCTTGGCGATGCAGCATTAACTGTGCTAACAATGCCATTTCGCTGTGACCGTGTTAACAATTCCAGCTGGCAGGATACGTCGAGGGCATCGTGGAGTGTTCGAGGCCTTGCAGTCCACGTCCACGCAGTCCCTTATCTGGCCTTGGTAGCTGTAGTCTTTATGTGCCGAGTACTTATAACACTTCCCGTGTACACTTATCGCCTTTATTCGTTGTGGACACGAGCTCGCACACCTAACACCAATGTAGTGAAAATCAGATTTGGAGTAGTTTTGGTTTAGTTGTAATTGGCTGCTTTCACTACGGCTTAGCCGAGCGGGAATGATTTTTGGGTTATGGTTAGCAGTGCAGATTTTCCGCTAAAATATTATAATTGTTCAAAGTCAAAAGCCTAACATGCGAAACTGTAACACAGTATATAGCGAATAATTCATTGGAAAATAGTGGCAAATTATACAATGTGTCTCTGTAAACTGTTACTAAATAATCAAGCCCACGAACTACCATAGCACAAAGAAACCTGTCTTGGATTTGCAAATCCCCAAAAAGCACAACCAGAAATTATATTATTTGTCGAAAAATCCAAAACAATGCTTAAAAATCCACCAAGTCTGTTGTAAATCAATTAAATAAGTATTTCAGCATAAAATGTATGAATCGATTTCAATGATTTGTATTTCAAACGACGCCCAATTAATGCAGCTAGGTAAATACAAGGTTTTCGAATACTATAGAAGTTCGCATTTTCATTGAATTTCAAAGTCAAAAAATTATTTAAATAATCAATAATGTGTCAATCATTAATAGATATATTATAAGTTTTCGATCGCCGTAAAACATTTTAAAATCGGTTGTGGCATTCTTGAGCAATGATCAAAAATGCAAGTGCACCTCTAAAAAAAAGTTATGCGCCATATGTATCAGAAAAAGTACGTTTGGTAATTTTAGTGTTGCCTAGTGTAATTTGTGTGTTTTTATACTCTTTCAGAGCGTATTATAATTTTGTCACGATATTTGTAACGGATAGAAGGAATCATCTTCGACCCCATAAAATATATACTCTTAATCAGCATGACAAGCCGAGCCGATATAGATATTTCCGTCTGTTTCTATGCGAACCACTCTCTCAGTTTTTAAACTACCGGCTTGTCATTGTCGCCGTATTCTTATTTTTGCTTTAAGCTGCTCATTTGTTAAAATCATAAGCGTTGGACCATTAGAATAAGTAGCTCCCATATAAAGACATATAAATGAAACTTTGTACAATAGGTGGCGCTATCAACTTTTTATTTGCATGCCAAGTAGTAGTTGCATTATTTGTTCCAGCCCTGGGCTCTGTTTCCCCCACTCAGATTTCTTGGAATGTTCCAACGCATGGGAACGTTGCGGACAATGTTTATTGTTGACGCGCAACAATGCACCGATATTACTATAGGGCATGATCAACGGGCGCTGAACTGTCGATGAACTTATCGATGTAGTTTCCAGAGAGAGAGAGATAGAGTCCAATGATTACTGGTTGAGATTGCAGTCTTCTTTAAAAGTTCTTTTCGTCATTGCCGATGTACGATGTAGGTATGGCAGACCCAGAACGTCATGATGGCCAGTAATATTTAGAAGTGCCGATGTCGCTGAGCCAGGGTGTCGTTTTACTGTGGTTCTTGGGCTCCGGAACAAAGACCCATTAATTTGTACTTCATATTCAAGTGAGGAGGAACTTGCTGTCTATAGTCTTTTCCGTGCCCCTGAACATGGTTACCTTTACAGCAGCTTCGTTGATTATAATGAGGCCGTCGTCCACAACTTATATTCGTTCACGCTGACTGGACGAGTGGTGCAATGGGCTTTGGTGCCGGTGTGTAGTTGTTGTGTCCGTGTGGCGAAAAGGCACTTCTCTGCAGAATGTTGATGTAAGAGTAGCACTGCATTTCCCAATTGCCAGAATATTATTGTCGCAATGCGCCACTTTGTTATATCCTGCGAAGTTTATTACAGTGCCGTTGTGTTGGATAGGAAACAAAGTGACATTTTTACAAACTACTAGGGCTTGCAAATTTAATTATTAAATGTAAACAATGATCATCTTAGAAAACTTTTATGTGGGCTACTTCCATTAAATCGGTAATTGTTACATCTGTAGAGTGCTTATTTAAATTATTTTCGAAATCTTTGAAATCAAGAATAGTGGGATTTAAAATCTTTGCAAGGGTTACAGACAATGCTTCACGCCTAATCCATAGAGCGCCGCACGCGCTCAGCTCTCCGCAGGTCGACCATTACGTCCATGACAAAGTTGCTGGCGGCCTGTCAATTGTCCGCGCTCTTCAGCATAGACGGGATACAGTTCGCCACCGAGATCTCGGATCCCAATTCCTGTTCCAGTTTTCGTCGCTGGGGCGAGAATTTCGGGCACTTGAACATAACATGTTATGCATCTTCTACCACTCCTCGGCTACACCATGTACATTCCCCTGACAACTCGTGTCCAAAACTGTGCGATAGCTACGGAAGCAGCCATGCCCGCTAAGGAGCTGAGTCAGGTAGTAGTTTACCTGGCCGTGCTTTCTACCAGTCCAGGCTTGGAGATTGCGGATGAGACAGTGTGCCCACCGGCCCTTGGTAGACCTATCCCACCGTTCCTGCCATCTCTGCAGTGTCTGTCTTCTCGCTGCCTCTCGTGTCTCCTTTTTAAATGACGGCGAAGCATCTCCCTTATGTAGTTTCCGATGTATAGCGGTTCGTTCGGCCGCTATCTCCTCTATAGGCGCAACGCCGGCTATGACATGGGCTGCGTCATCCGATACGGTCCTGAAGGCGCTGTAGATCCGAATGGATCCCAGACGGTGCGTTGCCAAAATGCCACGATTATAACTGGTCGACTGGAGCGCATTTAGCCGCATATAGCATTATTGCTCTTGTCACGCTGGACAGCAGGATCCTCCGCCATTGTTTTGGGCCTCTATATATATATATATAAATAAAATAAATATATATATATATATAAATAAATATTCATTTATGTAATATTCACAGACATTATCAGACGCGTTAATTATTTGAAATTCTAAACATAGTTGCTGAAAAAGCTCAGTGACTCAACACTAAACTTGTTCTCGGTACATATGTATGTAAAATAAAATTGATGTTTGAAGTATCTATCTCCTACAGTTTCCAAGATCTAGATTTTAATACATTTGGATGGCCAGAAGGACGGACGGATTTTTTTAAAAGCGAAGAAATAACAATAAGCTGCTTGTAGGTCGAGAGAATCTAATAAGGCACAGGTAGGGGGCCATTCCTGTTTTGAAGAATCAATCAATCAATCAGCTACAGAGTTTTTATATAAAAGGATTTTTAAAGCTGCCTACGACCACCCCAAACCAATATCCTGATAGAGTTGAAATAAGAGCGAAATGTTGGTATATATGTACCAACGGTCGTCAGCGGCCTATCTATTGTGTACACATTTAGGGTCGGAATCTACACCTATACAAAATGATCGTCGTTTGCCTCCGCAATTGTGCATTCAGCTATTGCTGTTCTGCTTCGGTAGTTGGAGCCGAAAAATATTATTTCAGTCTGCATTCAGCCTTAAAATTCACTGAACAAAAAAATGTTTAGCGAAGATTGGGAGGAAATATTTTTCATCCGACATATAAATGGCGATGCCCAATGCATACTATGGTACTATGGTGATTGGAAGACATAATAGCTTCAGATATTTAAAAAGGGGTTGAGCGTATGCCAAAAATAATATAACTGCAAACTGAAAAATTTCAATGTAAAGCAAGATATACGCCATCCGAATCGTTGCCGTCGTCTCTGCTTACGCACGCACACAAGCGCAAAGTTAAGCAGTGATTGTGTGTGTGCCGACCACTGATCTATACGTATAATCTGTACTTGCATTATCTGCGCATAGTTCTATTATTGAGATTGAATAACTATAGTACGTAGCTTATATGTTTATGTTTTGTTATTCTTGGACGCAAACAGGGCTTGTGTTTTTTTTTTGTAGTGATATATTAATAAATATATAGTAAACTTCAATCGGCTTAAGCCTAGGTTATTTACTGTGGCAAAACGGTGCGAATTTGCGTGAGAGCTAACCTTTATTGCGTTCCCGTGTTGCCCTATCCTAACTTATAATATCTTTCATGAGAACTCAAATTATTTAAATATCATCTTAATTTATAAAATGCGCCAACAGAGATTAAAATACAAAGCTATAGTTACTAAATTTCAACTGTTGAAGAAATTCGATGAACCTTATACAACTAAATTTCTGTATACGCATCGTGTGTTTGGTGTCCACTATACAGAACTATCTTCTGCATGAACCTTTACGTTTATTGCGTTCGTTCTAACTACAATAATCTCTTTAACTTTATATATATATATTAAAAACTCCCTTAACTCAAATAAAACATCTATACTACCGCATCTAGCTAGTAGATAATGTAAATTGTTTATAGCTTTCCGTCTTCGCGATTTATGTCGTTCCTTCTGCGTTCTCGGCCGGTTGGTCGCGAGGTGGGAACTTATAGCCTGGGTTGCGCGCGTAACAAGAACGCGGCTTGGTGTCATGCGACATATAAGGTGGACGAATGAACTGTCAAATGGAAAGAATTGGTGCGACCAAATAAATGACTTACTGATAAAAATAAAATTAAAGGCGACACAAAATTATTATATGGACGCTAGAAAAAGCTAAACCACTAGAATCATCATATTGTAATGACACCTATAAATACTGCCATATTTCTCGTGCATAACGAAGTAGAGACTTTAGCTCATTTATTATACCTTAGCTCATTTATTATTTATATACATGACAGCTTATTAAACTGATCACTTTTTAAGAAGCTGATTGTAAATGTTTTAAGAAAGACGCATGCTTTCTTTGGTCGATGTATGCTAGTATACTTTACAATTAAAATACATACGATACATTTCGCATTGTAACCGTAAATAACTCGCGTGTTACATGATCGCCCGTCGAACTTGCTCGCAATCTTATTTTTAGTTTTATTTTTGGAAATGACCAGAGCGTTTATTTTCATTGATAAGAGATTAATTATTTTGCTACGCAAATTTTGCAAAGGATTCTTACAATTTACTATAAATAAATATTTGTTTGCTTGCAAAGCACTTATTCGCCGAAAATGCCTTAAGTGCACACGAGTTGTTCAAAAATAAGCTTGTTTAATATTAAAAGACTAAGTAAAGATAATTTTATTTAAAGCATTTTATAAATAAATTAATAATAAAACTTATACCTTTCAGATACGGACAAATCAAACCATGCTATGTTTATAGAATTGTTATGGATAAATGCCTAGAAAAAAAAATTTATGATAGGCAAATTAAAAAACAAGGAATGTCAGATAGAATCGTTGATGAATGTAATCCAGAAGCTCATCTATCTATGAAAGATGTTACAAATTTATGCCACGATTTCAACTCAGATGATGAAAATGACAATGGGATGAGCGTCGAATCAGATAGGCCTGAAACACAAAATGAGATTTCCAATGTTTCATTGTCCATTGCAGCTAAATTCAGTAATCGATCTAATGAAACCCACCAGGATCCCTTAATAAATACGATAGTTAAACTTCATAAAAGCTGTATAAGTAAAGAGCCGTTTTTTCATGAAAGCCTATTAGTTGATCAAAAAGACAGAAAGCTATCACAAGCTGAGAAAAGACAAGCTCACCGAAGCTACGAACTTGAAAAAAAGGCTTCAGTAAATCAGAAGTTAACATGTACAGCCGGAAAAATGCATTACAAGATTGTGAATCAAGATGGGACCATAATAACTCGACCTGTAGCATCGGTAAGTAGTTAAGACAAAAATGCTAGATTTAGCTCTGTCGAAATATTTTTCAAAATACTTTTTGCGGAATTAATATTCGTCTTCTCTTAAAAGTTCTTCAATTAATTGCTTAAATTTATATAATTTGCAAAAAAAAAGGTCCTTATATCCATTTTGCCATGAAGTCTGCGTTGCCCAGAAGGAAATATTTCCGACCACATAAAGTGTATACATTTTTGATCAGCATGACAAGGGAAGTGGATGATCCGCAGTCTGTCTGTCCCTTTAAACCAACAGACAGTTACAGAGAGCTACAAAGATGAAATTTGAACCAGGAGCTTCTTATATCTTTTTATACTCGTACTCCAGTAGAGTAAATGGGTATATGGGAATCGTGCAATGTATGTAACGGGCAAGAGGAAGCGTTTCCGACCCCATAAAGTATGATCAGCATCAACAGCCGAGTCGATCTAGCCATCCATATCCTAGATCTCGGAGGCTATAAGAGCTAGAGTTACCAAATTTGGTATGTAGACTTCCCTAATGCTTCGTCAGGTCAAATTTGTTATAAAATTTCGTCTGTGAATGCGTACAAAATGGATAAAAACCAAATTTGGTTCGATTTGGATAAAACACAAAACATTTTGTGTGTTGCTCTGATGTACTTGCCCGATCTGAATACATTTTGGTCAACTGACGTGTGACCTCCTTAAATGAATACAAACCAAATTTGATTTGTTTTAAGTGAAAAACAAACATTTTGTGTTCATTTCGAAAAATGGATTCTGTGGGGGCTATATGATATAGTTGCCCGATCTGAACAAATTTCCTCAATAGACGTAAGACATCCTAAAATTGTGATAAACAAACATGTTTTATTCATTCCGAAAAATTACTTCTATCTGGGCTATGTGATATAGTGGCCCGATCCGAATCAAATTTGGACAGTTGATGTAGATGCTTCTAGGGGATATATAATAACCAAATTTTGTTCAGTTCCAATGAAAAACAAAAGAGGTATGAAATAAAAACACTGAAATGGGCGGTAGTATGGTGCCACAATAAAATTTTTAAGTGTTAACTCTTGTATTTTTCAAGATCTAGATTTTCATACTACAAAACGACATAACTTAGCATTAGAACAGTTGAGATTTAGTAAGTTGACCTGTTACCGCGATTGGAAAGAATCAAGGTCATCTTGCATCCTAAAACGGGTGGAAGAATCGTTGAAGGACAAGCAACATTTAAGGTCGTCGGCGTACATTAGTACACGAGAATGGAATAGTACCTGAGGTACGTCGTTGATAAATAAGATGAAGAGAAGGGGACCGACGGGCCACCCTGAGGTACATCTTATGTAACCGTACGGGGAAGAAAAAGAAACAGTTTTTAATAAGAACTTTTTGAGTTCTGAAACCAAGGAGGTAAACAATGATATACAGATATATATAACGCAAGAAGTCTGAGGACCTTGATCTTGCTAAAGAGTTTAGATATCACATTTTTTTAGCTTTACTGTGGCGTAAACTATGCTGGGTTGTCGGGGCGTTCAAGTCCAAGCAGCCCGTCCAACATAACGGGCGACACGAACCGCGAACACCAAAAAAACGCGGACTTACTCGCTCACTTTCAATGAAACGACAAAATTACAAGCCATAGACGATTTACAATATCTACTATCTAGCAAACAGCAAAAACGTCTTTTGAACAGACTCAATGCGATCCTGGTGATTCCTGTATTGTGGACACCAAACACACGATGCGTACTCCAAAATAGGTCGGGCCAGAGAAATATACAGTAGTTAAGTTGTATAAAGATCATCAAATTCCTTCGACCATCGGCTAATAAAACCCAGAACACCGACAGCCCACGTAGGGAGTCTACATTCAAATTTGGTATTTCTAGCTCTTGTAGTCTCCGAGATCAAGGTGTTTATGCAGGCTGATAGACGGACATGGCTAGACCGACTGATACTAATGAAAAATATTTTATACTTTATGGGGTCGCAGACGCTTTACTCTGCCCGTTACATACATTTGAACAAATATATTGCCTATATCGCCTTAGACAACGAGTAAAAGAGGCAGTTGCAGCTGGACACGATTAAGCTCGCCTTTTCCTTTATATTATATTATTGTTAAATTAATTTGAAAGCTGTAGCAATAGGAATTCCGAAATTAAATTATAATAGTCTTATTAGTGTCCTGTTATTATTACAAAATAAAATGTCTAGATTCCCCAGAGCAATTTGCTCATCTTTGAAATTCTGCTCGAGAATTTCCCAACAGCGACATTTAATGTATGTAGGTAATTATTTCGTATTAATTCTTTTAACTGCATCACTCTGCAAATAATTCTTTTTGAATACTTCCTTACCAACTACGAAATTTTTGACCTGGATCAAGTGTTGTAACATCTCTGTGCTTTTAAATGAGCATCGAATTAACTGTCTCTAATATGGATTACCTGTATTTTACAATATTTTGGAATTACTGTCACTTGGTAATCTTGGATAACTTGTAGTTTATTTTGTAAGTGTCTGAGCATTGTATGACCCAACAGACTAAAATAAGGTAGACACTTCAAAGACTCATGATAGTCACTTCTCAAAATAAGCTTCTCTGACAGATGCTTATGCCATGGATCTGGCTTACCTCTTATGAAAACTCGTAGGCTTACCAAAATTTCTCTATTTACGCCCTCGTCTGCAGTAGACTGTGGTGAGTATAATGAATGTGAATGTTTGAAAAATCTGTTCTTCTAGTTACTGAATGATGCTGCTACTATTAGCTTTCTTTAGGGCTTTCAAAAAGTCATACTTCGTAAAAAGGTCTATTGCAATGAAAACCATTGAGTTACCTAATTAGGCACGAAATTGCGTGCACTGGTATAGTCCAAGTAGGTCCTTAGAAATTCGATGTAATGGTCTTTCTGTTAGTACTGTAACATGCAAAAGGAAACGTCCCCGATCTCATAAAGTATATATTTTATTGATAAGCTTCTACAGCCTAGTCGATCTAGCCATGGTCGTCTGTCCGTCCGTCCATTTTATCATCTAGATCTTCGTTTATAAGAGCTGCTGTCATCAAAATTGGTATGTAGACTCCTCTAGTGTACGCGCAGATCAAGTGCATTTTAAAAATTTTTCACGCGCCCTCCCGAAAAATGCTTATATCTCCCACATTTTTTGACACATTTATTTGAAATTCGGTTTAAATATGTATAAGCACATAATCTACCGATTTGCTAAATTTCATTACTATCGAATAATAATAGTAGACAAAATCATAAAAAAAGGTTTTGTATGAGAGCACCGCACCCTAAGCAAATGAAAATTTTCGAGTGTACGAGTATTTTATAGTCGGAATATCGTCTATAGCGGTCTTACTTGTGTTGATTGGTATGGTAATTCTTTTCGGTTTCACGAAAATCTCTTTCACTTGAATTCCAATCGTATTCGAAATGTCGGTGTCACGGAAAACTGTTTCGGTTAATTTGAAACTCTTGTATTCTTTTTAGAAATTTGGTTAAATACACCTCTTAAGAAATATTTTTAATTAAACGTTCTCTTACTATAAAAAACAATATTGTTCTTATGATTAATTTGCATCATTTGTTTACGAAATTATATATAAAAAATTTATTAATCTAATTTTGAATTAAGAAAATTGTGTTTTTTGTTTGTATTTTTCCCGATTTTTTTACTCGTACTCTAGTAGAGTAAATGAGTATATTGTATTCGTGTAAATGTATGTAACACGCAGAAGGAAGCTTCTAAGGCCCCATAAAGTATATATATTTTTGATCAGCATCAACAGCCGAGTCGATCTAGCCGTGTCCGTCCGTCCGTCTGTCCATCCATATGAACACCTAGATCTCTGAGACTATAATAGCTAGATAGACCCAATTTGGCATGTATACTCCTCTTGTGGCTGTCAGATCAAGTTTGTTTTTAAATTTAGCCACTCACCTTCCCGCCCCCGCAAACCGCAAATTTGTATACCTACCACAAATTTGAGCGCATTTAGTTGAAAGATTGTATATGAATAAGAACATAATCTACCGATTTGCCGAGTTTTGTTAAGATCGGATAATAGTTGTAGACAAAACCGTGAAAAAACATTTTGTATGAAAACGCAAATATATAAATATTCTTCTTACTTGTTCGACTTTAAAAATCAAGGAAAATTAAAAAAAAAACGGTATATCCTACGAAATGCTTGCATTTTCTGCGTCGTTTGAGATTAAAATTTATGAAGAGAAGGCTAAAATGTAGCAATTTTATTTATCTGCCCAATGTTGCATTTTTCAGAGGTGACCTTGCACTTTTGACCACTACTCTAGCTTTAAGCGTCCTTCAAGCTAATGATTGTATCTTGTTATTATGTTTACACGCTTTTACATTAAAATTTGTAGTTTTAACATATATGAATTTGGAAAATCGTTAGATTTTTTTTTTGAGTCAAAAAAAAAATGCATTAAAACTGTTGGTTACATTTTTGAAAATATTGTTACCAGTAAAAATAAAGCAGAAAGAAGTGACTACCAATATATATATATTTAAAAAATAAAAACAAATACAGGCATCTCAACTACAGAAGTACTGCGGCCTCGGCCGCTCCGTATATTACAACTGATAAAGAATACAGAACATACAATGAAGCAGCTAAAGAAGAACTAACGAAAGATACGGCAGCGAAGACTGCTTACTGCCACTACATGACACCAGAAGAAGTAGAGGACATCCGTGAAGTATCTTCCGAAACAAATTAAGTACTGACACCTTGCTATGAATCAGGGTCACAAACAACATTCAACAGAACAACCATCAACCAACGTGGCTGCTAAGGCCAAATACTTGGCTAGTATGAAGCAAACTTGCGATAGCTATACCACGACTAAAGATGTCACTACATTGACAAACAAGTCAGGTACGGAGGCACAATAATCAGGCATACAGAGTGCAGTACAAGTCAGTCGGATTGGCCAACCAACCACACGATTCTCTTAGAATACAATGAGAGACTAGTGATGCATATAGGAACTTCATGGAACTTGAGCCAAATTAAAATAACCAGCAGGTGTACCTTTTAAATGAATAGAGCTTCAAAATATTAAAACAGAGGTGTACCTCATAAGCAAAAGGATTTTGTTCAGTGTCACAGGTGCAAGAAGCACGGGCGTACGAAAAATTACTGCTGAAGACCTTTTAAATGTGTGAAATGTGGCCAAGATCATTCATCGACGAACTGTAAAAAGGCAGCAAAAGACCCGCCGAAGTGCGCAAACTGTCACTTTAGTCACACCGCTACTTTCAAAGGGTGCATTGTGTACAAGGAGCTCCTCAAAAAGAAGGCCCAAAAAGCTCGTTTCAATAGAGCTAGATCAGCCTATTATGACTATTATGACTCAAGAACAACAGTCAACTCAGCCTGCCAAATACATTTGGAGGTGCCCCAATAAGCTATGCTGTGGCTGCCAGAAATGCATTGGGACACACTCAGCAACATCAAACAGCGGCATCTTACACAGAAGCAATCAATAATTGAAAATGTACAGCAGCAACAGCAGATACCTCACTAACAGCATAAACTTCGAGAAGTACAACAGCAACTTCGATGACAGCAGCAAGAGCACCAACGTCAATAAAAGCAACAACAGAAGCAATGGTATGAGACAACCGTCAAACAGGCCTCTCCGTCTCTGCAGATCGCCCCGCTTAGACATCAGTCAAGACCTAGAAAACAAAATAGTGGCTCAAGAAAAAGGCATGAAAGAAGTCGATCCAGTAAGTTTGCAAGGCATATTAGTAGTAATAGACAGCGGGACGCACAAATTTCAAGCAGCTACGAGCACAGTCAAAAGCATATACAGGACAAACCTGATCAGATAACTCTGGTTATTAAAACCAACAAAAAGCTTAGAACAAGCTTAGAAAGAAGCTTTAGAAAAGAACCTACCTCTGCAGCAGTCTTCTGCACCTAGAACTTGTCTTGAAGAAAAGATTGATGTTTTTGTCAGCATGATGGGAAAGCTAACTCAACAGCTACTAAGCAGAGAAGAAGTTAATGAGCCTTTCCAATGTCTGAATTAACATTAAAAATAACAGCATGGAATGCAGCAGGAGTCTCAAACAAAATTCTCAAACTACAGAATTTTGCTGCAACTAACATTGACATTTTGTTGATATCTGAAACACATAACACAGTCGAGCTGATTAACAAAGCGCTAATCACTACAGCCATCTGCAAGTTTTGACTCCCTGCTCACGAATCTTGGTTCGTGTCACATCATCGCTAGTGACTGGAACGCAAAACACCCTTGTGGGGCAATACAATGGCATGTCCAAGATTGAAAATACTTGCGGATCTCTGAATATAATAATCTTGCGACTGTTGAAGCCACCCACTTCCCAAATAACGTCTGCTACAGATTATGCCGTCTATTTACATAACAGGCATGACCTCTTGAAGATCTCAGCTCCTTTTGGGCTCTCGTCGAGTTGTTTTCCAATTATAATTGAGATTAGTGAGCAACCACAAATTATCGAATCCCAGAGGGAACTGCTGCCAAGTCGAAGTTGTGTGCCGAAGTTTAGAGCTACTCTTAATCAACTAATCGACACCAACATCGAGCTCAACTCTGGCGAGGACATTGAAGATTCCATTGAACTGCTTACGAACAAGATTCACCATGCTGCACAGCTGGCGGCTGATGAACATCAGCGAATGTCGTCTAGCCCCTCCGCAAGACTGCCTCTAAGCGAGAGAGTCAGCATGCTTCTATATGCTAAAAGACTGCTCCGAAGAGAGTATGCAATATATCATAGCCCAATAATCGGGGTATGGTACAATATAGTAACCAACAAACTGAAGAAAGTTCTGAGCCAGGTGAAACAAGTCCGTTTTAATGAGATGCTGAAGAGTGTTGAAGCAAATGGCACTGGGATTCATTGTTTACGGAGACTGATGAAGACAGTAAAAAGGTATCAATTAGGATGCTGCCGGTTAGAGATGAAAATGGCGAGTGGCTCAAATCGCATTTGGACAGGGCAAAAGCATTTGCTGCGCACCTTGAGCGACGCTTCACTACACAAATACTACCTTACCCGAACAACTGTAGGTAATAAGCAGAAAAATAGCGTCTCCACCTCAAGCTGCTTAGGAGGTGAGACTTATTCAAGTGAAGGAGGTGGGCTTAAATATAAAATAAAATTGGTACTACCCGGGAAGTACTATCACCTGCTCTCCAGCTACCTGACCCTCTATGAAATGGGTATCTATCAAACATGCTAAAAGGAATTTGTAGCTATTTGTATTTGTATATGTAGGAGCAACAAAATTCTACTGGCCACCGTTTTAGGCGCAGCGAGTTTCGGTCACACCGAAACGCTGTCGCCCCGTTAAAACGGGACTTTCCTAAAACACATACTAGAGCAGGCAACAAAACGGACACATGAATAGGCTGATGCAATGTGACAATGTACCTGCGATCCTGGTGAAGTACCCAAATACGCACTAACACAAACTCAATACAATTCTCACATGTATTCACACACGCCGCATATTCAAACTACTTATGCTTCCACATATATATATAGCTATTTGTATGCACCTCTACAATATTGGTGTAAATTAAAAGAGTTTGTGAGAGTAGCTTATACAATTTGACAATTATCTAGTGTAGAGTAGCGGCTCTTTCGGCTCCCAGAGCTCTTTCGACGCAAAAATTGGAAGTAAATCCCGGTCTCTCCTGAAAATAATGACTTGGATGAAAATCAGAAAAGTTATGCTACTAAGTTTTTGTTCCGCTATAAAATATAGTAGTTTGACCTGGATCAGATCAGGTCATGTGAGGCTCCTAAGTGTTCATTCCGTTTATGTGGCAGCTATATGATATAGTTGTCCAATCTTAATCAGATCAGGCCAGCGGATGTGGGGACTCTCAAATATATACAAACCGAGTTTTACTTGATTTGGAAGAAAAAGGTAAAAGTTATGCTCCTAAATGTTAATTCCTTAACAATCTTTTATATGGGAGCTATTAGATATAGTTGTTCGATCTCGATGAAACTCAAACTTAACTAGCGTGCAGACAAGAAGCAATTGGTGTTGGAACAGACGGACAGACAGATGGGCATGGGTATATCGATTCCCCTTGTCATGCTAATCAAGAATATATATACTTTATACAGTCGTAAACGCTTCCTTCTGTGCGTTGCAAACTTCCTGACAAAATTAATATACCATTTTGTGAATTGTATAAAAGGGATCATTTTATAATTATAATGGAAATTGCAAATGTAATTAAATGTCAGAATAAAATTCTAACTTTAAAAACAAATTGTAAAACCTATAAAGAATTTAAAATATGTAGAATCAATAATGTAATAAATATCACAAATTCCACTTTAATTCCTAATTTGTTAAAGGGGAAACTACCTACATGAACAAAAATTAACAGTCAACACGTACCGAATGTCGAAATCATGCATTTCATGCATTTATACTCTTGAATCAACATTCAGACACCGTGACAATTGATAAACAGTTAAAGGTTAGCTTCGGCTAACCTTCAGCTAGCTTATATACCATTCCCATTGTAAACATATATAATAATAACGGTAAAATTTAAATTAACATTTGTTTCATAGCTTCACGTTGAAACTGAGAGACTCGATATTTAATGCTCATTTGGCGAGGGAAAACAGGCAGCAGTATTTTGCAATTTACTTCTTTACCTCTCACACAAGCGTTTTTTCTCGAGCCTGTGAGTGCACTGTCAGCAATCTTGCAACTGATTTACTTCTCGCAGAAGCGCGCTATTTCTTTAAATTGAGTTACGTTATTTCATTAAGATAGCGTTTTTCATGTATTGGTTATAGTAATTATGATAGTACAAGAACGGTCTAATATGCTTACAGTTTGATTTTCAAATTCATGATATTTTTCGTAATTATCTCAAAATATGTTAGTCTGTTTGAAATAATATGCTGTGTTTTCATGGACTGTTTTTCTTCCCTTAAGAAAAAGTTCGTGATTGTCCAAACTGATTCCAATCCAATCCGAATAATTATACCCTGGCTTGTCAACATGCTGCCTCGAGAAACTACGAATCCGAGATACTCTACCTTCTCCGTTAGAAATCGGGTATTTTCTCGAGAAACTTACATTTTAAGTCCAAAAGAAAGTCGACAAAACTCGTTCTTTCCCTTTTTCCTATTTTTTGTGCCAGAAGAATTTGGTGAATCGCTTATATATTAAGATAATATTTGGCATAACTCTACGATTTTCAAGAGAAGGAAGGTTTAATAGCAGAAGAATACTTGAATATGTAGGGATGGGGCTATTGGGAACCCATTTCAAACCACGGAGAGCATAACGTTTTGTTTTTTATCCGAATCAAACCAATATATTTATAATATTTATACTCTTAGAGTAAATGAGTATAATGTATTTGTGCAAATGTACGTAACAGGCAAAAGGAAGCGTTTCCGACCCTATAAAGTATACATATTCTTGATCAGCATCAATAGCGGAGTCGATCTAGCCATGTCGGTCTGTTCGTCCATATGAACACCTCGATCTCTGAGTCTGTGAGAGCTAGAGACCCAATTTGGTATGTAGTCTCCCCTTGTAGGGCGTCAGAACAAATTTGTTTTTAAATTTTGCCACGCCCCTCCCGCCCCCGCAAACCGCAAAACGGTATATTTGCCACAACTTTTAACGCATTTAGTTGAAACTTGGTTTGTATATGAATAAGCACATAATCTACCGATTTACAGATGGGATAATAATTGTAGACAAAATCGTAAAAAACATGTTATTTATATGCTTTCATACAATTATTATCCGATCGTAATTAAAATTGACAAATCGGTAGATTTTGTGCTTATATATAAACCAAGTTTCAAATGAATGTGTCAAAAATTGTGGGTGTTGACTAGCTTTTATAGTCTCGGAGAACTAGGTGTTCATACGGACGGACAGACCTACGCAGCTACGCGCTGCATTGAGAAACGCATTGACAGAAACGGCCCAAGTCGAAATACGCGACCAGGATAAGTTGGCGACTAAGGAAGAAATTGTCGATGCGGTGAGGCTAACCACAAAAGACCCATCACTGACCGAGGAAGCTATTAGATCACTACGCACCAGTGCAGCCTCCTTCAAGGATGCGTGCTTCAGATGTGGAGAGCCCGGTCACGAAGCATAAAGCTGCAACAAGCCTCCAAAATGCTGTTTATGCACGAAAAACGGCGAAAAGGCTACGGACCATCCAGCTGGTAGCTTCAGATGCCCGGTATATCGTGAAGCGGTCAACAAATTAAAATTTTAAGGCTACTACAGTTGAACTTTAACCATTGCATTGCTGCCCATAGGAACTGGCGCTGCTAAACACCGGCTCACAGCACACATACAGCCGAGCTGGGACCGGGTCGATTATTGACATAGCCTTCGTGAGCCCATCGCTATTTAGCAATGCGCAGTGGCAAACTAATGACATTTATACGGCAAGCGACCACGCTGCAATCATCTGCACCATCGGAGAACGAGCTCGCCCAGTGCAGATCAGGACCAAGTTTGAGAGGTCATACCGTACAGACACCTTCAACAGCCAGGCATTCTCTGTTGCAGCACAAGCATTTAGCACGATTGGATGCGCAGAAGCTCGAGCTTGCCAAATGGTGGCACAACTCGTCCAGGCCTGCGACAAAAGCATGAGACAACAAAAGTCGTACAGGTGTGAGCATGTCCCCACATACTGGTGGAACGAGTCGATAGCAGACGTTCGCCGAACTTGTCTACAAGCCAGAAGACGCTACCAGCGCTCAAGGCCAAGCTTCGTAGGGAGGCAATTTTAGTATCACCAGATCGTGACGCTCGCCAGAAGCCTAAAGGTTAATAAGGCCCCCGGGCCTGATGGAGTCCCACCCCTGGCGTTCAAGGTGGCCCTCTCTGCACCCTAACGTGTTCGTGGAATTGTTCAACAAGTGCTTCAGAGAGACAGTCTTCCCCAGTATATGGAAAAAGCAATCGTTGGTACTGCTTCCTCAACCTGGAAAACCTCACGTAGATACCTCATCTTATTCGCCAATATGCCTAATCGACACGATTGGCAAGTATTAGAGATGGCAAGTATTAGAGACAGAGGGTGGACTTTCCCCTAACCAATTTGGCTTCCGGAAAGCAAAGTCGACCATAGACGCTTTGGACATGGTCGTTGGAATAGTGACTAATGCCATCCAGGGCACAAGGTGGAGTAGGGGAGGTACCAAGAAATACTGCCTGATAGCTACTTTGGATGTCAAAAATGCATTTAACACAGCCAGGTGGGATAAAATACTGAAGGCCCTAGCTAGTAGACGCGCCCCAAGATACCTGCTGGAGAAGAAGATTACTCCAGTACGCTACGCTAAATGGTCTTAAAAGCCAGCAAGTGTCAAGGAGCAATCTTGGATCCACTACTGTGGAACATAATGTACAACGGAGTTCTGCGGATAGTTGACCCGGCAGATACACACGTCGTAGGCTTCGCTGACGATGTAGCTGTGGTCGTGCAGCATCGCCCGTATCCACCACTGGTTGGCAGCGGCAGTCCTAGAAAGAAACTGGAAACTACAAGCATACTGGTAGGCAACACTCCGATTGCCTCAAAACGGGCCATAAGATTCCTGGGGGTCATGCTCGACACGAGGTTGTTCTTCCGAGAGCACCTCGAACATGTTCACAAAAAGGCGGCTGAATCCTGTCGCGCTCTCTCCCGCACCCGAGGTCCAAAACAGTAGCGTCGACGGCTACTCACGAGCGTAAATAGGTTTATCATTCTCTATGCAGCACCTATTTGGGACCGAGTGATAGCGGTTCCAAGCTACAGCCGAGGCGTTTGCGCCACCTATGTCGCCTAAGCGCCATACGGGTCATCTGTGCCTTCCGAACCATTTCGGACGAGGCAGCTGTGGTCCTGGCAGGGATGCGTCCATTACAGGAATTAGTCATGGAGGCAGAACAGATTCATGCTGTAGCCGGAACTCAAGTAGAAGCCCCCGCTACAGAAAGCTCACGCGTTTTGAGACAGCAGAGCATCACAAGGTGGCAGGAACGTTGGGACCGGTCATCCAAAGAGCGATGGACACATCAACTTATCCCAAACTTGGCAACGTGGTTAAGCCGAAAAAATGGCTGTCAACTTCCAACTGACGCAGCTTTTTTTCTGGGCACGGCTGCTTTCGGAGTTACCTTAAGCGGTTTGGACATGACTAAAAGGATGAAAGTCCTTGGTGCGAAGGCGACGCAGTAGAAAGCTCGTACCACGTGATCTTCGAATGCGGGAGATTCGCCTCGCACAGGTCGACTCTGGAGGATGTCACGGGTGGCCCTATATCACCAGGCAACCTAATCCCCTGCGTGAAGTCCAGTCAGAACTGGGAGGCAGCCAGTGCCTTCGCAGCGGCAGTCACAACGGACGGGCTAAGCGCAATAGAAGGAGGATGTAAATCTATATAGATAGCGAAATTGCGGCCGTAGCGAAGACAAATAGCGCTATCCTATATATAATAATAATATAGCATTTAAGATTTTTGTACATAGTAGAAAAAGGAAAAAAGAAAAAGGGAATATAAAAAAAAATAAAAAAGAACCTTCACAGCTATATCGTTTCGGCTGTTGATGCTGATCAAGAGTATAATTATACCTTATGTGGTAGGAAATGCTTCTGCCAGTTACATACATTTGCACGAATACAATATACTCGTTTACTCTTTTAGAGTACGAGAATAAAAATATTAAATCAAATTTCTTAAGGAAGTTCAAGAACTCAGGAAGGTCCTCTAAAGTTCGCTGTGCTTAATTGTGAATGTTGTAATGCGTATTTGCCTATTTGCTGTAAGGTGCAAATTTCTCAGGACCCAAAGCAATTTTATAACTTTATAATTCAAAACGAAATTCGTCTGTCTTACCTTCTTCGTTATCTTACATAACCACTAGACCAAATACAGATCAATGTATCGCCGATGTGTTTGTGAAGTTCCTTTATGTAAGTATAGGTCCTATCAGTTATTTCCTTGTAACTTACACAAGTCTACTAACATTTCTCCTCCCCTATATACTGAAACCTCACTGCTTAATGAACTTTTGTCAATTAAGCCTTACTTTTTCTCTGCCCCTGATGGTGTTCCTGGCATGCGTTATGCATGCCAATATGAAAGCTTTTTTTTGACTTAAATCTTTATTTTTCCCTTTTTTCTGGAAGGAATCGTTTATCATACCTCTCTATGAAAAGGGAGCAAGACTGATGCGCATATCAAAACTGTCCGCCATCATTCAACTTTTTGAAAAAATCGTAACTTCACACTTGTGGTTCCGTAACTTAAGTTTGTCAGCATGGACTTATGGAGCATAGGTCTAACAACACTAATTTAATTTTTTCTTTTGTCATACAAGGATATAAGAATAAAATGCAAGCTGACGTTATTTTCGCTGCAAGATGATGCTTTCCGGTCATGGTGTCAACTTTCAACTGTTCTAAATGCAAAGTAATGTCTTGTCGCAGCATACCACTTCAGACATCATACCATCTAAGCGATAGGCCAATTGATCAGATCGATACCGTAGATGTCCTGGGTGTGAGCGAGCGCGTTTTTTCTGCTTTTGCTACAATAGTCAAAAGCCTAGGAGAAAATATAATTAATTAAACACACCGAAATATAATATTAGCATCATTGTTGTTGTCTTATCTATATTGATTGTTTTTCTGTCGCTGCTGCCGTTGGCGATGGCATTTATATATTATTTTACATTTCCTCTTCCGCAAATTCAAACAGAAAAATCCCTTTCAACACGAATCAACTGCAACCGCAGAGCAAACAATACTATCTGACTCATCAGCAACGCTACAACTGGGACTGTGGCTTGTCCTGCATTATGTGAACAGCTGTTGAACAATTTCGAAGCCATATGCAAGGAGGAGGGTTTCGGGTCCAGCACCTGGACCATTGATCTACGTTATATGCTACATCGCTATAATGTGCGTCACGAGTACTTCACCCAGGCCCTCGGCATCGGTCCCAACTATGCGCAGCACTCATACTACTCGAAAATTATCGACAAGGGCAAAAATTGCGTGACGAGAAGATTTAGGAAGGCCAAGGCTCAAGGCCTGCGCGTGGATCAGCGCACTGTGGATATGGATGTGATACTGCGCCACTTGGCTCGTCATGGTCCAATCATACTCCTGACCAACGCCTCCCTGTTGACCTGTGAAATATGCAAACTCAATGTGCTGGAAAAGTTCGGCTATGCGGGCTAGTATGTGGTGCTCTGCGGTTACGATATGGAAACGAGAAAGCAATTCTACCACAATCCCGAAGTGCACGATGGACACATATGCCGCTGCCTGTTTGAATCCATGGATGCGGCACGCCGAGCCTATGGCACCGATGAGGATATCATATTCATTTATGAACAGACGCCGCCAGCCAAGTAGAGACTTGATAAGGCCTGTGTATGGATGAGATATGGAATGAAATGAGCCATAGCCAGTGCCAGAGCCATATAGAACCAGGAACAGTTCTTGCCCAGCAGCTGGGAAACGCATTTGTGATATTAATTTGTGATGATTCGAGATTTGCATATGGACATGGATTGGATATGGCTATAGGTTATTATAACACACAAACACACACCCACACATTCAGGCCCGATTTCTCAGAATTCAACCATTTCTGCTCTCGGAATGCTTAGCTTGCCGTAGCTTATCTCCTGCATAGTCTGCCTGCCAAACTTGAATGCTGAAATGATCTTTTAGGAGCGTAATCTGGATATTGGGCATATTTGAAACCTCTCTATGTTAACCTTTAAAGATTTTAAGAGTCTGCTTTCATGTTGCTTAGGCCATATAGAGTTGCCTCTTCCCCAAAAATTACATTTGCCTTATAAAGTAATAATATTCCACATTTCGGGTAACAACCCTAAACTTTGTTCAAAATTCTTCTTACGTATCTTACTCAAGAGCTCCAAGTACGCCTAATTCGCGAATTTCATAGAAATCTACCTCCTTTATAGAGTGGCCTTTCTACATTTTAATTGACAATCCTGTGTATTTTCAATATTTTATGATTTAGTATATTTGCCGGAAGTAAGTAAAAATAATAAAAATTAAAAAAAAAAATTTCAACAGTAATCAACGAGTTACGAGTCTGTGTAATATATAAACCATATGTAGATTTTCTATATTGGGACTTTTTTTATACAATTTTTAAAAGTCGAGCATTTTTAACCTTTTTGATAGAGATGCGTTTGCAGTTTTGGTATTAAAATAGTTTTTAAAAGGTTTTTTTCAGAGGTGCGCTTGCATTTTTGATCATTACTCAAGAAAGCCACAGCCGATTTTAAAAGGATTTATTTATATAATTAATCATCATCATTAATCATCAATACTCGTTTTACATTTAGCTCATTAGTTTCGCAGCTATGTAATTTTGAATTGGGAAAATCATTTTTTTTTTGGTTATCTATGTTTCGATGTTAAAATTCAAGGAAACTAGAAAAAATGGCTGCGTTATTTCTGCGTTGTTTGAAGTATAAATTAAGAAAATCTATGGAGATATTTGCCCAAAATTTCATTTTTTCTGAGGTGACCTTGCCTTTTTGACCTTTCACGAAAATGCCACAACCGATATCAAAAGGCTTTACGGCATTTGAAAACTTACTTATATATGTATAAATTATATATGTAACTTATATATGTATAAATTTATTATTGGTAAATTATTATACCCGTACTCTAGTAGAGTAAACGAGTATATTATATTCGTGCAAATTTATGTAACAGGCAGAAGACCCCATAAAGTATATATATTCTTAATCAGCAGAAAACAGCCGAACAGCAGAACACCTAGATCTCGGAGACTAAAAGCTAGAGAGACCCAATTTGCTATGTAGACTTCCCTTGTGGGACGTCAGATCAAGTTTGCTTTTAAATTTTTCCACGACCCTCCCGCCCCCGCTAACCGTAAAACCTTAACTTCCACAAATAACGCATTTAGTTGAAACTCGGATGGTACACAATCTAAGCTATATAATTTTGGATTAAGAAAATTATGATTATGTGTGCGCTATTTTTACGACTTTTGTACTTTGAAAATCAGGTAAAACTAAAAAAAAAACTTGTTTAGTATTCCAAAGTTATTTATTGAGATAGCCGCATTAGTTGGGCATCGTTGGACGTATAAATCGTTAATATCGCGATGTTTTAATACCAGCTATGATTCTGTGATTGTGCTTGGCAACCGGCTCTATGAATGCAGAATATTCTAAAAATACAACCACTAATATTATAAAAACGAGTTTCATTGCGGCGTAATGAAGTTGCTCTACAGATTTGCAATTTTTCCATCATTTCAAGGAAAATTCTTTAAAGATTGTAATACCTTTGTATTTGTGAGTCTGTCTAGTTTCACAAAGCGTTTGTATGATTCTCTAAAGAAATTAATTATATCTTTGATTGTATATTCAGTATTGCCTATTTCTGGCAAGTTTTTAAGTGGCGCAATGAAAATATATTGCCGTCCCATAAACTAATAGTGTCACAGTAACAAGCCGTGACTTGGTATCGTGGGTCCTTTTGAACGTGCAGCGCATTGTACGTCAACGTCCCGATATAAAACAGCTTCCCGTACCCGGCTCGCGAATTTCGCTACGACCATGAGTCCCATACCTAGTAAAACAGCTAGTATCGAATAAAATACTTAACTCTAATATTGAAATAATTATTGACAAAAAAATGTGGTTTTATACGTGCACTAATTTAGTTCAAATCTCATTATTTAGATTAGACCAATGCAAGCGAGAAAAGCAAACAACTCGTTTATTGGAGGGCGCACAACGCGCTGGATTCCTGCTGAAGTCTGGCAAAGGCAAGGAATGACTGCTCAAGAAATGACATTACCTCTGGGTATGTAACCTCCTTAAGTATATAATTGAATATACCTAAATTTTAATAAAAATACAAATCTAAAACAATAAAAAACGCTGTGCCCGATATTACGACTATAAGATAACCGTACTCATTACACTCCTAGAGTAAAGAGTATATTGTATTCCTGTAGATGTATATCAGAAGAAAACGTTTCCTTGATCAGGATCGATGCAGCACTGTCCGTCTGTCTATCCGTATGATCTAGATCTCCTAGACTATAAGAGCTAGAGTCGCCAAATTTGGTAAGTAGACTCTCCTAGTGTGACGTTAGATCTATTTTATTTAAAAAGCCTGCTCCTGTTGATCTTTATTGACGTTGTGCTAGTGATCTTCAATGAATTTTTGTTGCTGTCTTGTGTTATAAACTAGCAGAAGTTTTTGCGGTATTCTAGAAGTTTTTTGCATATAGCCGACTCGCTCGCTTGCTTTTGTCTAAGTCACATGCTTTGATTTTTTGTTCCTTTTCTGAAGTAATATTACCTTCGAGTTTCAACATTTTAAATTATTTTTTTTAAGTTTTTTAAATTGTATTTCGTTTGTTTTCGGATGCAAAGCAAATGCAGTGAGAAACTTAGTGTTAATCTGTATATTAATTCGCGTTCATAATGTCGGTCTATTATGTAATATCGTTCCCAATAAAGGTAGACTCAAATGAGGCACTGTTAATCTACTGGATACGCGATAATAACATTCATTTCAAATGTACCAAGATCCGAACTGGTAGGGCTGTTTATCTTATCTCAACAAAGGTAAGGGATTTAAATTTACGTGAGTCCTGTCGATCAGCTGAAGATGACTTGCGTACATTTACAAGGAACCCAAAGGATAGCTTTAATACAATCTACGCTGGCTTTCGTCAACTAAACGAATCGGTCTCGAAGCTCGCATTGAATTTCAATTATTTTGAGATTGAGTTGCCAAAGCAAAAGATCACTGATTTGATGCCTAGGCTCCAGTTACACTCTTGTGAATTTCTCACTTTAGTGCTCAAGACCTATGAGCATGACGCCACGCTTATCTTGTAGAATTCTCCTCATCCGTTAGAAACTTCCTAGCCAATACAGCAACTGCTGCCTAAGGCGAACGCTGTATTGGGTGCAGGCCCTTTAACCAATTAAGAGGAAGCTGAATGCAAAAGAACGGCTGCTTCTTCGACCAGGCAGGAATCTGTAAATAATCCCCCTGCAAACTTTTGTAGTGCCGCCTCTCCTGGATCGGTCACTAAATCTGACAGCAGCATTTCTACTGCATTGGAATGTGATCCTAGACCTCTTATCGGCATTCCAAAGGCGAAAATGGTCTTTATTACTAGACTAGCCACAGATTCTATATCAGATTATGTTTTAGCCTATATACAGACAAAAACTAGATTAGATATTTACAAAATGATGGTAGAAAACTGTAGGTTTAATATAGGTGTTCGAGAAGACTGCTTTGATACAATCTGTCAAAAAAGTTTCTAGCTTCAGTACCTAGTCGTAAAGGAACTTCAAGCCAGAACTACCAATCTGATACTGATTAGACTCCCTGCTCTCTCACAATGCGCAACTTTTATTTCTGTTTAGAAAAAAACTAGTTTCATCTATTTTTCTTGCCTTCCAAAATGTAAGAGGCCTGATTCTAAACTTTCTAAACTCCACATTGGCAGCCTTTTCCTCGATTTTCACATATTGATCTTTATTGAAACTTGGTTAAAGTCTCATATTTTAGACTTTGCACTTTTTCCTAAAATGTTCACCGCCTATAGATTTAATCTTGCCTTCCGCCAGAGTGGTGGTGTACTGATTGCTGTTGATTCTGAACCAATTTCGCTCACTTATCTTAATGAAATTGTATTTATAATTATTTAAGTGTCTCTTAATTGCTTTTCTCTCCTTATCACTGCCTCTTGCATTTCTCCACTTTTCGGAATTTCTGTTTACATAAACCATCTTAATGATATGCTTGCATACAAAGTGTTTTTTTTGAGATCTAGGTGTTCATACGGACGAACGGACAGACGAACACACAAACCAAATTTAGATCGCTTTCAATGGAAAATTATATCATAGACACCCCATCCAACCTACTTTGGTTTTTATCCATTTAAGAAGGCGACACATTTTTAACGGAATCTACATGTTTGTTTTTCATCCAAATCGAGCCAAATTTGGTTTGTAACCATTTGAGGATGCCCCACATTCACAGAGATAACTTTATTCTAATCAAACTATATCAAATAGGGCCCATATAACCGATTTTTCTAAATGAACACCAAGTGTTTGTTTATCATCCAAATCAAACCAACCAAATCAAACAACCATACGGCTGTTTTGTTTCCATACATATATCTATGATTCGTCACGATTTTATACACGTCTTTTGAAGCACCACGGTCTAACTTTTTAATAATCCAACTAGAACTTCTTGAAATTTCATTTTTTTGGCCAAATTGATTTTCTTAATTCACTGTAAGCAAAACTGATAATCCGTGATCTTTTTCACAGAGAGAAAATTGGATAACGAAAATTGTAGACGCCGGTTCAGCAGTTCTTTGGCTTGGCTGGTAACTTTCCACAACAATGAGGGAGACAACATGGGGTCATGCAGATAGCAATCCAATGTTTTTTACTCGTCGTCGTTTAGCAACTAACTCGCCCTCAGCTTACATAGCTTGACTTATCAAGTATTAGAGAAATGCAATACAGATGAGCAGAATGTTAGAGCATGTACCATATGTAAATGAGAGCACATAACAGTGCAGGTCAAAGAGATTGAGATGTAAATAACATTAGCATATGCATATAAGCGCATAATGAATATATGTAATTAAATATTAATTCTAATGGTATATTGCATGCTCTAACATTCTGATTTACAATATTGGCTCTATATTATAAACTCCAATAATTTATTTCTAAAATAAACTAAACTAATTTGATCAGGCGCTTTAACCACCTAGTAGAAGTGCAGCTAGCTGCTGATGTGCGCACTTCGGCTACACGTACTTTACCATCGCCTTCCGCAGTCGTGTTCAATATTTGTGGTAGCATGTTGTCCCCGTGGACCAGGACAAGACATCCTATTGTCCTTGGACCAGCTTTGCCAGAACTGCTGTTTGAGCGCTGACAGCATTCGGCACCAGTCCATACCGGAAGCTGGCCTTACTGCTGACTGCGTGGAGCTCGGATTCGGCAGCGCAAGAAGAGGTTGCCCTATTAGGAGCTGACCTGTCGAGTGTTGCCCCATTCTTGGGATCGTTGCCTGAACAATCGATTGGCTTGAAGTTGAGCAGCGCCTCTACCCCTATCAGCTGCGGGCCCCGCGTAACAATTTTTGCTTGGCGGCCTTGACGGCTGCCTCCCACAGCCCTCCGAAGTGTGTTACTCGCGGTGGCATTATCGGGACTTTGACGTACAATGCGCTGCACGTTCAAGTGGACCAACGATACCAAGCCACGGGGCTTGAAGCTAGAAGCTCCCACCTCCCGCCCAACCGGCCGAGGGGCCCAG
Organism: Hirtodrosophila duncani; assembly: GCA_037043425.1. Lineage (NCBI taxonomy): Eukaryota > Metazoa > Arthropoda > Insecta > Diptera > Drosophilidae > Hirtodrosophila > Hirtodrosophila duncani. The sequence goes on along the minus strand of JBAMBM010000790.1, from coordinate 154,540 downwards.
CCGCATATCGAGCCACGTATCGCATATCGCGAAGACGATAAAAATACGCGGACTTGCTCGCTCAACTCGCTCCCACTATAAGCCATATATAATTTACATTTTCTACTAGCTAGATGCGTTAGTATGAATGTTTAGTTTGAGTTAAGGGAGTTATTAATAGAGATTAAGTTAAAGAGATTATTGTAGTTAAAACAAAGGACACGAAAAGGTTCATGCAGGAGATAGTTTAAATTATAGTGAAGATAGATAGGAAAAAATTTCTAGTAGTTGTACGATGAACATAAAAACTAATTTGGATAATTATAGACGGCGAGTCAATATGTATAAAGATAACATTAAGCATGATTCTACTATTTTCAAGAGATGGAAAGTTTATTAACATAAGCCTACTTTTATTTTGAAGGGAGGGGCTATTCGGGTCTCAATTCTAATCACGGAGCGCAATTAGTAAAAATTTCTTTTGAACAGGCTCAATGAGGTCCTCGTGATTCCTGAATTGTGGACTCCAAATACACGCTGCGTACTCCAAAATAGGTCGGTCCAGAGAAGTATACCGTAATTTAGTTGTATAAGGATTATCGTATCCTTCGACCACCGCTTAATAAAACCCAAAACAGCCACTACCTTGTAATTAAAATGGTAATTAAAATGTGTAAATCGAATTTTCATTTAGGGTCAAAAAGAATGCCCAAGTCATTAAATGAGTCTATCCGATCAAGAGGCATATCGTTAATGAGGTGCGATGTCTGAAGCGGTGTCCATTTTAGTGTTTTTATTTCATGTTCAAATTCTGTTCAATTCAAAAACTACCAATTGTGCTGCACTAAGAGTTCATTCCGAATCGGTCGATTATATGGGAGCTGTATGATATAGTGGCCCGATCTACTTTGGTCAGCAAAGGTGGAGGCTTCTAAAACTGACATGTACTAAATTTGGTGCAATTCGGATAAAAGACAAACAATTTTGATGTACTAACTTAGATCTCATTCCGAATCAGTCGGTTATATGGGAGTTGTATGATATAGTGGTCCTTTGCTTTGGTCAGCAAAGGTGGAGGCTTTTAAGACTAACATGTACCCAATTTGGTTTAATTCGGATACAAATGAACTCATTTTTGTGTTCTAATAGTTCATTCCGAATCGGTTGGTTATATAAGAGCTTATATATAGTGTTCCGATCCGGATTTTATGTTCATCGTACAACTACTAGAAATTTTTTCCTATCTATCTTCACTATAATTTAAACTATCTCCTGCATGAACCTTTTCGTGTCCTTTGTTTTAACTACAATAATCTCTTTAACTTAATCTCTATTAATAACTCCCTTAACTCAAACTAAACATTCATACTAACGCATCTAGCTAGTAGAAAATGTTTGGTCAGCAAAACATGCCATGCACCAAATTTGATTCAAAATTTCGGACAAAAACTAAGAAAGGAAGGCTAGCTTCGGCTTATCGAAGATTAGGTACCATTCACATTGTAAATATATAAGCAATCTAGATCAAATCTGGTGGGGAGGGTGCGGATACAAGGGATACAAGACGAATTTGTGTGAAAGGCATAAAAGTTATGCTCTTAAGTGTTCATTCCGAAACAATCGGTTAGCTATATGATGTAGCTGTCCGATCAGATCAGGTCACCGTACTTAAGGACCCCTCAAATGGATACATTCCGAGTTTGTTTTGATTTGTGAGAAAAACAGAAACGCTTTCTTTTGCCCTCACAAGTTCATATCATACTTCGTTAATTTTTAACATATAAAAAGGTTGGTAGCTCTTAAAACGCATTTCTAAAACGCATTTACTGCTCGCCCATACATACAAACATATATTTAATTATACATACATACACATGCATAAATATATTTATGTATTGAGACATTGCAATCTTATATGGGAAATATACAATATAGTTGTCCGACAAATTTGTTCCGATTCGGGTAAGAAACCAAAAAGTTTTGTGTAGTTAGAGTTTTCATTGTAAATGGCTCAGTTATATGGGAGGTATACGCTATACTGGTCCGATTTTTTACGATTTGAGCATATGAGCAGCTGACAGCATAAGCGACTTGGCTTATCGTCCTAATCAAAAATATATATACTCTTTATGGGTTCGGAGATGATTCTTTCTATGCGTTACAAATATAAAATCCTCTGCAAGGGTATAATAAAGAAAACAAATATAAAACTGCGTTGCAAATTTTTTCTTCTGCAATTTTTTAACTAATTTTAATTTTGGACATTATTTTTGTTAAAAAAAAAAGGGTTTTTTTTAAAAGGCGAGTTTTTCTTTCTTCCAGTATTCTACTGGAAGTGAAAAATACTCTCTCACTTGTAGCGGATGAGGTTGGCAGATTTAGTACCTGTCCAGCAAGTATTTGCATTAGTGAAAGATTATTACAATCATTTCTATAAAATAAGATTGGTACTGTATTCTTATAATTAATATGTTGTTAATAAAAGCAAATTTCTTGTTCAAATGATTCCTCTTTAAATTCTGAGAAACGGTCAAAAATATTTTCAGCAGAACTCTGAAGTTCTTCCTTACTTAATTGACCCTCGCAACTGAGCGTGTAACGTAAAACTTAGGCGTTTCGCTTTTCCCAGTGGGCTATGAGATGAACCTTTTTTTTTATTTTTAGTCTTATACATTAAGCATTCAAAAAGTAGGGAAAAGTTTACGATCTTCTTCATATAAATCTGCTTTCTGCATTAGGAAGATTAAAGTAAATAAATGAATGTCCTTTTCAAGTTCTGCGAAATTAGGGGCCCGAATTTAACCTATTTTTGTTTACAACTTTTATGCTATGGTAGCTATATAAGTTTTCCGATTTTGACCAGATCAGGCCAATTCATTCCGAATCGGTCGGTTATATGGGAGCTATATGATATAACTTTGGTCAGCAGACGTAGAGGTTTCTAAGCCTGACATTTACCAAAGTTGGATCAATTTGGATAAGGAACAACCAATTTTGCTGTACTAAGAGTTCATTTCGAATCGGTCGGTTATATGGGAGCTATGTGATATAATTGTCCGATCCTGACGATTTTTACTTATGAGCAGCTAACAGCAGAAAAAACCCAATGGCGATAGCTTTAAAACTGATTGACTTGTTCGCGTAGAAACAGACGGACATGGCTATATCCACCCGGCTTGTCATGGTGATCAAGAATATGTATACTTAACGGGGTCGAAGATGCTTTCTTCTATGCGTTAAAAATATCGTGACAAAACTATAATACCCTCTGCAAAGGTATGACATTAAAGGAAGGCTAGCTTCGGCTAAATACATAATCGATTTACATCAAATCCGGTACAATCGGTTATAAGAGAGCTATATGAAATAGTTGTTTGATCTTGAAGAGATCTGCAGAGCGGATGTGGTGCCTCCTTAAACTGATACAAACCGAGTTTGGTTTGATTTGGATGAAAAGCAGAAAAGTTACGCTTCTAAGAGTTCATTCTATGTGATATAGTTGTCCGATCTTAATCAGATAAGACTAACGGACTTGGGTCATTTTCAAATGGAAGTAAACCAAGTTTGGGTTGATTTGGATGAAAACAAAAAGGTTATGCTTCTAAGTGTTTATTCCAGAACAATCAGTAATATGTTACCTATATGATATAGTAGTCCGATCTTGATTAGATCAGGCCAACGGATGAGGGGACTTTTCAAATGGACACAAACCGAATTTAGTTTGATTTGGATGAAAAACAGAAAGGTTTTATTCATTCCGAAAACAAATTCTATGGAGGCTATATGATATAGTTGCCCGATTCGGATCAAATTTGGTCAGTTGATGTAGATGCTTATGAGCTATGAAATAAAATACTGAAGTCGGCCTAGGGTTTGTATGGGGGCCACCCTAGAAAAAGGGCGTCTCAAAAAAAACCTTAATCTGAGTACATATTTAGGAAATTAAAATGCAAATTTTTAAAAAAAGTTTTTATCTCTTGGCCTAGATTTTCATACATCCGAACGGACAGACGGACATAGGTTCAGGGTATGAAAAGTATAGCCTTAAGAAATATTTATACTCGTACTAATACGAGTTTATTGTATTCGTGCAAATGTATGTATGTATATATGTAGGCAAAAGGAAGCGTTTCCGACCCCATAAAGTATATATTTTCTAGATCAGCATTACCAACCGAGTCGATGTAGACGTAAGAGCTAGAAACACCAAATTTGGTATGTATACTCCCCTTAAGTTTCGTAGGGTCAAGTTTGTTTTCAAATGTTACCACGCCGCCTCCCGCCCCCCGCAAATATCCTACAAATTTTGATTTATTTGATATTCCAGATACAATCTGGCTGTTGCCTTGTGTTGAGGGGCAAATAAAGTTTACGCGCCCATATCCAGTCAGATTCGTGAACCGACCCTGCACTGGATTGGAATGAGCAACGGTAGTTGCTAATTTCTTGCGCTGTTTATCTTTTGAATGTCAGAGCGAATGGTTCCTCTCACTCGCACTAATTTGCAAACATAAAGCCTCTAGTCTGCAGCTGGGGTCTGCTAGCTTGTGCTGCTGGCTGAAGTTATGTATCCAAAGGATACATCTTATTGATAAGTTTTGTTGTATTCTTAAGCTTTCTAATTAATTCGTATTTTTTCTCTTCCCTCAATATCTATAATTCTAACATTGTCAAAGTCTGCCGAGTGTTTTTTCTTGGTCAGATGTTGCGCTAACGTCGTCGTGAGCTTTGAATTTGTTGTATCTCCATTGTGTTCTGCGAGTCTTGTTCCTAAAGCTCGTTTCGTTATGCCAATGTATATTCCATTGCACTTGTCTTTTGTCTTTCGTGTTTGTGTGTTATTATGTGTTCTATAAGCGTATCTGTTTTGTGTTTTAAACTTTCCTCTGGCATAATTCTAGAAATCGTCTATCTGTTGTTCAATTTTCTCTGTAATGTAGCCTAATGTATCGATTTTCGTCATCAGCGATTTTCGTTTGCTGGTCCCGATTGTTTACATTTTTTATGGCTTTTGTTATTAGATATGGTTTGTGTTGTTTGTTTAGGGTATTTAACATAAGTAAGTAAGAACGCTATAGTTGATATTCCGACTATAAGATACTCGTACTTAGCGTTTATTTAATATTCAAGAGTATGCCACACTTCTTTATTTTTTTTGTTGTTGTGGGGTGGGGTACTTTCATACAAAATGTTTCTTACGATTTTTTCTACAAATATTATCTAATCGTAATAAAATTTGGCAAATAGGTGGATTATGTACCTATAATATATACATATATGTGCTTATACAAAATAAATGTGTCAAAAATTGTGAGAGATGTAAGGTTTGTATCGATTAGTTTAGGAGGGCGGGGGCGTTTCAGAATTCTAAAACAAACTTAATCTGCGTTACACAAGGGGAGTCTACATACCATACTTGGCGACTCTAGGTTTTATAGATCTAGGTGTTAAACCGGACTGACATAATGCATTGCAGGATCTATAAAGTATATATTCTTGATCAGCATCAATAGCCGAGTCGATCTAGCCATGTCCGTCGGTCCGTATGAACACCTAGATCTCGGAGACACGCAATCTGGTATGTAGACTCTCCTTGTCAAGTTTGTTTTTAAATTTTGGTTTGCTTTTATTTAATTGCGATGCTTTTTAATGCATTATCACAAAAAGGTGGTCCGGCCTAGTCCAGGTCTGGTATAATATTATGCGTATTATGCATCTGAATGTGTAAGTGAGTGCATACATAGCATTGTATATAGAATGTGAGTGGCCCGCTAATGTGCTAACGCATCATAATTCATGCGCCAGCTGGAGTTCAATGTAGCTATCGGTTCAGATTACCGTGTGGCCATAATTCTGCTTATCTAAAACGTTTGCCTTATGTGTTTATGCATTCTACGAAGTATTTAGTGTCGCATATTGGTGAATATTTATAATTGAATAAAGTAAGCTACACGATTGCAAGAATACTGTATCATACAGCGTTAAATATATTTCAGATTCAGGTTGTAGTGTCTAATTTGTACTTAACACCAACAATGTAACAATGTACTAGATTAAGCAGCATTAATGATATCCGTTGTTAATATAGGCCAAAAGTCGTACATAGTTATTTGGACTAGCATATTTTTAATGGATGAACAGATCTGTAATGATCATACATTGTAGGGTGCAAGTGTATGCTCCCTCTATATTTTGTCAATTTGTGTTCACAGTAATTAATACTTATATCTTTTAACAACCATTTTTCAGATGTTGTTATTCCTACGAACTCGTTAGAAAAGGCGAATATAATTCTTGTTGTTAATATAGACCAAAAGTCGTACATAGTTCTTTGGACTAGCATATTTTTAATGGATGAACAGATCTGTAATGATCATACATTGTAGGGTGCAAGTGTATGCTCCCTCAATATTTTGTCAATTTGTGTTCACAGTAATTAATACTTACATCTTTTAACAACCATTTTCAGATGTTGTTATTCCTACGAACTCGTTAGAAAAGGCGAATATAATTCTTAAAGCTGGTCAACGAGTTATGGTGCTGAAATCGTCGAAAGGAATATATATGCAATTAGATAGTGGAAAAATTATAGCTATCAGAACCGCAACAAAACCTATTGATTGTGATCCTGAAAGTAAAGAAGATATAATCGATATCACATCTGACTGCGACACAGATTCACCTAAATTAAAATCGGCAGAAAAAGGTAAACGAATTATTTATTTTTATTTATTTATATACAGTTAACTTATAATATTAAATTACAACTATTAACTTAATTATAGAGTACTGGCTGCTGAAGCCTACGACTCTAGGTAAACGAATTATTTGTATACAACTCACTAAAAAAAGAGCGTCTAAACTTTTAAAGAATTTTGGTTGAACACAACGTATTCTGTATTCTTACCAATGCCATGTGCGCTTATTAGGTCCCCTTACAAATCCACTACAGGGTTGTGTGTTTTATAATAAAAACTTTTGGCTTATATTACACAGTGCATGTTAACTATTGAGCAAGCTGCAGTGTTCTTTCCAATGTATTTTTTTTTTATTTATCTGAAAAGCTGAAGACGGGTGCGTATTGTACGGAAATGGAATGAAATCGTAGCTGAACTTTGGGCTTAAGCTTGACTATATATCGGTACTCGTAGAGTAAATGGTATATAAGCTAACCAACGGTTCTCTATTTTTGCATCAGCTCCCCGTGCAAAGACTGGCCGATGACAGCCCATTCCGATTTAAAAACTCTGCAGTTTTGTAGAAATCAAAATTGTATTTTTATTTTTCGCTTTCAACAATTTTCTTGAAAAGTTTTTTATTCTCCTCGATTACACTAACTACATCGATTGTATTGGATAGATTTTATTTATTTTTAAAGGGTAAAGCAAAGGTGCTGCTTCCAACGTTCAGTTGTATCTGTTCTTACATTTTTCCTTAAGTTCTAAGTAAGCCTAAGTCCCATAACTGCGCTGCCTGCAGTTGGACAGCAGAGCGACGGTTATGTATATTCTATATAGTATGTGTATGTAATTATGCATATACATATATATGTACAGACGGTACATACTCAAGAAGTGCTTACGCTAGCGATCCCACGCTGCGGCCGGTCCGCAAAGGTGAGGGATCTGGTTACCGCACTTGTGTATATTTATGATTGCATAAACGTAACAACATACTCTTACTTTTAAGTTGGGCATATGACCACTTGTTATATTGTATACTCTACAATACATGTGGGCATATGCTCATTTGGCATACAACATACTACACGATATTTTCAAAAACGATATCTGTTACGTTTGATATGTGCGATATTCATATGATGTTTTGTATGAACGATATTTAATTGATGATAATTTCAAATTTAACTTAATATTAAATAATTCAGCAACAAAAACTCCACCTAGTCTTGAGTCTAGGTAATAAAAAAGAACCTTTTTCGCTGGCAATGATCTGCAGTCTACAAACGCTGCTGACTGCTCGGCGTTAGATGTTGTTTGACGTTTTACCTTTGCTACGCGGACCACATTGTTGTCTATTCCGAAGGTTTTCAGCACAATTACCAGGGGCCAACTTCCGATAGGCATTGGGCATTCTTGTAGATTCTTACAATCACTTCTTCATTTTGAGCTTTTGACAAGGGTAGCCAAATATTCCTTTAGGAATCGCTTTCAAAAGCATTCTATCTGCTATCCAGGTCCGTTTCCAAGCAAGAATGCGAATGCTTTGCTGTATGATAATGTCGTTTGGGCACAATCCGAGTCCATCGCCAAGGATATCCGATTCCAGTAAATATGGTCGACTTTTGATCAAATGTTATGCTTCGCAAAATACTTTGCACAAAGTTTCGTCCGAAGGGTTTGTATTAATTGCGAATATCGATCTTTTAACGCAGCCAACTAGTCTTTCCCAACGGCCACGAAGAGTTTGGATCAGTTGCCGGAATAAAGTTCCAGTCGATTCCTTTGGCTGCGCGACTTGACTTTATGGCTCTTTTATTTAATTCTTCAAGATCTTCTACCAGTTGTCTTGTTGTCCCGGCGAGCCATCATTAGTCGAACTGCCATACATAATTCCAAACAATTTTCATATAGTTGACTTAAATTTTGTAATACCATGTGATGGGATATTAGGCATTGATTTTATTAAAAGATTCAATTGCCAATTAGATTTAAAATTCATCGGAAGATGGTTCTGGTAACAACTCAAATCCCAAATCCGGAAATTCAACCTGGTATTTATTCTACAAGCACCTTTGCGACATCTGAAAATACATTTGTGCGGATACGGAATACAACCAGTACCCATAAATTAGTTAATATAAATAAATAATTTAAATTTCGAACCACTTTCGAGCTACGATCTAGTTGAAATTAATCCAGAAATGAGAGAAAAACTGTCATAGCTCAACTAACTAAAAGTTTTCCGCCCCAATTCAAATCACAATTAGTGGATTTATAGTGATGTATTCGGACATGACATCGAATCAATCACGACAAATACTTGTTACAAACAAAACTTGAGACTTAGGGATAATGAACCGGTGTATATTCAAAATTATTGACACCCGCATAAGAAAAAAAATGTATCTCTGTCAACATAGTCGAGCCGTCTGTGTCTGAGTGCATAGAAAGCCCTTCCAGGCTGAGAAGAAAAAAATTGTGATTAGTAATTGATTATCCCCAAATCAAACTTCTGTCCGCCAAATTTCCACTCCTTAGAATTAATGATATTTTTGATCAACTAGGCAATGAGCAATAGCTCATACCGCTTCACGCGATTACCATTTGGCTAAAAAATGGCAATAATTCATTTCAGAGAATAAAGACTATAGCATTTTTTAGACTTGAACCTTCTCAAGCATTCCTTTATATGGATGATTCAATAGTTATTGGTTCTCCTGAAAAACATATGGTTAAAAACTTAACAGATGTTTTGACACATGCAGCATGAAATTACATCCACAAAAATCTTTAATTTTTTATGCACGAAGTGACCTTTCTTAACCATAAAGGAACAAAATAAAATGGAGTATTTTGTAAAAAAAGCCTACCGCTCTGTCCATATCTGTACAAGTGTACACATATGACCAGTCTGCTAAAAGGATGACTTCAAGAAGGCTGACTGAATATGTTCTAGCTGACAGGAATAAGAATATCCATAGTAATGTGTAATGAAGGATGAAACGGGTCTTCAGAAAGCAAAAGCGGATCCTTGAGACCACTGCAATATTTAACAAATATCAGATCAACTAGGCGATTCAATGAGCTTGTTATAAAGTTAACTTGTAATGAGGACAGTTCAAATGTTGTCGACAATATTCAATTTTCGACAAAATGAAATTTTTTTTTTTTTGGGTTGGGGTGTTCTCATACCAAATGTTGTTTTTTACGATTTTGTCTACAACTATTATCCGATCTTAACAAAACTCGGCAAATCGGTAGATTATGTGCTTATACATACACAACCCTTCTTTCAACTAAACTCGTGTCCATATATTTTATATAAAATCACATTCTCTTGAAATATTGGTTTTATATAATCATAGTGAAAATCGTACATTTTCCACTTGGACAATTCCAAAACTGTAAGCCCATATACATGGTCTTATCGTAGGGAAACTGAAGACTCTTCATTTCAACGGCATACATATTATTTGCAAACTTAATAAGCTTGTGGAATCTGACTTGAGCAAATTATGCCCTTGCTCTTTATCTATTACGGTTACAAGTTTCCCAGCTAGGTACCAATTTTATATATTTTTGCTTTTCAAAATTTTTCATGTTTTTAACGTAGACAACATTATTTAAAAGTTTAAAACAATCTTTCTCAGAATTATTTTTGGCCTTAGTTCTAATCTGGGTACTAAACTTCATATACTTGCTTATCCAACCTGATTGTTTAAACTTTAGCCCCCTTTGGATTTTCTTCAATATCAGACCATTTTGTATAACCTATTGCAAATTTTTATATTGAATTGGATAGATACGTCACTTTGGACCTAAACTCAGCGATAAGCTTGGTACATTTTGAATATGGCTTGGCTTTCATGCAGATTATGCAGTGTGAAGGGATAATCTAAATCAAAATGGAAAATTTACCCAATTTAAGATTCTGCTGCAATATTATATCAATATTTCATCATCGTCCATCCATTCGAAACCCCATAAGAAAAATAAATAAATATATTAAATAATTTGATTTTTCTGTATCTTTGTATCCAAGCATATATTTATGGTCAGCTTCGTTATATCGACTGCAACATTGTACAGATGCTATATAGTATTGCTTATTGCTTCACGGGTCTGAATATGCATGTGTCTGTGTGTGTGTGTGCGTGAGTGGAATGCTTAGGTTAATTTAATTTGTTTGTTCTTAATTTCTATGCCATCAAATGCAGTTTTCTCACGATCCATAGAACCCACTTTTTCGAAATGAACACAAAATGTTTGTTTGTCCTCCAAATCAAGCCAAATTTGGTTTGTAACCATTTTAGGATGCCCCACATTCACAGAGATAACTTTATTCTGATCAAACTATATCAAATAGGCCCCATATAACCGATTTTTCTAGTTGAACACCAAGTGTTTGTTTATCATCCAAATCAAACCAACCATACCAACCAAATCAAACAGCCATACGGCTGTTTTGTTTCCGGCCATACATATATCTATGATTCGCCACGATTTTATACACGTCTTTTGAAGCACCACGGTCTAACTTTTTAATAATCCAACTAGAACTTCTTGAAATTTCCATTTTTTGGCCAAATTGATTTTCTTAATTCACTGTAAACAAAACTGATAATCCGTGATCTTTTTCACGGAGAGAAAATTGGATAACGAAAATTGTAGACGCCGGTTCAGCAGTTCTTTGGCTTGGCTGGTAACTTTCCACAACAATGAGGGAGACAACATGGGGTCATGCAGATAGCAATCCAATGTTTTTTACTCGTCGTCGTTTAGCAACTAACTCGCCCCCAGCTTACATAGCTTGACTTATCAAGTATTAGAAATGCAATACAGATGAGCAGAATGTTAGAGCATGTACCATATGTAAATGAGAGCACATAACAGTGCAGGTCAAAGAGATTGAGATGTAAATAACATTAGCATATGCATATAAGCGCATAATGAATATATGTAATTAAATATTAATTCTAATGGTATATTGCATGCTCTAACATTCTGATTTACAATATTGGCTCTATATTATAAACTCCAATAATTTATTTCTAAAATAAACTAAACTAATTTGATCAGGCGCTTTAACCACCTAGTAGAAGTGCAGCTAGCTGCTGATGTGCGCACTTCGGCTACACGTACTTTACCATCGCCTTCCGCAGTCGTGTTCCATATTTGTGGTAGCATGTTGTCCCCGTGGACCAGGACAAGACATCCTATTGTCCTTGGACCAGCTTTGCCAGAACTGCTGTTTGAGCGCTGACAGCATTCGGCACCACTCAAATACAGGTGGCCTTGCTGCAGACTGCGTGGATTTGGCGGCCTTGAGGGCTGCCTCCTAAAACCCTCCGAAGTGTGATGCTTGCGGTGGTATTATCGGGACTTTACAATGCGCTGCACGTTCAAGTAGACCCATGATACCAAGCCACGGGGCTTGAAGCTAGAAGCTCCCACCGCCCGCCCAACCGGCCGAGGGGCCCAACCATATCGAGCCACATATCGCATATCGCGAAGACGAAAAAAAAAACGCGGAATTGCTCGCTCACTTTCAATGAAAGGAAAACTACAAGCCATTAATAATTTACATTTTCTATTAGCTAGATGCGTTAGTTTTGTTTGAGTTAAGGGAGTTATTAATAGAGATAAAGTTAAAGAGATTATTGTAGTTACAACAAAGGACACGAAAAGGTTCACGCAGGAGATACTTTAAATTACAGTGCTAAAGAAAGATATGAACATAATTTCTTGTAGTTCTAAGAGGATCACAGAAACTAATTTGGCTCATTAAAGACGACGAGTTAATATGTATAAAGATAACATTACGCATGATTCTACGATTTTCAACAGATGAAAGGATTATTAGCATAAGCCTACTTGAATTTGAAGAGAGGGGGCTATTCGGGTCTCAATTCAAGACACGGAGAGCAAACAGTAAAATTTTCTTTTGAACAGGCTCAATGCGGTCCTCTTGATTTCTGTATTGTAGACACCAAATACACGGTGCATACTCCAATATATTCTAGAGAAGTATACCGTAATTTATTTCGACAATCGCTTAATAAAACCCAGAACACCCACAGTTTTATGTGTAAATCGAATTTTCATTTAGGGTCAAAAAGAACGCCCAAGTCATCAACTGAGTCCATCTGATAAAGGGGAAAATCTGAAGCGGTGTGCTACGACAAAACAACACAACTTTGCATTTAGAACATTTGAGTTTTAGTAAGTTAATCTGCATCCTAAAGTGCGAGGAGAGTCGTTGAAGGACATACAAAGTTTAAAGTCGTCGGTATACATTAGAACACGAGAATGGGATAGAACCTGAGGTAGATCGTTGATAAAGAAAGTGAAGAGAAGGGGACCGAGGTGGCTGCCCTGCGGTACCCCTGATGTAACCCTAAGGGGCTTAGAAAAATAATTTTAAAAAAGGACTTTCTCAATTCTGTGATTAAAATACTGGATGGGAGCCAAGGAGATCCAACTTATGAATAACTGATTTACCGAGTCAAATGCCCTGCTGAAGTCGGTTTGCGTTTTATTCTTCAATCCTTATTTTACAAATGAAGAAAAGTCTAGTAAATTAGTGGTGGTAAACTTGAGCTTCGTATAACCATGCTGAGCATATGAAATTATGGAACCACAAGAATCTCTTTTTTAACTGTTAAGATACGGTTTTTTCAAGAAGCTTAGGAATAGCGGACAGTTTTGGCAATGCCGTGATCTGTATTTGCTTTGTGTTTGTGTAAAATAATGAAGAGGATGGGACAGATGTTTTTCGTTTTGAATTAACAAAGTTATAAAATTGTTTTGGATCCTGATCAAATTGTACCATATAGCGATGGAATTATGCTTTATATGTCCACATCCGTACATACCCGTACATAAATATGACCAATAAGACTGAAGGATGACTCGTTAAGGCTAACGAAATCACCCTCTCTAAATGAATATGAAAAATGGAAAAATAATAGATAGTTTAAGGAAAACGTAATTGATCAAAATGAAGAAGTTACGAAAACAGATTTGGAGGAAGTAAGAGCAAACGCACAAAAGCTTAAGGAAAAAACCTAGGAATATAACAAAAACTATGCAGACTCTAAACGGAAAACGCCAAACATATTTTCTGTCGGAGACTCTGTTATAGTAAGAAATTTTCATTCACAAACAGAAACGTCAGGTAAAGTGAATCCTAATATCAATTTCCATAAGTAGTGTCAAAAATTTTAGAAAATGATAGATATGCAGTAGAAAATATAGAGAGCTTCCGACAAATGCAAATTACATATTCAGGAATATGGGTAGTATACAACATGAACTAACAAACAACAAACAAATCAGTTAAAGTAACGAACAAAATTACGAGAATACCAATCAAAATAGAGAAAATGTCAGTTAAAATAATAAAAGAATTGCTGAATAAAATGATAATACCAAATGTAATAAAACCAAAATTAAACGATAATATAATAAATATAATAGAACCTAAATTAAACGATAATGTAAAAACGTAATAGAACTTAAGACTAACAATGCTGTGCAAACAATAAGGGCTAAGAAAGAAGTGATATGTCAAAGTAAAATGGTAACGAGAAGTATGGCTGGTCGGATCAGGAGATTCTCGTTGTTGGGGCGGCGGGGTTGTAGTAATGTGTATGGCAACTCCCACTATGCGGGAGAACAACGTTTATACAAAAAACCTATCAATCAATCATAACCTATATACAAATTTTATTTGATAATATTTGCTACATTTGTATATGCACGGAAGCAGTGAGCGACTGAAGACAGACAGAATAAATTCTACGAATGTGAAAAATATTACTTAGGTACATTATAGTAGTGCTGTCGGCCGTTCTGCATTATAGCAGTCATCCTTGTATTCAATATTTGTTTAATATTTGTTTTTTATAATTTCTTTTTTTCAGAGAATTCATCGAGCAAATGTTCTGGTGAAAATATCAATGCAATGTCAAAGGAAGCATACACTCGAATTGAACCGACCGAAACCTCTTGTAGTGACAGTCGAATTTCAGTGCACACACTGAGTTTTAACAAACCTTCAGACCAGAATAATACTACTGCTCAAAATCAAGTTGATCAACAGCAGACGCCTAAAGACTTAGACTATTCACAACAGCAACCATACAATCACCAGGCACAAATACCTAATGAAGCGTATAACAATACTAATAGTGTTCAATCCAATGTGCAATACTCACAGGCTGTTATTCAGAATACTGAATTGGCAGAAAACTCTTATTTTCAAAGTAAACATGTACAACATTCATTTCCCCCTCAATACTACGATTACTACGACAATAAGAATAAAGGCACATCGCTTTCAGCGAATGCGAATTATCATATTCATAATTACGCTCCCTACAGTAATTTTAATATCCCACCGTATCATTCAAATTTACAGTCTGCTACTGGATATAGTGCAGGGTCTTCATTTATGAATTCGAATATATTTCCTAGACAACATTGGAGTTCGGTTGTAAGTTCGCCAACAACAACTGAATCGGTCAGGCAACAATCATACATTGGAGATACTCATCCAATAAACGAATGGTCTTCTCAATAATATAGTATTTATAACATTTTACAATCCCTTAAAGCTTTGTTTTGCATTTATTAATTGGTTTAAGTATTAAAGAAACTTGGAAATTCAAACTAACTATAAATAAGTTAAGTTAGGTTCATTCCAAAAATAAGAAACACACTTCTGTAGTAAGTATATATGCAATGTACGAGTATTATTAATAAAGTCCAAAAAGATACAGCTAATTTACAATTATGTATGGCATTAATATGTACTTCTTAAAAATATATTGGGGGTGTCACGCAAATCTTTAGCGATTTGGATAAATGAGTATTGAATCCCTTTAATTTTAGGCGCCTTTGTGTACATTTGTACAAAGATAGAAAACAAATTCAATAGCTACCAAATTGATCTAATATCTTGGGCGTTTATCAGGGCCTGCTCATTGGTGCGATATTAACAGGCGCCCATATTTCAACATTTACTTCACCGTAATCTGATAGCTTTTGAAAATTTTCTGTATAGAGCTAAACAAATGAAGCTATTAATATGAGTCAACATAAGAAAATATCGAAATCTCTAGAGTTTTCTGTGACATTCTCTTAAATATATGTTCTAGTCTATTAAAGCAAGTCTTAGTGCTTTTCAGATGGATAAAAGTTAATAGCTAAAAAATGTTATATATCAGGGACGGAAGGGGTTATGGTAGGTGGTGTGTCGGGAAGTTGACGTACAATGCGCAGCACGTTCAAGTGGTCCCACACGACACCAAACTGCGGGGCTTGTTATGCGCGAAACCCACAGGCTAGAAGCTCCCGCCCAACCAGCGGAGGGGCCCAGCCGCATATGGTGTGACACCAATCGCGAAGACGAAGAAAAAAACGCGGACTTTCAAGGTAAAAAAAACTGCAAGCCATAAACGATTTGCATTAGACATACATTACATTTACATAAAGTTATTGTATTTAGAAAAAAGTTTCATGCTTAAATTACAGTGCTAAAGATAGATTGAAACATAATTTCTAGTAGATCTGTGAGGGACAGAAAAACTAATCTGACTCATTAAAGTCGGATAGTCAATTTCACCATTATGTGTAGAGATAACATTAAGCATGATTCTACGATTTTCAAGAGATGGAAGGTTTATTAGCATAAGCCTACTTGAATTTGAAGGGAGGGGGCTATTTGAGTGTTAATTCAAGCCACAGAGAGCAAACAGTAAAAATTTCTTTCGATCCGGCTCAATGCGATCCTAGTGATTCCTGTATTGTGGACACCAAATACACGGTGCTTACTCCAAAATAGGTCGGACCAGAGAAGTATACAGTAATTTAGCAGTATAGGGATCATCGAATTCCTTCGACCATCGCTTAATAAGACCCAGAACACCCACAGTCTCATTGATGGTTATTGAAATGTGTAAATCAACTTTTCATTTAGGGTCAAAAAGAACGCCCAAGTCATCAACTGAGTCGATCCAATCAAGGGGCATATAGTTAAGAAGGTACGATGTCTGAAGCGGTGTATTACGACAGAACGACATAACTTTGCATTTCGAACAGTTGAGATTTCGTAAGTTGACCTGAAGCCTAAAGTGAGAGGAAAAGTCGTTGAAAGACAAACAAAGTTAAGTTCGTAGCTATACATTAGTACACGAGAATGGGATAGAACCTGAGGCAAATCGTTGATAAATAAGGTGAAGAGCATGGGGCCGAGGTGGCTACCCTGCGGTACCCCTGACGTAACCGTAAGGGGCTTAGAGTAAGAGTTATTAAAAAGGACTTTCTGAGTTCTGAGATTTAGGTAGTCGGAAATACACTTAAGAAGATGGTATGGGAAGCCAAGGAGATCTAACGTATGAATAAGCAAACAATGGTTTACCGAGTAAAATGCTTTGCTGAAGTCAGTGTAAATGACGCCAGTTTGCATTTTATTCCTAAATCCTTGTATTACAAAAGAAGAAAATTCTAGTAAATTAGTGGTGCTACACCTATGCTTCATAAACCCATGGTGAGCAGATGAAATTATAGAACCACAAGAATGTTTTACCTATGAAGATACGTGTTTTTCTAGAAGCTTAGGAATGCGGATCTATAAAATAATGAAATAATGAATTAACAAAATTATAAAATTGTTTTGGATCCTGATAAAATTGTACCCTATAGTGATGCAATTATGAGTTATATGTCCATATCCGTACATACCCGTACATAAATATGACCAGTCTGATTGAAGGATGACATCGTTACGGCTAACGAAATCAGCCTTTCTGAATGAATATGTTCAAGTTTGAACATGCAGGTACCGCAGGAAAAAAATAAGATGAAATTAGTTTATTAGGTAATATTAGGTATGGACTGTGCGGCAACAGGGAGTTTAATCAGTATCCGATTTCTAGTTCTGGCTTTAAACTCATTCACGATAAGGTGCTCAAGCCAGAGACCCTTTTTAAAGGCTGTGCCAAAAAGTCGTCCGGAGCGCTCTCTTGAAAGAAACTTTTCTACGTTAATCCTCAAACTATTTAAAATAAGTTTTGCCTGGCCATAGTCGGAAATATCTTCTGATGTAGAATTTACAGTTAGTGTAGAAATAAAGGCCATCTTCAGCTTTGGAACGCCGATAAAAGTGTAGGCAGAGCATCCACTGTAGTAGAAATGCTGCTTTCGAAAATAGTCAATGATACAGAGGTCGCAACACTAACAAATTTGACAGGGGTAGCAATTTTTTATCTTAAACTTCTGTGCTAACCACATTCTCTAGATTGGCCAAAGGGCTTATCCCCATTAAAGCGTCCTCACTAGGCAGCCGCTCGGGTTGGGGATTATAACTATCGAGCGGACTAGGAGTTCGAAAGATAAAATATGGAGTAGTTGGCTCATTAGTGTTTTGCACTATATCGACAGAGCACTAAAGTCTTCCTTTGCAATTCAGCTTCAGCAGGTCGACACGGCTCATATGTAAGCTTGAAACCTTGATTAGTTGAGCGGAATATGTAACGACACAAAAAAAAAAACAACACATTTCAAATCATTTCATGCAGTTTTTGTTTGTGTATGCTGGGCCAATTCAGGCTTCTAATGTGTTGTGATGCATTTTAATAAAAACGAAACACTCTATTAAAATTTTGCTCCTACGCGTTTCGACGCCATAAGCGCCTTCTACAGGTCGTCTGCATTTATTTCTTGACAAAATGATTAGGAAATATAAATACACGTATACATGCATATCATATATGGTTTTTATTTTTTCTCCTCATTCTATATTTGCGGCATTATTCGTAAGTCAATATGGAGCGCCCCTCTCAGTCTACGATTATCCATCGTTGTTGTCTTTTATTTTATTTGAAATGCTTATAGCTTTTTAGCAACGAGACACAACAAGAGGCAACCTAGCATCCAGAATCAACAACTTTAGACACACAAGAAGGGCAAGCCAGATGGAAAAATTTATATTAAACTTTACCAGGAATGCAGTAACTAAAGAAAAAGTAACCAAAGAACACAGTGACAAGATCATAATAACACAAGCTGACAAAGAATACAACACGGTGGTAATATACAATAAATACTATAATGACTAAATGCAAAAATTACTACATGACAAAACTACATACAAAACAATGAGAAGGGATCCCATATAATAACTAATTAAAAAGAACAACAGTATAATCAATGACTTGCCTAAGCATGGTTACATAGACTGGAAATGAAAAAGAAAATTATATTGCTCAGGAGCCCATGCACCAAGAATTTATGGACTATAAAAATCCATAAAGATGACGCAACCTAAAGACCAAATGTTCCATGCTATCAGTTGGCAAAAGACATTCGGAACACAAGCTGACAAAGAATACAACACGGTGGTAATATACAATAAATACTATAATGACTAAATGCAAAAATTACTACATGACAAAACTACATACAAAACAATGAGAAGGGATCCCATATAATAACTAATTAAAAAGAACAACAGTATAATCAATGACTTGCCTAAGCATGGTTACATAGACTGGAAATGAAAAAGAAAATTATATTGCTCAGGAGCCCATGCACCAAGAATTTATGGACTATAAAAATCCATAAAGATGACGCAACCTAAAGACCAATTGCGTAGTCAACAAATGTTCCATGCTATCAGTTGGCAAAAGACATTGCGGAAATTGTAAAACACATCACCTCTGACAAATACACCTTACAAAACTCACTCCAGCTAAGATCACGGCTAAAAAATATGAAAGTAGATTATGACGAAATTTTCGTCTCATTCGATGTAGTGCCGCTGTTTATAAATAAACCTATTAACTAGCCATCCAGACCATGATGGATAGATTGAGGACATATCCCAACACACAAACATTCCGAGACAAAAATTCTAAGAAATGCTGGACTTTATACCTAATGACAACAACTACCTATCTTATGATAACACACTCTATATTCAAATATTTGGAATGCCAATGGTCAATTATTGTAATGGACAAAATACTAGAAAATGCAATAACAACTCTAACAACTAAAAACATACCCATAAAACATATTCCAGATATGTTGATAACTTATTCTGCATTTTAAACATACCATCGAAAGTGAAGAAAGACTACAAAATAGCATATCTTGATGTAGAATTAGACAAGCCATAAGATTTAAATTGTAAACAATGCAGTAAACCAGTAAACGAAAAACACTGATGACGGAAAACGATACATTAGCTTACCTTACAAAGAAAATTTAACAAGCAGATCGACGATTTATGCCAGAGGAAAGTTCAAAACATCTAAGACAAAATATGTAGAGAATAACAACAAAATATGTAGAGTATACATTGGCAAAACGAAACAAGCTTTAGGAACAAGACTCATGGAACAGAAAGGAGACGCTGATATTACAAAACTCACGAGCGTTAGCGCAACATCTGACCAAGAGAAAGCACTCAGCAGACTTTTATAATGCTAGAATAATAGATGTTGAGATAAGAGAAAAAACACGAATGACATTAGAAGCTTAAGAATACAACAACAGGGACATCGAGCCATCAACCACAGAGAAGACATTGTTTGAAGTTTCATTTACTCGGCAACAATCACAGGGAAAAAAGCTAAAAACATTTTAAACACGATAAAAGGTAATCGGTAATCGGAGATAATGTAGACTTAGGAATAATGCCGCCAATATAGGATAAGGAGAAAAATATAAAAACAATACATATGTGATATGTATGTATACATATATTTATATTTCCTTCATGTGCTTAATATCATATTAATTATTTTGTCAAGAAATAAATTCAGACTCCCTGATGAAGGCGTCGAAACGCGTAGGAGCAAAATTTTAATAAAATCTTTCTTTTTTTTTTATTAAGAAGCTCCACAACGGCTTAAATAACCCACAAAACAATACAAAAAAAAAAACAATGCAGTTTTATTAAATGCAGTTAAAGGTTTGCGTTAAAACCGAAATAAAGTACTATAAAGGAAAACTCGGACAAAACTTAAAAATTGATACACGAACTCAAAAATTAACACAATAGAGAAGGGAAGATGAGACCCTCAAAGACCTCGACCCCGTCCATACTGTTCCTGTGAAGACCCTGAAGCCCCCACCGATATTTGGGCCCGACGTCTCCGATATCAAAGGTTTCATCACCGACGTTGCATTGGCCATCGGAAACCCTCGATTCGACTATAAGTCTGTCAGAGACGGCCGTGTCCGGGTGAACGTGGAGGACAAGGAAAGCTTCACGAAACTTAAGGAGTACCTCAATTTTAATGAGGTTCGGTACCAAACATTCCAGGCGCGGGACGAACGCGCGTATAGAATAGTCGTCAAGGGGTTCCATTACTCAACGGAGATCGACGAGATCAAGGACGCACTCGCAGCGCATGGACACAATATGCGAGGTCGTGAGATCAAGAACGCCATCAGCCAACAAGAAGCCGATGTCGCTGTTCTTCGTCAACTTGGAGCCAGCCAGCAGCAACAAAGACGTTTTTGCAATCAAATGCCTCTGCAGGTGTATCGTCACCATTGAGCCTCCATTGAAGTCCAAGGATGTACTTCAGTGCTACAGATGCCAGGGATTCGGTCACATCCACAGGTACTGCCGGCTCTCACCCAAGTATGTCAAGTGCGGAGATGACCACCACTCCAACGAGTGCATCAAGGCGAAGGAGGCCTGCCTGTGCCCTGTGCAAGGGGATTCATCCCGCCTCATACAAAGGCTGCATTATATATCAAAAGGCCAAGGAGCAGCATACACCAAAACCAAGGCCAATTCCACCGCCCGCCAGCAGAGCAGCACCAGCAGCACCAACAGCAGTCCATGGATTCAGCTATGCCAGCGCTCTACGTGGACCCCAGCAACCCACGCAGCAGTTCGACACTGCTCCCCCTTCCCCTAGTCAGGAAAACACTAGACTCGAAGAAGAAGTTATGATGGGGAAGATGCTTGAACAATTTGCAGCCATGACGCAATTGCTCACGTCACTACTGGCCAAGCAATACAAGTAAATCTCCATATCGTCCTATGGAATGCGAACGGTCTGTGTAAGAGCAGATCCGAGGTCGTGCACTACATCAAGACCAACCATGTCGATATCCTCCTCGTGTCCGAAACTCAGTTTTCCCAAAGGTCGTTTTTCACTATCTCCGGCTACGATGTTATCGCCGTGAACCCCCCCGTGGCACCGCTCGTGGCGGAGCGGCAGTCATTATCAGGAGCGGGCTTAAGTACACCGAGCTTCCTGCACAGCAAGAGGACTGGGTTCAGTGTGCCAAGGTGAGAATCCTCAGCCCCACCGGAGACACCACCATCGCAGCCCTCTACTGCCCCCCACGTCATATAGTCGGTGACGCCTAATTTCGGGAACTCCTTTATAGTCTTGGCCCGAGATTTATCGCTGGAGGAGACCTCAACGCCAAACACACATGGTGGGGATCCCGCATCAACAACCCC
Organism: Hirtodrosophila duncani; assembly: GCA_037043425.1. NCBI lineage: Eukaryota > Metazoa > Arthropoda > Insecta > Diptera > Drosophilidae > Hirtodrosophila > Hirtodrosophila duncani. The sequence goes on along the minus strand of JBAMBM010000790.1, from coordinate 132,382 downwards.
AAGGGCACTGCCCTGTACAGGTCCATCAACAATAGCCTGTTTACTGCCACTCTACTGGGGAACCTACCTACTGGCCTACCGATCCCAACAAGGTACCCGGCATCTTGGACATTCTCCTCTCCAAAGGGGTCCAGCGGCATAGGATTTCAGTGAGTAATGTGATCGATCTTTGCTCCGACCACTGCGCTGTCAGGGTCCTCGTCAATATCTCAGCCTGCACCAACTCTGCTAAGGGCAGTCTGTTTACGAGAAACACCATCATTGAGCGGTATCAACACTGGCTGCAGAGCAATCTTGACCCGGCGGTTGAGATCTCGTCAGGGGAAGATCTGGTTCAGTTCAATGAACAAATTCATAATGCCGTCTCGCACGCCACTCCGCCAAGCCGACCCATCAATAGGACCCCCCACAGAGACGTCCACCTGTGGTCTCCCGCTGTTGCTGCTTTGGTTGCTGAGAAAATGCGACTACGCCGAGTTTGACACTATTCTCGCAACCTCAGGGACAAGACAGAGTTTAACAAGGCAGCCAAAGAGCTCAAGCAGCACTTGTCTAATCTTCGCAGACAATCCCTGGAGCAGTACCTCGTTGAAGTGGAACCGGACGACCCTCAACACAACCTCTGGAGGATTACGAAATCCATTAAAAGGCCCTCTCGACGCAAGGAACCTGTGCGGAACGGCAATGGCACTCCCGCCGAATGGAGTCCAGCTCCTCCATCACAAATAAATGCTTCCAGCTAGGACGCTTCCCCACCCAGTGGAAGTGCGCCGAAGTAATACTGATCCCGAAACCTGGGAAATCTGCGGCCAATCTCGCCTCATACAGACCGATCAGCTTATTGGCGGTACTCTCCAAAGTAGTTGAGAGACTACTTGTGCGTAGAGTCCGTCCAATACTGGACGAGGCTGGTTTGATTCCCAATCACCAGTTTGGCTTCAGGGAATGTCATGGCACACCGGAGCAGTGTGCATTGTGGGAAAGATCCTGGAAGCTTTCGAGGAGAGGAAGTATTGCTCAGCAGTCTTCCTGGACGTGAAGCAGGCCTTCGACAGGGTATGGCACGCTGGACTGCTGTACAAACTTAAAACTGCTCTGCCCGCCGCATACTATCTGCTGCTCAAATCCTATCTCGAGCGCAGAAGTTTCTTTGTGAAGTGTGGCGACGAGAGATCCGCTATAATGGACGTTCGACCTGGAGTCCCGCAAGGGAGCGTACTGTGCCCAGTACTGCACACTCTGTACATAGCCGACATGCCCCTAATCATGGACCGAGTCTACTGGCTGCCACATACGCTGACGACACAGCCTTCATTGCCAGCGACACCTGCCCACAGACCGCCTCTCTCACACTACAGTCCCAGCTCGACACAACAGGCACCTGGCTAAAGAGGTGGAACATCATGGTAAATCCGGACAAATCCATCCACTGCACATTCGCTCTGAGAAAAGGAGACCTATGGGACCTATGGGATCCCCATATGGGGTACTGCTAGCCGCTCGAACCTCAGCTTGATACAAAGGTTCCAAAATAAAGCTCTAAGGGTCTTGTCGGACGCCAATTTACTAACATCAAACGCCGAAATCCATCAAGAGCTTGGCGTCCCATGGGTGCATGAGGAGATTGCCAGGCTCAGCAGATCCCACATCGCCCGTCTCGATATTCACAAAAACCCCCTGGCCATCAATCTGTTGGACAACAGCACCACCATCCGGAGACTCAAAAGGCACCACCCGCTGGATCTGCCTCACAGTGGATGCTGAACTCCCCTCATCCCCTCAACCCCTCACCAACTCACCACCTCACCTACTTATCACTCGACACAAGTTAATGTACTGTAATTGTTAATGTAAATTCCATACAATTTACTGATTGTCCACATAATAGGAAAGATTTTAAATAAACAAATGTGCCAAAAAAAAAAAAATTCATCAAACCGGGAAATTATGATATTTATTATAAAAACATGACTGCTCGCTTTGACAGAACCTTAACTTACCTACTATATTACCTTACTGTAAATTGGCATTACAGGTTAAACAACATAATGAAATTGTTTGCGCATCTTTTTTATCTTCTTGCATTAGTGTAGGCAGCTTGCTCTTAGTGCCCTTTCCACTTGCATGAACAACCACATTGAAATCGTTCGAGCGCTTGGACCTCCAAATCTATTTTAAGTACGCGCTCTCTTTGCTTTTGCGCAGCCGCGCCAATTACCGTTGATATATTAGAGCTGGCTAACCAGTGTCTCTCGGACTGCAAGTCCATCTTATGTACATCTAAAAGTTGCTGTTTAAGCCGTACTCAGACTCTCCGCACTCTTCGAAAGAACGAAAGAAATTATATGTGCGCTTTACCTTCTGCTAATTGACTTAGAAAGCTCAGCAATAAACGGACCCCTCCAGAGCTTCTTTGCATGTCGTTGTCACTATTATTTAAATTGTTGTCTAACCAGGAAAAGTAAATGTGTACTCTATTAAAAAAAAGGCAGGCGCAACAACCACTTTTTTCGCATGCTACAAGGCTTAGAAAAGGATAAACGGTAGACTTAAATATGCTTATATATCTTTAAATAAACTCGTGGGTCTCGACAACACCCTGAGATAAAGAGTATCTTGCTGTACCGACTGATTAACCGGACATTTCTATGCTATTCTACAGATATTTTCTAAGTATTAAGGAGGGTCACAGCTCTCTCAATCTCACATAGCCCAAGCATCGAATAGGTCTAGCTGTGATGCTAGGTCAGACACTCCGCTCTCAGACGCTCAGCAACAAACATCTCCCTTTTGCCTTTTGACGGCAACACAACATACACAAGTAAGAACACTGTAGTTGATATTCCGACTATAAGATGAGTACGAGTCAACAGTTATTCAATAATCAAATAATAGTCAATAATAATCAATAGTATGAAATTGTCTTTTTTTGGATGAGTGGGGTCCTCTTATACAAAATGTATTTTTTCGATTTTGTGCTAATACATATATAAACCGAGTTTCAACTAAATGCGTTAAAAATTGTGGGATATATAACACTATCGATTTGCTGTGGCGGGAGGGGAAGAGACTTCTCACTAGGGGAGTCCACATACCAAATTTGGTACTTCTAGCTATTATAGTCTCCGAAATTTAGGTGCTCATGCAGGCGGTTAGACGGACATTGCTAGATCGACTCTTCTGTTGATGCTCATCAAAAATATATATGTGTTGGAGCGTCATTATTTTTACTATTAATTTCCATCGTTTTGTGCGCAGCGAGTTTCGGTCGCACCGAGATCCGTAACACAACTAACTCTATGTCTTCCTTTTTTCTCGTCTTCGCTACCGAACCACGCTCGGCGACAGCTACAAACGCTGTCGCCCCGCCAAAACGGGACTTTCCGTTAAATGAATACGAACCACACTCGGCGACAGCTGCAAACGCTGTCGCCCCGTTGAAACGGGACTTTCCGTTAAATGAATACGAACCACACTCGGCGACAGCTGCAAACGCTGCCTCCCCGCCAAAACGGGACTTTCCTAAAACACATAGTAAAGCAGACAACAAAACAGACACATAAATAGGCTGATGCAATGTCGCAATGTACCTGCGATTCTGGTGAAATACCCAAATACGCACTAACACAAACTCAATACAGTTCTCACATATATTCACACACGCCGCATATTCAAACTACTTATGCTTCCACATATACTTTATGCGGTCGAAGACGCTTTTCTCTGCCCGTTACATACATTTGAACAAATACAATATACTCGCCTACTCCACTAGACTACGAGTAAAAAAGGCAGTTGCAGCTGGACACGATTAAGCTCGCCTTTTCCTTTATATTATATTATTGTTAAATTAATTTGAAAGCTGTAGCAGTACTAATTTCGAATTTAAATTAAATTATAATAGTCTTATCAGTGTCGTGTTATGATTACAAAATAAAATGTCTAGATTCCCCAGAGCAATTTGCTCCTCTTTGAAATTCGGTTCGAGAATTTCACATCAGCGACATTTAATGTATGTAGGTAGTTATTTCGTATTAATTCCTTTAACTGCATCACTCTGCGCAAAATTCTTTATGAATAATTCCTGACCAACTACGAAACTTTTCACCTGGATCGAGTGTTGTAACATCTCTGTGCTTTTAAATGCGCATCGAATTAACTGTATCTAATATGGATTGCCTGTATTTTACAATATGTTGTCTGTCTCGTGGTAACCTTGTACTTGATTTTGTGTCTGAGCATTGTATGACCCAACAGACTAAAATAAGGTGTACACTTCAAAGACTCATGATAGTCGCTTCTCAAAATACTACAAGTCTCTAGCAGGTGCTTATCCCATTGATCTTGCCTACTTCTTATGAAAACTCTTAGGATTACCAAAATTTCTCTATTCACGTGAATTATATGTATTTGAGATGTATGCCAAGAAATAATACAACACTCGAATTTAACTTTTCATTTTGCGTTTATTCGTACAGGAAAGCTGCAGAGCAACTGAAGCTTTGTTTTATGTTTACATTAACGCAGCGGAGCGGCATAGCCACTTATGGTTATTTGTTTACAATATGAGCCGTTAGCTGAACTTCTACGAGGATCTGGGCTGATCGATTAAGAACTGTTTATATAAAGTGGTCACCGTCAGTGAAACTGTTGTGGCGACTTAACCGAGTTAATAAGGTAATCTATTTCAAAAGAAGTTACTTTGCATTAACGTGTCAGAATATTCTATGACTCTTCGATCTTTAAGAGTTGGATTGTGTTTACATTAAATTGGATTTCAGTTCAGCGGATACAGAGAACTCGACATTATATTGAGGTGAATGGGGTGGTGACGTCAAGGGCGTAACTCTTCCCCTGTTAGAACACGAATTCTCCTGAATTCTTTTAATGTTAATATCTATTTTCTTGAAGTATAAATATATAAAAATTATTACAACTTCAAGGGTTAATAAAATATAGTGAATAAACCATTTGTTACTTTTTGTATTTTAGTTCTGTTATTTCTTTTAAATTTTTAAAATTCCTTATCGACAAATGATCAAAATGTATTGTGTTCTTACTTGATTTTAATTCTTTAAATATTGAGTTTTGTTTTTAGTCGTACGTTATATTTTATATTTCTACTACAAACAAGAAAATAGTTCGAATTGTATATAATCAGTATTAGGTATGGGAATTAATAACTTAATATTAGTTTTTATATATGTTTTTGGTAATTTAATTGCCATTATAATAGCACTGTTCTTATAACTTAATACACCCATTCTTATTAATTGTAACTGGCATAAATATGTTATTTTTAGCTGAAGCCATATTTTCCTGAATATAATTTATTTTGTATTTAAATTTTCTAATTTCTGCATCTGGTCATAGTATAACAATTTCATTACAATATTTCTATTTTGTTCATTTATATTTTCCGTAGTGTCATTTATAATCAGTCTGTAGTGTATTATTGTGTCCGTTAAGGTATGAATGCTGTGAATTTATATAAATTTGTTGATTCATATTTTTAATTAAATTGTGATTGTTGGTATCTATAATACTCAAATGTTCTAAAATATCCTTTCTGTCCTCTTCGTCCAAAAGTCCGAAAAGCCTTTTATATACTGTTCCTGCTGTGTTTACGAGCCCTCGTTTCATTCTATTATTGAGACTAATCGATCTTATTTTTGCTTTTATTGTATCTATTTCCTTTAATAGTAATTCCTTATCTGTGATATTTATATGTTTTATATTGTTTTCAACTTTCTTAACTATATTAGTGATTTCATCAATATTTATAATATGTAAAATAATAATTGTTTCATTAACTATTTCCGTTGGATATATCTGCACTTGTACACATCCTGAGTTTTCCTGAATTGGCATAATATGCAATCTTGTGTCTATCAAAGTCAATGTTGTTAGTATACAGTATAAGACAAGTGGGATCTGTAACGAAGTATTTTTATTTTTACTAAATAATTTAATAGGCTAAAATCCGAGTTTTGGGACCCGCCCTGATCACCGCAATGCGTCAAATCTAAATAGATTCGCACATTCAACCTGTAAAAGCTTGGGCGCAATACGCTGGAATAATTAGTAAAATTTTTACTGTGCATTTCTACCTGCTCATCTTCCGTATTTTTTGCGTAATTAGGCAAGCATTTAATTGTGGAATGGTAACGGTTATTATAAGCTCCAATAGCTATTTGAATGTTTGATTCAATTGATAAGTCATTGTCTATTCCGTTAAGTATTTCAATTATTGTAGAATGTAATCTTTCAATATCTGCGTTTCCTGTATGTGAGTTAGGTTTTGTATAATGTACATTACTTTTTCTGAGCTGAATTCATTGGCCATAATTATCTTTTTAAGTTTGTCAAATGTTCAATAATAATTTGCATTTTTGTTTTCCAATTTCTATGTTCAATAATATATGATACTGCAAATTTAGTGAGCTTATCTATAGATATTATTCTCTTAATCTTGGGAAATAAATGTTGTCCTTTAAACTATAAAATGTTTTATTTATGCCACTGTGCAGTGAGTCGTTTGTGTGATAAATTGAAATTTGCTTATGCAGTTCATCTTCATTTGATATTTCTAAAGCTCGCTTTGTGCATTTATAAAATTTATAATAATTTGTTTCAGAAGAAAGATTAACTAAGATGCATTGAAACTTATGATATTCTTTGTCTAGTACCTCTGAATATAATCCTACTGTTCTTTTATGTAGTAAGTTATTTTGAAGTTTCTGTTCAATATCCATTTTAGAATTTATTTCTATTATTTTTCTGCCATGCAAGCTAATAATGGTATCTACTGCTGTATATGTTATGACTATTTGTGTTTCATACTTACTAACGATTTCATTTTTTATAAAAAAGTGTCTTAGAATATTGAGTGTCTGATAATTCAAAATTTGATTCTTCGCTATTGCTTTTATTTATTAGTTCGACTTTTTCCTGTCTACTAAAAAAGTCTGCTACTTTATTATCCTTTCCTTTTAAATATAATATTTCATAATCAAACTCCTGCGATTTTAGGAGCCATCTTTGGTTTCTAGATGTCATTTCTTTACCTTTAAATTTATAATTGAGATATTTAATGGGGGCATGGCCTGTAACAATTTGAAATTTGTTTCCAAATAAATAGCATCTGAAATAGTTTACTGCATGAACAATGGATAGAAATTCTTTATCCACTGTACTATAATTTTTTTCGTGTTTGATTAGAGTGCTGGAAACAAAGGCAATAGGTTGCTCTTGCTGATATAGAACAGCGCCAATAGCAAAGTCACTGGCATCTGTGGTAACTGTAAATGGTTTGTCAAATTCTGGATATTTGAGTATCGGATGTGATATAATTAGTGCTTTTAAGTTTTCGAAAGCATCTATATAGTGTGGGTCGTTTTGATTGATTGCACAACCTTTTCGTAAGTTTCTAATCATTCGGTAATCTACTTTAGAGTAGTCTTTTATAAATTTTCTATAAAATCCTAAAAAAAGTCCTAAAAATCCTTTTAACTGTTTTTCTGTTTTTGGAAGTGGTATCAGTTTAATTGATTGAATTTATTTGGGTTTGTTTTCAACCCTTCTTTCGTTTAAATGTGACCTATAAATTCATAAACGAGCACTTATCTGCTTGAATTTTCAAATTATGTTCTTGAAGCTTTCTGAAAATTTTTTTTAAAGCATATTTGTGTTCCTCAAGAGTTGTTGAAAAAATTAAACAACACAATAACAAATATACAATACAGATTTTATTAATAATGTCCTTAATATTTCATTCATTAATCTTTGAAACGTTGCTGGTGCATTTTTAAACCCAAAAGGCTTTCTTATATACTCGTATAAGCCCATTGGTGTTACGAAAGCTGTCTTTTCTATGTCTTGTTAAAATCTGATAAAATCCTTTTGAAAAATCTAACGTGCTGCAATACTGAGATTTCGCCAACTTGTCTAATACTGCGTCCATGATAGGTAATGGATACTTATCAGGAACAGTAACCTGATTTAAGCGTCGATAATCTACACATATTCGAAATTTTTGTACTCCCGATTGATCAATTTTTTTAGGTATCTCATAAATAGGAAAACTGTATCTGCTTTTACTTTTTCTGATTATACCACTTATTTCCATTTCATTTTGTTTTCGAACTTCTTCTTTATGTTTGGAAGAATATTTATAAATTTTTGAGTTAATTGGTTGATCTATAGTTGTTCCAATGCTGTGAACTACTGTATTAGTCAACATATCTCCTTTTATAAATAATAAATTTCTGTATTTCTTTGTTAAACTTTTAACGATTTCAGTTTCTTCTTTGTTTAATTAATCTACATTGAGGTCTTCAATTTCACTTATTTCCATACCACAAACATCAGATGGTTGTTTTTAAAATCAATACTCTCAACATTTCTTTGGATAAAATCCATGCCCAATAGAAAATCATAAAATTTTTCTAGTGTCAAAGCTACCCATCTTGATCGCGAATTTTCTGCATATTTAAACTCACTTGGTACTTTAGTTTATACTAAATAATTATTAGTAATTAATTTACCGATTATTGTATGTATAATATTAGTATATTTTTCAATTATTATATATTTAGATGTATGCACACTTGCTGTGTTAAGAATACTAATAGTTGATCCCGTGTCAACTACGATTAGTTATGTATTTCCTTCAATAGTCTCTTTAATATAAATTTTATTTTCATCCGAGGCTAATTGGTAAAAAAATACGGTGGTTTACCTACTATGCTTGCACTTTCAGAATTTTCCTCATTTAGGTTGTCAACACTAATTGTTTCTATTGGTGCTTGCTGATTATTTTGTTGAAAATGTTGGATTTGGTTAAAATTTTTCTGCTGTCTAGTATTCTGACTTTGGCGATTCTGGTTGTAATTCTGATATTGATTATAATTTTGGTTTTGATTGTAATTATAGTTTCGATTATAATTTTGATTATTTCTTACATTTTGGCCTTGTCAACCCTGATTTTTCGTTATTCTAATTCCTATTGTTCGAGTTATTATTATTAGTTTGTCTGTTACGTCCAGAGTTCTGGTTTTGATTATTTTTGTTTTGAATATTTTGATTTTGATTTTGATTCTGTCGTTGGTTAGAATAGTTGATGTCAGTGTTTCGTTTAAGTATTAGTTTTTGATTTAAATTTCCATAATTTAGCCCGATAAATCTTGCAATTTCTGTCCTTACGTCAGATAATGTTGTCTTAGTCATTAATGATACTGCCATAGGGCCAGATGCTAATTCCTTGACTTGTTGTATTAACAAACCACTTAACATGTCCACTAGTCTATCAGTATTTTCAAATACTGAAAAATCGGTGATTTCTTCAACAATCTGACGAACCTTATAATCTAAACTCGAATAGTAATTACCCTTAAATTATTAATTTTTCTGGTGAGGCCTATCTGGTCTGTTCTGGGGCGGTAATAATGCCTAAGTCTGATTTTGCATGTATCCCAATCTTCTGGTTGGTTAATATTTAAAATTGTTCTTGCCTGACCTTGAATTTTGGTGTTGAATATGATTGTCTGGGCACTGTTTTCATACCCCTGCATAACCTGGTTCACCTCTTCTCCAGTGAACACCGGTAAGTATCTGGATTCTCGTTCAATGCTGTTTCGTTGTCTCTTTATTGAATTGGTATTGTTCTGCTGCTGCTCCAGTATTATTGATGTTAATGTTTGAATGCATTGCTGCATTGTTGTAATATTGGGTTGATTTTCCATTTTGTGTTTTATTTTCTATAAGTGATGTTAAAATTTTTCTGGTCAAACAGTTTATGATCACACATGTATATATCAATATTATTTTTATTAGCACTTTTACTGATTCGTTGATTACAGTTTTACCAAAGTTTCCCGAGCAATTGTTAGCACTTATTATAAAAGTATTTTTTGTTTTTACCAAAACTATAGTACTTGTACTGATTCGCTTTCTTTCCAGTTTTCTCAGTACTTATTGCACCTATATATTTTTTTTTGAACTTTTACCGGCTGCGCCAATTATATGTATTTGAGATGTATGCCAAGAAATAATAAAACGCTCGAATTTAACTTTTATTCATTTATTCATACTGGTTAGATCTGTGGTTTTGTTACAACGGCCTTATAATTCTAAGACAAAATAGTGCAAAGGCTCAGTTGTCGATGTGGGGCTATTGTTTATAGAGAGCGCCAAGTAGAGAAGCTGCAGAGAGCAACTGAAATTTTGTTATATATTTATATTTATGCAGCGGAGCGGCATAGTCACTTATGGTTATTTGTTTACAATATGAACCGTTAGCTGAAATGCTGCGAGGATCTTGGCTGATCGATTAAGAATTGTTTATATAAAGTGGTCACCGTCAGTGAAGCTATTGTGGCAACGTTAATTCGGTTAAGGGAATCTATTTCAAAGAAGCTGCGTCGAATTTATGTGTCAGAATATTCTATGACACTTCGATCTTTAAGAGTTGGATTGTGTTTACATTAAATTGGATTTCAGTCCAGCGGTTCAACTGGTTTGAACTCGACATTATGTTGGGGTGAATGGGGTGTTGACGTCTACACCCCTTGACTCACGCTCGCTTGTATTAGACTGTGGTGAGTATAATTCTGTGGGCTTATGTGTGGCACTTATTTACTTATTAAGATTTACTTATTATTTATTTAAAAACTCTATAATTTGCTAAGAAGCAAATTGAATGTATGAAAAATCTATTCTTCTATTTACTGAATGATGCTGCTACTATTAGCTTTCCTAAGGGCTTTCAAAAAGTCATACTTCGTAAAAAGGTCTACTGCAATGAAAACCATTCAGTTACCTAATTAGGCACGAAATTTCGTGCGCTGGTATAGTCCCAGTAGGTCCATAGAAATTAGATGAAACGGTCTTTCTGTTACTTCTGTAACATGCAAAAGGAAACGTCCCCGACCCCATAAAGTATATATATTCTTGATCAGCATCAACAGTCGAGTCGATCTAGCCATGGTCGTCTGTCCGTCCGTCCGTATTATCACCTAGATCTTCGTCTATAATAGCTGCTGTCATCAAAGTTGGTATGTAGACTCCTCTAGTGTACACGCAGATCAAGTTCATTTTAAAAATTTTTCACGCGCCCTCCCGAAAAATGCTTATATCTCCCACATTTTTTGATACATTTATTTGAAATTCGGTTTAAATATGTATAAGCACATAATCTACCGATTTGCTAAATTTCATTACTATCGAATAATAATAGTAGACAAAATCATAAAAAAAGGTTTTGTATGAGAGCACCGCACCCTAAGCAAATGAAAATCAAAAAGTGTTGTATATTTTCGAGTGTACGAGTATTTTATAGTCGGAATATCGTCTATAGCGTTCTTACTTGTTTTGATTGGTATGGTAATGAATTTTCTGTTTCACGGAAATCTCTTTCACTTGAATTCTAATCGTATTTGAAATGTCACGGAAACTGTTTCGGTTAATTGAAAACTCTTGTAATCTTTTAGAGATTTGGTTAAATCCACTCTTAAGAAGTATTTTTAATTAAACGATCTCTTACTATAAAAAATAATATTGTTCTTATGATTAATTTGCATCGTTTGTTTATGAAATTGTATATCAAAAATTTATTAATGTAATTTTGAATTAAGAAAATTGTGTTTTTTGTTGTGTTATCTCTGTATGTACGTGCAGTCCTCAGATCGGCTACAACAACAACATCTGGTGTAGCTGCAGTCTCTTCAGCATTTTATTCAAGTGCCATTTTTTCAACTATTTCATTTATTTGGGTTTTTTTTTACAATCGGTATACCAAGCCACGGGGCTTGTTACGCGCGAAGCCCAGGCTAGAAGCTCGCTTTCAATGAAATTAGAAATTACAATCCATACACAAATTACATTATCTATTTAACTAGATGCGTTGGTATGGATGTTTTGTTTGAGTTAAGGGAGCTACTAATAGAGATAAATTTAAAGAGATTATCGTAGTTACAACATGCTGGAGATAGATTAAATAAGAGTCCTGAAGATAGGAACATAATTTCTGTAGTTCTACAAGGCACACAAAACTAATTTCTCTAATTAAAGACGAAGAGTCAATATCACCATTAATCAGCTTATGTAAAAGATAACATTAAGCATAATTCTACGATTTTAATTGAGTCTGTAGTTCTTCTGGTAAGGTACATATTTGCGTATTGAAGCGTTGCTCAAGGTGCTCAGCGAACGCTTCTGCCTGTCCAAATACAATGTGACCCACTCACCATTTTCAACTCTAACATTCAGCATCCTAATTGGTTGCCTTTTTGCTGTCGTCGTCAGTCTCCATAAACAATGAAGCCCAGTGCCATTTGCTTCAACGCTCTCCAGCATCTCATTAAAACGGGGATGTTTCTCTTGAATCAGTACTTTCTTCTGTTTGTTCTCAATTGTATCATATATTGACTATATTGACTGTTGTGGAGGGGTTAGACGGCATTAGCTGATGTTCATCAGCCGCAAGCTGTACAGCATGGTGAATCTTGTTCGTAAGCAGTTCCATGATGTCTTCAATGTCCTCCCCAGAGTTAAGCTCGATGTTGGTGTCGATTAATTGATTTTGATTAGCTCGAAACTTCGGCATACAACTCCGACTCGGCATCAGCCTACTCTTAGATTTGATAATCTGTGCTTGCTCACTACAATCTATTGTAATCGAAAGATGATCCGCCAAGAGCTCAAAAGGAGCTGAGATCTTCATTAGGCTATGCCGGATCAGTCGATAAGCGGCATAGTGTATTACAGAAGGTGTCCTTCTGACGTCATTTGGGAAGTGGACTGCTTCGCCAGTGGCAATAACATTTTGGGCATGCACTTGCATTTCCTTACAAGGAGTGCTTTAATGTCCAGTCACCAGCGATGATGTAACACAAACCAAGTTCCTTGAGCAGGGAGTCAAATCTTGCAGCAGCACGAGGTTATCTGGGGGAACAGTAGATGGCTGCAATGATTAGTTCTTTATTATTTAGCTCGAATGTGATTGTCAGCATTTCCGTCCGCAAGTCCGCTTGAGTAATGTGTATGATCTACGGCTAGAATTTTGTAAAACAAGACTACCGCACTGTCCATATCTGTAGAAGTGTACATTTATGACCAGTGTGATTGAAGGATGACATCGTTAATGCTAGCGAAATAAGCGTTTCTAAATGAATATGTTCTAGCTGACAAGTTAGAAGATGCAGGAACCGCAGTAATAGATATATCCATAGTAACGTGAAATGATGGGTGACACGGGTCTTCAGGAAACAAAAGCGGACTGACTCTAGAGACCACTAAAAAGGAAGAGTCAGAAGCAAATATCAAATCAAGTTGGCGACTCAATGAGTTTGATACCAAATTAACTTGAGATAAGGACACTTCAATTCAACAAATTCAAAAATTCACCAAATTTGTGTTGCCTTGAAGGTATCAAACCAGCTGAGTCGGGTTTTAACCAAGTTTCAGTAAAAATTAAAATATGAAAATCAAAATAAAGCTTAGAGGGTCCAGACTTTGGAACTCTAATATTATGTTAGGCAAGAAAAAAAGATGAAATTAGTTATTTGTAGCTATATTAGAGGGTACGGATTGTGCGGCAGCAGAGAGTCTAATCGGTATCCGATTTCCGAATTCACAATTCCTCATTTGTCGTTCAATGTATAAAAACGAATACACCTATCAGTTGTCTAATACCAAAACAGTATGTGGCAATAACTGATGAAGGGGAATTGGAAACGTTCCAGAAACAAAGGGCTCTGTCTCACCAGTAAACCGAAAACGTCTGATAAAAAAATTGTGTAATATGCCAATTCCTGTTATATTGTGGGAGCCGTTAAAATTGTTGTCCGTCGGACTTCAACATAAAAACAACTACGTACAGATTGCTCGACAGTTAAATACCCTGCACCTAATAAGCCACTATAAAATATAGCAGGCCGAACGAATTCGGACTTTTGGCCTAAAATAGATACAAGCCAAATTTGGATCGATTTGAAAAACAAACGATTTATGTTGATTCCGAAAAACCGGTTCTATGGGGCTATATGATATAATTGCCCGGTCTGAATAAAATATGGTCAAGTAACGTGGAACCTCCTATAATAAATACAAATCAAATTTGGATTGATTTGGATGTAAAGCACGGTATCAGTTTTAGTTCGAGTTTTTCATTAATTCATAAACAGCCTATATTGTTTTCTTATAATTTAAAGTTTTGTATTGAATAGGTATTTATTTATGTTTATTTTTAAATGGAGCAGCAAAGGTGCTGCTTCCAACGTTCAATTATATCTGTTCTTACATTTTTCCTTAAGTTCTAAGTAAGCCTAAGTCCCATAACTGCGCTGCCTGTAGTTGGACAGCAGAGCGACGGTTATGTATATTCTATATAGTATGTGTATGTAATTATGCATATACATATATATGTACAGACGGTACATACTCAAGAAGTGCTTACGCTAGCGATTCCACGCTGCGGCCGGTCCGCATAAGTGAGGGATCCGATTACCGCACTTGTATATATTTATGATTGCATAAACATAACAACATACTCTTACTTTTAAGTTGGGCATATGGCCACTTGTTATATTGTATACTCTACAATACATGTGGGCATGTGCTCATTTGACATACAACATACTACATCTCGCTCCTTTTGAAAAATAACGTAATTAAGTGGAGTTATTTTACTTAAATTTATTTGATATAAGCATTTTTGAAATTTAAAGATGTGTTTATAATGTGTTTAGTTTTTTTTTCTTTTTGGTATATATGTATATATATTTTTGCATATCTTATATAATTCATTTTTTTGTTGTTGTTAATTTCTTTTTTTTCAGTTTTTGCTATGAATTAAAAAGTTGTAACCTATCTTTATGAACTGTTTTTGTTTTACTCTTATTTCCGGAAATAACTATATTATCATTATCTATATATCTCTTTATATCTTTATATTTCTTTACTGTTTTTCTTATTTTCTTCTAACATAATTCTAGCTCTTTTATATGCTATTTCTAATCTATATTTACTTTCCTTAGCATAGTCATCTATATTATATATGGGTTCTATGTTATCTATGATTTTAAAATGTTTTGGTAAATTATTTGTTTTACCGAAAATAAGTTCGTATAGACAATAGTCATGTGCCATAGATGGGGTTGTGTTGAAACAGTAAACGAAATATTGGAGCCATACGTCCCAATCTGTTTTGTCAACCGATATATATGAACGCATGTATTCATTAAAAGTTCTGTGACATCTTTCGACTGTTCCAACTGTTGGGTGATGGTGTGCAGTAGATGTTATGTTATTTATTTTTAAATACTTGCACAAATCATTTATTATAGAATTTTTGTATTCTGTTCCCATGTCCGTAATGAACGTCTTCATTGGACCGTACTTCAGAATAAAATTCTCAAATATCGCCTTTGCTACTGTATTAGCATTTTTATTTGGAATTGTAATCGCGACTAGATATTTAGTCAGATCACAAATTAATGTAACTACGTATTCATTTCCATTTTCAGACTTGGGTAGTGGACCAATAGTGTCTACAATAACCCTGTCGAAAGCGTGTATTGGCGTATCAGTTATGGTTAAAGAAGTTTTTATTTTCTTTGTCACTTTTGATTTTTGGCATTTTGGACATTTTCGTATGTACTTAGTAATATCTCTAGTCATACCTTTCCAATAATAATGTCTTTTGACCTTGGCCAAGGTTTTTGAAATGCCTGTGTGACCTCCTTGTACTGGATCATCATGGAATGTAGACAATAGAGCTTCTTTTTCTTTTAATTTTTCTATTTAGGTCACCGGGTTGAGTAGCGCTACTCTTAATATATTCAATATCTTATTGCCCATTTGTTTGAAATTATCTGTTGAAACATGTTCAAAGATATTTTCCCACGGTGCCACTTTGAGTTGGCTGATTTTATTTATACCGGCTTGCGTTTCAAGCCTTTGGAAGAATTGACCTAAGTCGAAAATTCCATTGGTATATAAATCGCTAACATCATATCTTGCAGTAATTTTCTTACCATGTTTAAAGAAACATAGCATATTTTACATGCAAGGTCACTACTTTACGTACTTCGTCATTGTTGATGACTTCATATACGTTGGGCTTTGAAGCTTTTTCTATAGATTGCCTTGGCAATGCTATTTTATCTGTTCCTGCGCAGGAATTTTGTCTACTTTGAAATCTTGTAGTGACTTTTTTTATCGATCCATTTAATTGTTGTAGCTGTTGGATGGTTATTCCTGATAACGCATCCGCTACGAAATTGTCTTTACCCTTCAGGTATTCTACGCTGAAATTATACTCCTCTAGTTCAAGTCTCATACGCGTTAGCTTTGAGCTTGGATTTATCATTGAGAACAAGTACGTTAAAGGTCTGTGATCTGTTTTAACAGTGAAGTGTCTACCATAAACATATGGTCTGAAATAAGTTATTGCCCAATGAATTGCTGCCAATTCTTGTTCTGTTGTACTTTTATTACTTTCGCCCTTAGTAAACGATCTTGATGCATAAGCAACTGGAAGTTGGAGTCCATTTTTGTTTTGAGTTAAAACTGCTCCACATGCTTGCTTGCTTGAATCTGTTATTATGCAAAATTCTTTGCTGAAATCTGGGTATTGTAATAAATTTGGGTTTATTAGTGCCGATTTGAGATGTTCGAAGGCATGCTGGCAATCAGCTGTCCATTCGAATTTAACATCTTTTTTACATAATCTTGTTATGTGACGAGAATAGTCGGCAAAATTTTGGATAAAACGTCTATAGTAATTGCAAAATGCAACGAATCGTCTAGCGCCGTCCGCATCATGTGGGACTGCGTAATTCTTAAAGTCGTATTTTTTGTCGTCAGGTAAGATTCCCTTATCTGTGCATTTGTGTCCCAAAAATGTGACTTCATGCATGAAAAATGAACATTTTCAGGATGTAATTTAAGATTGTATTTCCTACATTTCTCAAAAACATCAGTTAAGTTTTTGAGCATATCTGTTTCGGAACAACCAATCCGATCCAATCCAATCCGGAAAATGCTATTGTCATCATTCTCTGGAAGAAATTTGTTGCTATTTTTAAGCCAAATGGCAGTCGCGTGAAGCGATATGAGCCATTGCTTGTTGAGAAAGACGTTACATCTCTTGAACTTTTTTCGAGTCCAATTTGATGAAAACCAGACATTAAGTCTAGGCATGAAAAGTATTTTGCTCTTCCTAGTTGATCTAAAATATCATCAATTCTAGGTAGCGGAAATTTATCCGACAACAGTTTTTTATTAATTTGACGATAGTCAATTACTAATCGCCATTTTTTATTGTCAGAACCGGGAAGAGATTTCTTCGGAACTAACAAAAGTGGGCTGTTATAAGGTGATACAGACGGTTCGACTATCTTATTGTCGATTAATTTTTGTACTTGAACTTGAATCTCTTCTTTATGAGTGTGAGGGTTTCTATAATTTTTTATATAAACTGGTTCATCATCCTTCAATCTTAGCTTTTGCTTGTAGAAATTGTTTATTGTTATTGCTTCGGTTTCAAGTCCGAATATATCACTGTATTGGGTGCATAAGTTAGTTAATTCTTTTTTAAATTGTGGTGGAAAATTTTTTGTTAATTGAGATAAGACAGTTTTTTCTCTCTTTTCAGGATTGCTTTGAACTATGTCTTAGTTCGAAAGTGATTCATATGTTAAATTTTTAATATTTACTATTTGGTCGGTACTGGTCGTATTCAGTAATCGGACAAATGCATTTTTGGTTGTTGCAACTGTATTTGCAACATAAATGCCTTCTTTAATTTCCTGGTTTGGAATTAATACACTATCCTCATCTGATGATAGGTGAATCTTTCGGACAACTTGGGATCTTGCTGGTAGAATAATGGAGTTATTACCAGAACTGTATGTTATTGGGACATAAATCGGAAAATTTAAATTGTTTGGTCTCATTATGAGCCAATCTTCATTAGGTTCATGAAATCTAACTGGCAATTGAATTTCTTAATGAAATCATTGCCTATTATTCCATCACATGGTATTGCGAAATGCAAATCTACTAAATGAAAGTCGTGTGGAATTATATATTTACCTGTCTGTATCTCTATTGATATTAGTCCTTTTGACTGTATTAGTTCTTGGCCTATGCCTTGAATATTAATCTTTTTATTTTCCTTAATATCATGAAAGATATCGGAATTTTCTTTTAAAAGTGAGATATCTGCACCAGTGTCTATGAAAAAAACAAGATTTTTATTTGTTTCTACATTGAAAAAGTTAGCGAAAATAATGAGACTAAGATTGATGGTGTGAACTTTATGCTTTACTGTTGAATATGTGAGGGTTGTTGAGAGTTTCCCGAGTTGTTTTGGGTTACTCTTACATGGCTTCGATTATTATTATTATGTTGTTGTAGCCTCTGTTTGAAATACCGCGGCCTCTAGAGTTTCCTCTATATTGGCCTCTATTTCTATTGTTGCCATAATTATTGTTGTTATATCCATTACCATTATTATGGTAATTTCCACGGTAGTTTATGCGATTATACCCTCGGTTAGGTTTATATCTTTGTTGATACGCAGCATATAGGACTGTATTTGGGTGTCGCACTGCGTCTGTGCAACTATCGACGAACACAGTTGTGATCTCACTCATTGTGTTGAAATTTCGTGATTTCATTACTGACCTAACTTCGTCAATTGTGCAGTTTGTTATGATTGATTTTACAGCAACTTGTAGGCTTAATTCTTCGGCATATTCTTGCGATACACCGTTAATCATATGTGCAGATTGTAAAGCCCTTGTCCACTGTTCAACTTCTTGAATATATTGACTTGCTGTCTTTTGCTTTTGCTGCAGATTGAACAATTTAGCGGATAATGCTCTGGCTTTCGCCTTTTATACCGCTTTTTAGTTTGTCTATTATGGACACTATTGTTTGTTCAGCATTGATTAAGTTTCGAACATGGCCTTTGAGTTTAGTCTTTATTAGACTGACTGCTGTGGTTTCATGTGTTTCTTTTAGTGAATTCACTAAACTAAGAGCATCTATGATTCTCAGACTCATTCTCAGGTATGAGTGAAGAGGCTAGCTTAAGAAATTCTACTTGTGACATGGCCATATTTAGAGTTTTTACTTCAGTAATAGACTCTGATTCAGACTCAGATAGTTCGGATAGTGTAATTACTGCTGGTATCATAAGATCGCCTAGGTCTTCTTCTTTTATATTTGTACCTGAACCGCTTGCGATTTCAGATTCGCTTACTGTCTCTAAATCTGTGTTTGATTCTTCCTCGACTAACACTGGAGTATTCAAGATCGAAGGTATAGTTATGTCTAGCGAATATTTTGCTTTGATGCTATTTAAATTAGTTTTTAATCTATGCAAAAATCTTGATACGTACGACCAATGCTGGGTATTTTACTTTTCTGTATTGTCGTGTATCA
This sequence comes from Hirtodrosophila duncani, assembly GCA_037043425.1. Lineage (NCBI taxonomy): Eukaryota > Metazoa > Arthropoda > Insecta > Diptera > Drosophilidae > Hirtodrosophila > Hirtodrosophila duncani. The sequence goes on along the minus strand of JBAMBM010000790.1, from coordinate 112,930 downwards.
GGGAACGAGCTTGGTTAAAACATGCAAATAGTATTGTTGCGTGTCTACTTATGGTCTCGTTTGAAATAGTTCTATTTTGTGCTAGACACTTGTATGATTTATAAACATTTTCTTTAATTTTAATTAATGCGGCATTAATATTTTGCCATTCCATTTCATTTTAAAATAAATTATTGAAATGTGCAAAAACATATATAAATTTTCAATCAAATAATTATATATTTTGGACTTTTCTTTTCTTTTATTTTTTTTTTTAAAATTTTGTCTAGGTCATTTGCCTGACTTTGATAGCGTTTTTTAATGCATCTATTGTGTAGTTTATACAATTTATACAATAGATGTCCTATGATTATTATGAAAATAATAGCAATAAGTATTGTTATTAATTTTTAGATCGGCGTTATTGACTTCGACTTTGTTTATTACATTTGCTGTCGAGTCTACCGATTTTACATCTACTAAGCCCATTTTGTACAAATTTTCGGAAATTTCTTCAGATTTACTTATTCTATTTGTTTCTTTTGACATATACAATAAATTTTTTGTTTTTTACTTTTAAAAATTTTTTTTTTTTGTGTTTCTTTTCCATAAATTATTGTGTCTGTGGTTTTACATTTAGATTTAATATATGTATATATGTTTATATAGCATAATAATTGTGTTTTTCAAATATAGTTACGAACTTAACATTGACCAAATTTTGCCTGCCTATCGTTTTGTATAGCTTTACGGGCTATACTTCTAATTGAGCAGAGAAGGTTCTGCAAAATTTTCCAAAATTTTTTTTTTTCAATTAATTAATTATAGTTACAAATTTAACATTGACCAAATTTTGCCTACCTATCGTTTTGTATAGCTTTACGGGCTATACTTCTAATTGAGCAGAGAAGGTTGTGCACAATTTTACAAAAATTTTTTTTTTTTTTTACATTTAAGTGTCCTCCAGATGTCCTCCGCGTCAGCTGGTCGTCGCCGGTTTGGCGACGCTGACGCTCCTTCGTAGGCGAAAGTGGCGGAGTGCCCCTCGCGCTGTTACTGCTGCTGATGTCCGTGGCTTGTTGTCTCAGGTGTGGCCGGTCCCATGCATGTGGATTTGCATGCTGAAGCAGGTAGTGGTCCGGGCAGTCGTTCGGGCAGACGGCTTTGGAGATGGTGGTTTTCTAATTAGTTTTTCGTTTATAACTTGGATATTCGCTGAGTGAGTTGCGGTATTTGGCTTTCTTTGCTGGAGGCATTCTTTCAGAAAATCAAGTTCGACAGTTAGTTTTTGTGCCGTTGCCCATGTGGGCGGCGTATTTGTGTATAATAGCCACTTAATGTGTGCTATTCTTTTGTTCAACTTGGTTTTCTGGCCTCCGCGTTTGCCCATTATCCGCACTCTACTCACTCAAACTTTCGGTTTTCCTTCCAATCTCCAGGTCTCCTTGTTGCTGGCGTAAGGGACGGATTGCCTCTAACACTTGTTGCTCTTGCTTGTTCTCGTGCTACGTCCTGCCCTTCTTGCTGCGTTGATTTTGTTGTTGTTATTATTCCAGCCCTCTCACTCTTGCGTTCCATTCCGTCGTTGACGGACTGCCACTCGTACTTGTAGACTGCTGTTCATCACTTGTAACACTTTTAATTTTAATTTTTGTAGTTAATTTTTTGCTCCCACGCTGCGGCCGGTCCGCATAAGTGAGGGATCCGGTTACCGCACTTGTGTATATTTATGATTGCATAAACATAACAACATACTCTTACTTTTAAGTTGGGCATATGACCACTTGTTATATTGTATACTCTACAATACATGTGGGCATATGCTCATTTGACATACATCATACTACAGTTTCTCTCATGCCATTCTTTTGTAACAGTTTATTATCATATGTTCTCTCTTTTTACATGTATTTTATGCCAGCAGCTCGCAATGCTTCTGAGGTAATAAACAGTATAAATTAATTTCCCTCCGACATTGGTTTCACTTGCTGCGGCGGTCCTTGGAGACTTACTCTCCCACAAATTTAAATACAAGGATTAAAGGTCCGATCATACATTTTTAGCGCCCAAACGTAAGACTGTGTGTGTCGTGTGGGAAATCGTGCTATCGAACATTAAACATTAAATTAAACAGTTAAAAAAGTCGTATTAACAGACAGTTATACTGCAAAGCTACAAAAAGCAGTTAGTCCATGACTCTAAGAGTCACACATACAACCATACAGTTGATCAAGATTCATACACATATTGAGCATGAGATTATTATCTATTTGCAGGGTGGAGATCTGGAGGACGAGTATGTGGTCATCAAAGTTACCATCAGTGAACAGCTTGCAGAAGGTGTGCCCAACAGCACGGACTTGGACCATAATGTAATGGCTGCCTCGTCAATAAAGTTGCCTCAAATGAAACTCCCATCATTTGACGGTAATTATAATGAAAATTCAAATTTCATTACCCTGTTCAACCACATGATACATAAGCAATCATAAATATTAAAGGCTGAAAGTTTAATCAGCTGATCAGTTGCTTAAAGGGAGCAGCTTTAGAAAAGGTGAATGCATTTCAGGTAAAATATGAAAACTATACAAAAGCACTACAGCGCCTCGAGGAGCGTTATAATATACCAACATTAGTGATTTTGGATAATATGTTATCACTGAATAAGCCGAATAGCACACATCTTCGTAGCCTTGTTGATGATGCTGCAGCCTTGTTCAACTCACTCAAATCGTTAGGAAACTACTCGCAAATTGCAGAGGCTATGCGAAGCTCAATCGTCATGGAGAAAGCCGACCAGAAAACGGAAACAGTGTCGAGTATGTACACTCTTTTGCATCGAGAAAATGTAGAGCCCAGATCAGCATCTGCGGTACGCCCTCCTATGCCGATTGTAGAGCCCAGAGCATCATCTGCGGCACCTACTCATTTAAAACACAATCTCAGTCGGAAAATACTCCTGTACCGGAATCCTAGCAGCCAGTCACCCACACTCATACACACAATTCATCAGAAAATTCTATCTTAGCTACAACAATGGTATTAAAGATGGCTCTGGACAGGATTGGTCGTGCATTGCTAGATTTGTTCACAGGTTAACTTTATGTCAGAAGAATTTGCACAAGCATTCACCTAGGAGTAAACCCCATATGAAGATTTTTAGTATTATTGAGTAACACACTCACATCCAATTTGGCGCATCTATCCCGAGCAGATCTGGCTCAAAAAATTTTGAGTTCCCACTTGATTTTTGCATAGCTACACATATTGCATACCAACCAGACTCTTTGGAGGAGTCCATCGACTGGAACCTGGAACGATTATGGCATATCGATGATGTTAGTGAACCCGTGAACAAGCTTACTCCAGAACATTAACAATGTGAACCTATTTTTGCCAATAGCGTTCGCCGTCAAGTAGAAGGCAGAGTCACAGTTCGGCTACCCTTCAAGGATGACAAAAGTTATCTTATTCGCTCATACGAAACGGCTAAGAAAAGGTTTGAGATTCTGGAGAGGCACTTACATCGCACACCAATATTAAACCCGTCTTATGAGGAATTTATGCACGAATTCGAGAAAGTAAAGCATATGAGTTTGGTAACTATTAGCAGGTTAGCCGAACCACATTACTTATACCACACTATTGTGTGTTCAAGATGAGAAGCACCATGATACATTTCCGAGTTGTCTTCGACCATTCCTGTAAAACTTCATCCCAGAGGTCATTCGACGAATTGTTAATGGTGGGACCAAACATTCAAACAGAATTGTATCAGTTGCTTCTACAGTTCAGGTACACAATCAGTACTGATGTAGTCAAAATGTTCAGGGAAGTTCTTGTAGACCCATATGATCGTAAATTTCAATACATTCTTTGGAGAAATCTTACAAAGGAAGAATTACTTACATATGAACTAAACACGGTCACCTAAGGCACAGCACCTGCTCCATATCTAGAAATACGTGTCATGACGTATCTAGAAGATCTTCACTCGCAAGATTTCAAGCTCGGAGCAGAAGCTGTCAAGTCCTCATTCTATTTAGACGATTTCTTAAGTAGACATGGCAGAAGTCATCGAGATTCCCAGCAAAGGAAAAATTTAATTGGATAAATGGCACTTAAATCATCCAGACTTTGTTAATGACAGTACCATAAAGGATTTCAGCGGTACTATCATACTAAGCCGCTGGTGTTGGCGCTGGCGTCTAAGGCTCAAACCTTTGACGTCAGGAGATCAACAGCAGTCGCGGGTTCGATCCCCGAGCTTGGGCTGGGTGTTCCGCGTTGTATATATATATGTTTGTGTTGTGTTTGTTTGTGCTCGTCCTCGTCCCTGTCAATTGTGTGTACCCCTCATCCCTTCACCAACTCACCCCCTCACCACCTCACCAACTTTCACCCCTCCTCAACAACTCGACACAAGTTAATGTACTGTAATTGCCAATGTAAAAACGCCATACAATATACTGATTGTCCACATAACAGGACAGATTGTATATAAAGATAATGATATAAAAAAACTATCATACTTGGCCTAACATGGGCTCAACGAGCTGATTGCTTTTATTCATTTTCCGACCACAGAATAAATTCGAGATCGTGAGCAAGCAAACCATTGTATCACTGGCATCATCACTAATTGATCCGTTAAGACTGGTAGCACCTGTAGTCATAGTTGCGAAAATCATTACGCATGAGCTACGGTTACGGAAATTGAATGGGGATGAAACCACTTTATATCAACACTACCATCATTGTCTACAACCAGATCGTCAGAGTCTTCAACTACATGGAATCTGTGATGCATCTCTTCTAGGGGGAGATGGCAAGCTTATGGTACAGCTGATAACTTCAGGGTTTGGTCTCAATGGGATGTATTCCATCGGAGCTGCAGGATTCAGTCTGGTTTATGGGGCCGGCATATCTAGGAATCGTGAACATGGAAACAAGCAAGTCAGCCTTCAAGGCTATTATTGAAAGAAACTACCTACCAATTGCTCTTCAGAATATTAACTTACATCAAAAATGTTTGAGTGTCGTGGCAACCATGTTGCGGTACCGCATCAAAGCAAAACGGATGGCTCAATTCGATACGCCATCACCGGCTCCCCAGGAGCTGCAACGTGCTCTTCTTTGCATTGTTTGGAATATACAGCAGCAACAGCAATATACAGCAGCAGAAATACGCACTCTTCAGAAAGGTCAAGAAGTATCCAGCCATCTCAAGCTGCTGAATCCATTTTTACAATATACTGATACTTGTTCCATCACGGTATTCAGGCCATTCGCACGATGTGGAGTCGACTTTTGTGGACCAATCAATACATATCTTTACATCCGGGACAGAGGTCCTACAAAAAGCTTTGTTGCCAATTTCGTATGTCTTGCATCCAAGGCAATACATGTCAAGGTGGTATCTCATCTATCCACATATGCATTCCTATCTGCATTAAAGAGAATGATTGCCTGGCGCAGCTACCAATCGATATCTATTGCGACGCAGCAAATTTTACTAGCGCACTCAACCATTTGAAGGAGCTACAGTCATTTCTATTTAAGCGAGAAAATCATATGGCATTGTAAACTTTTGTACTAATCAATATGTAAGTTTTCATTTTATCCCTCCCAGGGCACCACACTTTGGCGACCTTTGGGAAGCAGCTGTCAAGAGTGCGAAGGACTAAAGCGAAATGGACTAAGGCGTCTGCCAATCTGCCTGTTGGCAATATGGTTCTCGTCCATGAGGACAATGTGCCCCGTCTAAGGCGGCTACTGGGTCGTATTGTCAAGGATTACCAAGTTCGAGTGGCGGAGGTTCGCACATCCAAGGGCATCATTAGAAGTCCTAATCGGAAGTTGGCATTGCTACGTGTTCCTTGAAACCAATGTGGTGACTTTAATGGGGCCGGGATGTTAGGTCAAGCACGTACTCAAATTGGTTTTAGTTTGCACTTTTTATTAATTCATAAACACCCAATATTGTTTGCTTCTAATTAAAAGCTTCTCTCATGCAATTCCATTGTAACAGCTTATTATAATATATTCTCTCTTTGTAAATGCATTTTATGCGAGCAGCTCGCAATGCTGCAAGCCAATTTGGTTTATTTGGCTGAAAAATAAAAATGTTTTATTCATTACGATCAATTCTATGGGGGCTAGATGATATATAGTGGCCCATTCCGAATCAAATATGGTCAGTTAATGTAGATGCCTCTAGGACTTATAATCCCCAAGTTTGGTTCGATTGCAATAAAAAAACAAAAAAGCTATAAGATAAAAACACTAAAGTGAGCGGTGGTTTCTATGGTGGCCTTTAAGGGCGGGCGTGGCAAAAAAATACATACCATCCAAACCAAATTTAGCTCGATTTTTGTGTAAATTCTAAAAAAATCGGTTCTATTGGGGCTATATAATATTTGACATAACATATGGTCAACAGAAGTGGTTGAATACAGGTTGAATGCAACTCAAATTTGGTTCGATTTGAATGAAAAACAAAAATACATTTTTTTTCTGAAATTTATTTCTGTAGTATTCGAAGTGTTAGCGGGCTGAAGGTAGTAAGTGAGCGAAAAAACTTTGAGTTTGTTTTCTCAGCGCCCATTGAAATACTTTAGGATTTCGGCCTCCTCTCACTGTATTTGACAACAGCAAAAATTGATAACAAAAACCAATTGGTCACGAACACGAGAGTTTCATAAAGTCAAAAAGGGTATCAAAGTCTACATTCGAGTGGACGATGATGCTGACAAGTTTGACCTGATCACTGCTTATTTGCAGGAAGAAGTTGCAGCAGCTGTAGCAGATCTGGCTAAAGTTTCTCAAGCGGAACACAAGGATCTGGCAAGGAGCTGGCACAATGGGCAACAAACCATAAGAAATGTTGGCCAACGTGAAGCGACTCAACCGGAAACAAATTATGGGAACATCATCACTCTGTTTCTTTCAGTCAATTCGCTCACTCCTTACAGTTTTGGAAAAAAAATTATCTTGACAAGCTTGCCGATATGGCTGACAAGATGCTTGATTCGGCCGGTCAGAACACCACCTTCTCAATCGGCCGAAATCCTACACAGACCTTGGAATAGTCTATCAATGCGACCTCACAAACAAGTTCTGTCAAGGATTTTGTTGACACCCGAGAGTTTGATAGTCAGAAAGGATATCTGAGGTCTACAATCAGCTATTTTCGCTCGACACCTCAGCCAGATATCTAACGATCATCGCACCCAACCTAGCTCTAAGCAGCGCACAGGCCAACAATTGTGTTTCTACCACATGAAATACAGCAGCTTGTGCTTGTAGAAAGGTAGTAGCAGTACCACTATCAGCGTTTCCAACACCCAACCAATCATTTTAACGGAGAGTTGACTACATATCTACGATCCAGCACTGCAAACCACGTTAATCATCGCCTCCGGATCTGTAGTCTCTGTTATTCCTCGATCATTGGTTAAACGAAGACTAAGCAAAGCGATCTAACCCTATAAGCGATTGGCAGACAGTCTTTAAAACATATGGAATCACCGTATTGCATATTAATTTGGGTCTCCATCGCAAATACTCGAGGCCCTTTGTCAACGCCGATGTTCCAATGGAAATGATTGGTGCAGACTTCCTGACCAAGAGCAGTTACTCTAGTCCTCAACATATGGTAACCAAAAGAGATTAATGCTGGCTAGTTTGCGGCGATTATCGCAAATTTAACGCGATCACTGTACCAGATCGATACCCAATCACTCATCTTCATGATTTTACGGAACAACTGAAAATTTGTTCAACTCTCGACTTGGCAAAAGCTTATTATTATGTTCCTATAGGAGACAGCTACGCACAATAAACTGCCGTATGCACATCAGTTGGTCTTTTCGAATTAATATACATGCCTTTCGGATTAAAGAGTGCAACTCAAACCATGCACTTCGTATATTGTTACATCGACGATACATTGTCCTTGGTATAATCAACTAACACTGCATCGCCGCTATGTGAATTACTTAGAAATGTCAAGAAGAATGATCAGCGCCAAATGTAAATTAAGTAAAATGCGCTGGTCCAGCGATGAACTAGGCGTCGAAGGCAGGTTAAGCGTTGATTGCGTAATTATAATCTTCTTATGAAGATTATGTTGGAGGGCTTGACTTCTACTCACTGGCCTTGTGGCTCAGCAATAATCAGAAAATATAACAAATTTATTTACGGTAGTGTGCCAGAGTAGTGCTGGTTTATTCTTAACACATCAATACAAAACTGAACTGTATTACAAAATTGAATTAAAGCTAAACCTAAAAGTTGAGCGCATGAGCTACAAAGCTACAGCCGGCAAGCCGACTCAGCATAAGTGTTAACGCAGATACTTGCTGCATAGTCAAGTATCAGTTACCGGGGCGCTGAACTGAACGCGTCAGCGGAATATGGTTGGAGCAAATGTGTAAATATTATTTTTGTGCAAGATTCTTATACATTATGTGCAATTCTTATGTGTTAACTACTCCCCCCTCAAGTTAATGACCGTCCTCGGTCACCTTGTAGCTGTTGATGACCCTTTGTGCTTCCCACGAAGCTTGTTTCCTTTTCGTGATATGCCATATGATGATTAAGCCACTTAGGATGATGCTGAGAGCCACGCCGACAATAGTCCACATATTGGATGAGTCGGCGGACGCCAACTCGTCTTTGAGTTCTTGGATGACACGAAGGTTATTATTGTTCATCCTATGAAGTTGAGGCATACTCAAAACTGGGTCATGTGTAACGATGTTGAGTAGTGGTGACCCTGCTATGCCTGGCGCCTTATTTAAAATCTCACGCTGGTTCACATATTTTGGGCCATTGATGGTTGCGGAGAAACGGAAGGTGACGAGGTGTGTTGCGTTCATGGTTATCTCTGGGCCATTGTCTTTACTGACCCTTGCTGTGCTCTCGTTGATGATTATGATTCCATCATCCACTTGCGAGATAGGCTTCAGGTGGCTTGGTTGCGTGCGGCAGGAAGCAGCGCCGCAAGCATGCAGTGCTCGTGCACAGGTGTCTTGTGCCATTTCCTTACAAACGGATGCGAATGTTGTTGTTACGCACTCGTTAACCGCTAACACATCGCTTTTGCATTCGGCTACTGTGTCATCTTGTAGTTGCAGCGTGACATATTGGTATGATACTATTAACTTTCTATTTCTGGCTAATAGTGTTTCATATAAATGCGGTGTATCGACTAGCTCATTCTTTCTTGCTTTAACTATATCATTTATAGCATCTGTGAGTTTATTAATTTGTCTCTGAATTTCTGTCTTTCTGAATTAATCACTATGTGCCTATTGTGTTCTATGTCTACATCTAATAATTTTCGCATATGCGATTGAGGGAATAATTCTGTTAATTTGGCTGTCTTATCTGTCATGATAGTGAACTCTGCCAAGTTGTTTGAATGCCTTAAATAGTCCATTTGTTCCCATACCAATACTTTCCCTTCTATTACCGGAATGTAGTTGGAGTGGGTGTAGTCGATAATCCGACAATGTGCTACCCATAACAATACCAGGACTGCAAGTTTAAACCTGCAAAAAAATAGAGAAGGAGGGAGTAAGAACCGTTGTGCTTAATTGTCAATCTTAGCCTATGCGATTTTACGCGTGTAAGTAAATGCTATTTAAGGTTGTCCTTATGGACCACCCTCCCTTTAATAAGAACAGACGTTCCTAGGTCTGCTTGGATCGCCTACTCTGTGCAAAGGGGTGTTAACTTATTTCCCAATCTTTTATTGTTCTTTACGAACACTTTTTCGCCTACCTCAAGAACTCTATTTTGCCTATTTGGGTTGGATCTCTCAATGTTGTCACGTTGGGCTTTTGTGATTTTATTTTTAATTGTCTGCCTGAACTCGTTAGACGCCGCATGAAGTACATCGATCGGGGTTTGGTCTCTAACCGAATGTACGGATCGCTTGTAGGTTACTGTTGCCCTCAGAATTAGGTCAACTGTATCATCAGACATTTTGTCAAGTCTAAAAGATCTAGCTATGTCTGCAATAGTGCCATGAAAGCGCTCTACTTCCTATTCAAACAACTGTGAAGAGGTGGTGCATTCACAATGTCGTATCCGTTCTTTAAAAGCGTTCTGATTGTCTCTGAATTGAAGGCGGCTTCATTGTCGCAATAAATTGTTTTTGTTTGAGGAAACAAGTTTAAAAAATGAATAATGGTCATTTTCACATCCATTATAGTGCGGGACGCGAGCGGTTGTACAACGGCAAATTTCGAGAACTTGTCAATACAAGATAAGAACGATTTTTTGTCCGTTGAGAAAATGTCAATGTAGAGCATTTCTATAGCAAATGACGGAATTGGCGTTACCCCAAGCATCTCTTTCTTTGGGTGCCTATCGTGTTTTGCTTTCGTGCATGTTTTGCAATTTACTACCACTTCGTTGGTCAACTTCGCCCTTTTTGGAAAATAATAATCACGAAGGATTTTTTTCATATTTTACTGAGCGGCCCTATGTGCGCGATTGTGTTCAGTGGTGATATTGGAATTATATTATTATGGATTATATTATTGCTTGCACCTGGTTTGCGTCCATGGTGGAGTTCAGTCGGTTCTGTGTCTAGCTAAAAACGGTTTGGTTGTGTACTTGGCTAATATGAGACTTTAGGCTTGGGACCTGGCTAAAGATCGTTTGATGTGTACCTGGCTGATATGAGACTCTAGGTTTAGGACTTGACTAGTGTTGTCTTCTGCGTCCCAGTCACTGTCACTATCTCGCTCGGTTTTTATGTCTCTTAATGCGTCTAACCAACTCATATGCTCAGGTGCATAAAACAAATTCTTAGCAGCGTTTTCACGCAACGGCTTGGAACTTGTTTTAGAATGAGAACGAAATAGTTTAACCGCATAAATATGATACACAACATAAATTTGGAAAGATCTTTGATTTGATGTGGCTTTTTTCTTGTCGATTGAATTTTTACCGACACACTCACAATTACATACACTTGCACTTAATTTTAATTTTGGTGTGCGATTTGAAGAAGCAATTTTAAATAAACTTACATAGTGTGGGAATTAGAGTAAGCCTAACTCTAACTAATGTGGGAATCTTCTATGTTGGGCGCCAATTAAGTAAAATGGGCTGGTCCAGCGATGAACTAGGCGTCGAAGGCAGGTCCAGCGTTGATTGCGTAATTATAATCTTATGACGATTATGTTGGAGGGCTTGACTTCACCCCCTTTTCTACTCACTGGCCTTGTGGCTCAGCAATGATCAGAAAATATAACAAATTTATTTACGGCAGTGTGCCGGAGTAATGCCATTTTATTCTTAAAACGTCCACAAATAATTTACATTATCTACAAGCTAGGTGCGTTAGTATAGATGTTTTGTTTAAGTTAAGGGAGTTATTATTAGATATACAGTTAAAGAGATTATTGTTGTTACAACAAAGGACACGAAAAGGTTCATGCAGGAGATAGTTAAATTACATTGCTGAAGATAGGAACATAATTTCTAGTAGTTCTACGAGGAACACAAAAACTAATTTAGCTAATTAAAGATATAAAGATAACATTAAGCATAATTCTACGATTTTCAAGAGATGGAAGGTTTATTAGCAGGAGCCTACTTGAATATGAAGGGAGGGATTTATTGAGGTGCCAATTCAACCCACTAAAAATTTCTTTTTAACAAACTCAATGCCGTCAATGGTGATTCCTTTATTGTGGACACCACACACACTATGCGTAATAAAAAATAGGTCGGACCAGAGATGTATATAGTAGTTTATTGTATAAGGATCATTAAATTCCTTCGACCATCGCTTGATAAATTCCAGAGCACCCATAGATTTATCGACGGTAATTGAAATGTGTAAAGCGAATTTAAACTAAACTAAACTAGTCTAAAAGAACACCCAAGTCATCAACTGTCTGAAGCGGTGTGCTAAAACAAAACGACGTAACTTTGCAGTTAGAACAGTTGACATTTAGTAGGTTGACCTGACACCACAATTGGAAGGAAACAAGGTCATTTTGCAGCGTAAAGTGGGAGGAAGAGTCGTTGAAGGACAAGCCAAGTTTAACGTCGTCGGCGTACATTAGTACACGAGAAGGGAATGCGGTACCCCTAATGTAACCCTAAGGGGCTCAGAGTAAGAGTCTTTAAAAAGAACTTTCTGAGTTTACAGATTAAGGTAGTCGCAAAACCACTTAAGAATATGGACTGGGAAGCGAAGAAGATCCAACCTATGAATAAGCTAACAGTGGTTTACCGAATCAAATGCTTTGCTGAAGTCGGGGTCGGAATGTTGGATCAGATTAGTTCAATTTGTTTTACAAATAAATTGTTTGAGTTTATAATATAAAGCCAATATTGTAAAGCAGAATGTAAGAACATGCAATGGCATATCGCATTAACAGGTTATTACATATTTATGTTGCGCTCATATGTATATGAAATTGTTATTGTCATCTCACTTTCTTTAATCTGCACTGTTATGTGCTCTCATTTACATATGATACATGCTCTAACATTCTGCTCATCCTTGTTGCATTTCTCTTATACTTGATAAGTCTCTTAATGTTATCGCCGCAATGCCAAGCTATGGAAGCTCTGCTTTCGCTCTTCGAAAAAGCTCACGGAGTTTCACGAATATCACCCGTTGTTGCATATTCTTTTCAGTCGTAAGAGGGCATCGGTACTTAGGGGAAAAATAGCTTCTGAGCATGAGCAATAGATGATCGTACAAAAACAGCAGATCCAGCTTCCGAGGTTTTACTGGGATGAATAGCGTAATATTGGTCGTATCCTGGTAAGTATGCTCTCAGGTCAGGACGTGTGTCTCAGTTATCAACATTACATCAATTGCATTTCCACTAAGAAAAAGACCAAGCTCTTCATTCAATGTTTTTGACTAGCCGTCGTGCATTCCATTATTCGATTTTAAATTGTAGGTTAATACTTTTTAAATAAGCTTTTGCAACAGGTCACGATAGGCTTTGCTTGCCTCCATCGTATCCTGTATGAGTTTAAACATTTGATCCATACTGCTATTTAAGTCTTTTAAAGCGTTTTCCAATATTTTAAATTTGCTACTGGACTGCTCATCTTTAGCACAATTGAACAACCTGAAGCTATCCTGCATTGTGTTCACGTTAATGTTGTTTTTCTCTCCTCGTGATCTTATTAAGTCTGCATACGAAAGTCACTCCTAACAGTAGCAATTGAAATGACTAGTGCTGCTGGTTGGCAGTCCATTTTCTGATAGTCTTGCAGCTGGCTTAAGCTTCTTGTTATGACTGAACAAGTGCATAATTGGTCAAGTTAGAATATTACAGGTCGCTAAAAACCAATTTCAAAGTTTACATGGCATGGCCGCCCGAAATATTTGTGAAAATGAAATAGGCACCCTAAAAGTTTGTAATTATGCGGACAATTAGATACCGACAACAGATGGCAGCACAGAGTTACAGAAACCAAAGTAGTTTTATGTCGGCTACCGTTTTTAATCCGTTTCACAATTGGGCCCAAGCTTCAATTTTGTTGTCAAATACATTGAGATCCGAATCACGGAATCCGACGGAATCTGGAGTATTTCAATGGCTGCAGAGAAAACGAAACCCAACGTTTTTCACTCACTTACGACTTTGATCCCGCTAACCCAAACAGTCAAAAATGTTTTATATACTTCGAAAAAAAATCGATGAATCGGATGAAAAACAGAAAGGTTATGCTCCAAAGGGTCTATTCCGGAACAATCGGTTATATGGTAGATATATGATATAATTGTCCGATCTTGATCAGATCTATTCAGCGGACGTTAAGTCTTTTCAGATAGATACAAACCAAATTTGGTTTGATTTGGATAAAAAAAACAAAAGTAACGACCCCTTAGTTTACAGATTTCCGATCTCCGATCGGCTTTGGCCTTTACAACGTTTTGGAAATAGAATTCGAAATAGCTGGCCACTTATTTTTTAAACATGGGAGGGTTGTTTGAGGCTCATTTCTTAGATTTTTTCCATTATATATTTTCGATTGGGCTGAGATCTGGGCTGTTTGATGGCCAATTGAAGATCTAAATTTTCTTATATTGCAGCCAATATTTCGTTCTTTGGCAATGTGGGGTGCTGCACCATCCTGCTGAAACGTGAACTCACCATAGTCTGCCAGTTTTGGTATTGATGGAATCAAACCCCACACCATAGTACTTCCTGGAAACTTCAGTCTTCTTAAGGCAGTCTTTATGTTAAGCTTTCACATTTTTACTGATGACTTTTCTTCCCCAATCACCGACACTCAGGTCAAATTAAGCTTCATCGCTAAATATGATGATTTGGATTTCAGACCACGACATCGTTTCCAGAGTCCATTCTAAAAGCTTCCTTCTTCCTCTTCTTTCTACAAAGTTAATTAAGCTATTACAAATGTAAAGTAACTTTCTTCTTCCTCTTCTTTCTAAAAAGTAAATTAAGCTATTACAAATGTAAAGTAACTAATCGTAATACATAATCGATATGAAATGCCTCTCAACTGCAGGCACGTCCATTCACGTTTAACACTTTTTCCAATTTTCTTGGATCATTCAGATGCCACATTTCTTAAACAATGTGGCCATGGCTCTTTTTGTCACGAGCTGTTATTACCGATGTTTGGCCTCTATTGGCGATTTTATTATCGATATTGCCATTTTTCGCAAAGAATTTTATAATTCCTTGCACCGATGAATTAGCCGGATTTAATTGCTTTGCTATTTCACTAAATGTGTTCCTATTTTAAAATTTAATAGTTTAAGCTTCTTATTTCTGTGCAAATATTCTTACCACGTGCTATCATTGCTAAATTTGGAATAATTTCAAACAATTATATTATTTTAAATTCTGCATTGTATAATTATTTATAGATAATAACTAGATAGTGATTATGTGACACTGTTTGTTTTTGTTTTGATCCTACAATTCTAAGCTAAGCTTATGCAGCGTTCGAATTAATAGTGGACATATTATTCTTATCAGTTAACCGGTGCATTTAAAAAAATTAATGTTATTGATGTTGTTGTTGGAATAACAAGAAACTTTTTTTTCTATTGTAGAGCATAAAATTCTTTCAGAAAAAATATATTTGTTTGTAATATCTGCAGTTTCAATGCAAGTAGTAGATGTTAAACACTGCGTAAGCGTAAAAAAGCACGCTCGTATAATAAAAAGATACTAAATATGAAAATATACTCATACAAACCCAATTTTAATTAAACATGTTAAAAATTGTGAGCGACATAAATTTTTATCGATTTGCTGGGACGCGAAATGTGGGGAAAAATTCTAAAACAAAGTTGATATGCATGTGTACTAGGCATCTACATACCAAATTTGGTGACTCTCCAAGATCTAGGTGTTCATATGGACGGACGGATATCGACTCGGCTGTTGATGGTGATCAAGAATGTATATAATATTAGTCATGATACAAACAGATAATCACGATGATTTGTTATGCTTTCATTATAAGTGTGTGTGTTATCATATTTTGCTAAATTCGTTGAATCTGGGTGTGGCTGTGCTAATCTAATCTTAAAGGTTGTGAAACGCTTATTTTTGTCTGTTACGTATATCTACACAAATACAATACACAGATTACTCTTCTGGTACAAGTATAAAGCGCGTGGCGGATAAATAGAAATTTAAGCCAAACTGAGGTTACACACAACTAAAAGCGCTAGAAAACGACGGATGATTGCAGTCAAATGAAGGCGCGAATACTCTGTTAAATTATTTCATTATCAATTGTAAAACTAAACTGCGTTCGCAACGACACCAAGCGAGGGACTTGCTACGCCCCAAGCTAAAAACAAAAAGCAGCAGTGACTTTTTGTTTGATAAAACACTGGTAAATTCGTGCTAAAAGAGTGATTGACATACTATATCAAATAAAATCAAGTTTGTTTGGAAATCTACAAATATGTTATTTGACAAAATTTTGGATATTATTACTAATTAACATTTATTTAAATAAAAAGTTAACCAATTTTTTTTTTTTTTTTTTGGTTTTAACTTAGTTCTTATATGTACATTAAGAAATCGGCTTTACATATATTGGTATTTCATAATTTTTATTAATATCTTAGCTTAGTTAATATAATAGTTTATTTTTTACAAAACAAACATTTTTATTAAAAAATGCCATAATATTCAAAGTATTATTATCTGCGAATGGTTCCATTTAGAGGTAAGTAAGGTGAATACGTTGGATACATTGGGTTTGCTTGGGTAGCTCTTTGTAGAACGCAGGCATCTTGATACTGAGATTGCATATTCATGACACCCATTTGCATAGGTATTTGTGAATTTGGATACTCGCCTCCTGAGCTATAGCCAGCTGTAGGAGGTGACTGTTGAGGCGACATCCTATAGCTGTTGATTGCTCCATAAGGTGTCATTAGATTTGGACTAATATGAACGTTTGCGGTGCGGTTATTCGAACTGCTGCTCATGGAAGCGGAATTATGCTGCACTGGTGCAGATGGTGTGTTGCGGGTATTTCTACTTGCATTCTGTGTCGATGTTATTGGAGTAATGTTCATATTGCTAGTATAATATTTATGATATTGTAGAGGTGTTACTTGAGTCTGAAGCATATTTGGAGGCGTAGAAATATTTCTATTCTGCATTAACAAGTGAGGGGGTGGAGTCATAGAGTTTGGAGGGAGTGAGTGATGCGGTGAAGGAGCTAAATTCACTTGAGCGCCTGGAGACGTATTACAAGGTTGTGTCTCTAAACAATTTGTAAGTTGTTGAAGCTTTGAGAGACTACATAAATTTCCGCCTAATGATGATGTCGTCCCAGTAGTGCTGGACACAGATATTGAATCTATACTTGTTTGCCTTTGCTCATTGTTGCCAGTGGACGAAGGCGGTCCCAAAGATGTGGGGACAGGTGCCCGGGTAATATTTGGTATAGTTTCATTTGCTGGCATGTTATTTTGTAAATAGAAGTTGTTTACAGCACATGCCGACGATGGTTGTTCAATTCTTTGATGGGAATGTACAGAACTATTAAGAGACATTCTTTGCTGAATTACAGCTGGCATGCCGACTATATCATAATTGGATGGATTTGTTGGAAAATTTTGACTGATTTGTGGGATCGGTACATAATCTAAAGGCTGCATATTTTGCTGATGCGTGTGTTGGCCACTTAACTGAGTAAATTGTAAGTTGTGTAATGTCTCTTGTTGTGATTTGGCAATATTCGCAGCAAGTTGAGGATGATGGCTATGAGTATTTGGGGTGGTTGTTGTAATAGAAGAGTTTTTGACATCTCGCTGTGCTTGAGTGTTGCTTGGAGTATTACCACTGCGAATTTGTTTTGGAGTAGTTGCACGAAGTGATGGAGTTGGTGAACTTACAACAATATCCGACTGCAAAGAAAAAAAAATAAATATATATTAAAAATATTATTAAAAAAATGTTTCGCTGCAGCTGAAAGACGCTATTAATATATTTGAATTTATAAACTCCCATAGGATAGCCACCTTTTATAAGCTTAGCCTTGGCTACTTTTAGTGTCACCAGCTCCGCTATGTATCAAACTTCTTGTGCGAACGATTTTAATATAATTTTCTTAAATAATTTATACACCTCAAAAGATGGCATTAACTCAGGAAAATGTTTTACTCGCAATATTTGAAAATTTTATTAAATGTTAAAGAGAAATATCGTCAATCAACTTACATCGACTTTTGGCATTAAAAAACGCAAGCACGACTATCGATGGTTGTTACACAAAATAAGTCAATAAGTAGTAAGGAAACCAAGCACTTACATATCATTCCCTTTTATGTATATATCTGGGTGTAGGAATTCTGACCCGGTTCGAATTTGATTCAATTTTCCATACCTAGTGGTCATTCTAAAATAATATTAGTTCTGAGGCACCTATATAATATAGATGCTAGATCAGAAAACAATTTGATCATGACATAAACGCTTTAAAAAAATATGCAAAGAAAATTGGTTTCAATTCCGATAAAAAAAAAAATTTCCTAACTAAGCTTTCATCCTGAATCAGAAGGTGGAACCTTCTTAACAGCTATATGAAATACTTGTCCGATCTAAATCAATTTGTTAGCGGACGTGGACTTCTAAAACGAACGACTTCAATTTAAATAAGCATACAAAAAGTGGTTCTTCTTAATATTCATTCTGAGGCAGTCCGCTGCCCTTGAAATTAATCACCGTGCAGATATAAGAAGCATCCGGTAATCTTAAGACTTCTGACAGACGGATAGACGCCCGCTGAACAAATTTGATTCAGATATCTTCCAGAACCAAACATTAGTAGCATAATTTCTTAGTTTTTCATCCAAATCAAACCGAATTCGGGTTGTATTTATTTGAAGAGCCCCCACGTCCGCTGACCAAATTTTTTTGGATGGAGCTACTATATCATATAGCACCCTTATAACCGATCTCTTCCTAGTGCATTGCTCAACTTTATTGTCCATTTCTAAGCCACCAATGATTATATGTTAGTAGTCATCTTTGTCAATTTAATGATTGTATTCGTGAGTGTAATACGAGCCTCAACCACTTTTTACGCGTATGCAATGTTTAACATATGATATTTGCAATGACAATGCAGATATATATTTTTCTGAAGGAGGATTTGATGCTCTTTACGATAGAAGAAAAAGTTTCTTTTAATTCCAACAGCAACAATAACATAAATTTATTGAAATGCCTTAAAAATATATGTTTTCAATATAACTATTTGATTACATCAGCTTTGGCCTTTTTTGGAAAGTTTTGGCATAGATTTTCGTCAATTTTGGCATTGCGTTCTTGAGATATAATTCCAAATCCCTTTCAAATTAATTTTTATAAATGAGTATGACTACCTTAATCTCAGAACTCAGAAATATCTTTTTAATAACTTCTACTCTAAGCCCCTTACGGTTACATCAGGGGTACCGCAGGGTAGCCACCTCGGGCCCTTGCTCTTCACTCTTCTATCCCACTCTCGTGTACTTATGTTCGCCGACGACGTTAAACTTCGTTTGTCTTTCAATGACTCTTCTTCCCACTTCAGGCTGCAAGATGACCTTGATTCTTTCCAATTGTGGTGTCAAGTCAACTCACAAAATCTCAACTGTTCTAAATGCAAAGTTATGTCGTTTTGTCGTAGCATACCGCTTCAGACATCGTACCTTCTTAACTGTAAGCCCCTAGATCGTATCGACTTAGTTGTTGACTTGGGTGTTCTTTTAGACCCTAAATTAAAATTCGACTTACAGATTTCAATTACCGTTAATAAGCCTGATGGATGTTCTGAGTTTTATCAAGCGATGGTCGAACGATTTTGATGATCCTTTATAACCAAACTACTGTATACTTCTCTGGTCCGAGTTATTTTAGAGTACGCATCGTGTGTTTGGCGTCCACAATACAGGAATCACCAGGACCGCATTGAGTCTGTTCAAAAGAAATTTTTACTGTTTGCTCTTCGTGGGTTGAATTGGGACCCCAAATAACCCCCTCTCTTCATATTCAACTAGGCTCCTGTTAATAAACCTTCCATCTCTTGAAAATTAGCATTATGCTTAATGTTATCTTTATACATAAGCTGATTAATTTTTTTTTTTTTTTTTTTTTAAATTTATATCATTATCTTTATATACAATCTGTCCTGTTATGTGGACAATCAGTATATTGTATGGCGTTTTTACATTGGCAATTACAGTACATTAACTTGTGTCAAGTTGTTGAGGAGGGGTGAAAGTAGGTGAGGTGGTGAGGGGGTGAGTTGGTGAAGGGATGAGGGGTACACACAATTGACAGGGACGAGGACGAGCACAAACAAACACAACACAAACATATATATATACAACACGGAACACCCAGCCCAAGCGCGGGGATCGAACCCGCGACTGCTGTTGATCTCCTGACGTCAAAGGTTTGAGCCTTAGACGCCAGCGCCAACACCAGCGGCTGATAAGCTGATTAATGGTGATATTGACTAGCCGTCTTTAATTAGCCAAATCAGTGTTTGTGCTCCTCGTAGAACTATTAGAAATTATGTCCTTATTTATTTTCAGCATTGTAATTTAAACTATCTACTGCATAAACCTTTTCGTGTCCTTTGTTATAACTACAATAATCTCTTCAACTTTATCTGTCTTTAACATCTATACTAAAGCATCTAGCTAGAGATAATGTAAATTGTTTATGGCTTGTTGTTCTTCTTTTCATTGAGTGTCGCTCGCTATGCGGCTGCGCCCCTCGCGCGATTGCGCGGGAGGTTGGAGTTTCTAGTCTGGGCTTCGCGCATAACAAGCCCCGTGGATTGCCCCTTAAACGTGGATAGCCGTGGATAGCCCCTTAAACGTGCAGCGCATTGTAGGTCAACGTCCCGCATCGCTTGCATTGGCATTGTATACTCTATCCCCCTGATGAGCAGGGCTTTGTTTACCGGTGCAAAGATTTCCGTTAGTGAGGGCCTCTTGCATTTGTAGAGGCGGAGCCCCACTCTACCGACCAGGCATTGAAATCTCCTGCTATGACAGTGTTGAGACTTCTCAGTGCGTCAATGGCGATTCCCTCCAGTACTGCTTCAAATTCTGGTGCGAAGTAGCAGCTGTAAAGGTATACGCGCCTGCCTTTGCCCGAACATATGATATTCCGTCCTTTACGTCCTTCAGGGATGCTGAGCTGCATTCACACAGCCAGATTGCCGCTCGTTCTGTTGTGTCCGCAGCGTACTCGTTACCACTCATTCTTCTGTATGAAGCAGTAAATCTTGTGTCGTAGTGTTAATCCATTACATTGTGTCCAAGTGCTTTCAGCGCATCCCTAATCTAAACTGGGGGAGCCTCAGCTGATTTCAATTGTCATTAGAGTCTTGACAGCGATTGGGCCTATCTGTATGCTTGGCAGCGGAAACGAAAACATTATTTTTCTTGGGTCGTAGTCACGTCCCTCTTTTTACTGAGCTATATACACGTGCCCAGGGCGCTGCGATCGGATGACATTCCAAATTTTTTCAATATTACCAAACGATACGGGAATTCACTGTCGGTGTTTTGCTAAAATAACTGCTCTTATGAATGAAGGAGCAAAACATTGAAGACTTAACAGAGTACTACATTGTAATGCTTATGTTTACAAACTGCAAGTAAATCATCGCATGCAAAACAAAGCCGCTTTTCATATTCTCAAAATTTTAAGTAAGCTGGCGTATAGATACTTTTTTTGTTTTTGTTTTTTATAATTTCAAATTATCGGGACGTACAATGCGCTGCACGTTCAAGTGGACCCACGATACCAAGCCACGCGGCTTGTAACGCGCGAAGCCCAGGCTAGAAGCTAACACCTCCCGCCCAACCGAAGCGGTGCGCAGCCGCATAATGAGCGACAAGAATCGTGAAGACGGAAAAAAACGCGGACTCGCTCACTCACTTAATGAAAGATAAAAAACAAGAAACCATAAACCATTTACATTATCTACTATCCAGATGCCTTATAACGGATGTTTTGTTTAAGTTAAGGGAGTTATTAATAGATATTATTATAGTCACAACAAAGGACACGAAAAAGTGCATGCAAGAGATAGTTTAAATTACAGTGCTGAAGATAGATAGGAACATAATTTCTAGCAGTTCTACGAGGAACACAAAAACTGATTTGGCTAATTAAAGACGGCGAGTCAATATCACCATTAATCAGCTTATGTATAAAGATAACAATAAGCATAATGCTATGATTTTCAAGAGATGGAAGGTTTATTAACAGGAGCCTACTTGAATATGAAGGGAGGGGGTTATTGGGGTCCCAATTCAACCCACGAAGAGCAAAAAGTAAAAATAGCTTTTGAACAGACTCAAGCGGTCCTGGTGATTCCTGTATTGTGGACACCAAACACAAGTCTGAACAGAGAAGTATACAGTAGTTTGGTTATATAAGGATCAACAAATTCCTTCGACCATCGCTTGATAAAACCCAGAAAACCCACCCGCCTTATTGACGGTAATTGAAATCTGTAAGTCGAATTTTAATTTAGGGTCTAAAAGAACACCCAAGTCAACAACTGAGTCGATACGATCAAGGGGCATACAGTTAAGAAGGTACGATGTCTAAAGCGGTATGCTACGACAAAACGATTTAACTTTGCATTTAGAAAAGTTGAGATTTTGTGAGTTCCACAATTGGAAAGAATCAAGGTCATCTTGCAGCCTGAAGTGGGAAGAAGAGTCGTTGAAGGACAAACAAACGTAAACGACGTCAGCGTACATAAATACACGAGAGTGGGATAGAACATAAGTCTGATCATTAATAAATAAGGTGAAGAGTAGGGGACCGAGGCGGCTACCTTGCGGTAAGCTTGATGTAACCCTAAGGGGCTTAGAGTAAGAGTTATTAAAAAGAACATTGTGAGTTATGAAATTAAGATAGTCGGAGATCCACTTAAGAAGATGGGATGGGAAGCCAAGGAAATCCAATATGTGTATATAGTTTTGCTTTGGGCATTGTCCCGCAATGCCCAAGAATGCTTGGCAAATGTGTACTAAGTGCAACTAAGTGTTACAGTGTGTACCCATTATATGCACATACTACACCAAAGCAAAACGTATCACTAACTGCAGGTAGCTGAATGAAATAGAGCGGACTCAGCATCGCATTGGCTCAGAACTCCTATTGAGGCCCTTGAACGTGTGGAGGTGACACCGATAAGATCCTCGATATTGCAGCTTGGCTCGAGCCCGTCAAATCCTTTGGATCAGACGGGATTTCTAATGTAGCAATTAATTTAGCGATGCGAGAGCACTGATGTCCGCAATGATGTTCAACCAATGTCTCGCGAAGGGCTCCATCTCAGCGGTATGGAAACGACAGCCGTTAGTTCTGTTACCGAAGCCGCGTAAACCACCGGGTAAGGCCTCATCTTAGGTATACGTGTACTCGCTACGCTACGCTGTTGGGCCGCAGCTGGAGGAACAAAAGTCCGAGGCAGTCCTAATAAGCAACAGGAAGTTGGCCAGCCAAGTTGGCTAGGCGAACGCTAGAGTCGATATTCCGACTATAAGATACTCGTAATCAGCATTTATACAATACTCGACACACAATAGTATGAAAAACATCTTTTTATATCTTTTTTTTTTGGTGGGGTGTTCTCATACAAAATGTTTTTTACGATTTTGTCTACAAATATTATCCGATCTTAACAAAACTCAGCTAATCGGTAGAGTATGTGCTTATACATATAAAAACCATTCAAACTAAACGCGTTAAAATTTTGTGGAAGATATAAGGTATTGGGGTTTGCGTGGGCGGGAGGGGGCGTGGCTAAACAAAACTCAGCAAATCGGTAGATTATTACTAAATACGTTAAAATTTGTGGAAAATATAAATTTTGCGGGTCGGGAGGAGACCTGGAAAAATTTAAAAACAAATTTGATCTGAAGCTCCACAAGAGGAGTCTACATACCAAATTGGGTTTCTTTAGCTCTTTCAGTCTCCGAGATCTAGATGTTCATACGGACGGACGGGCAGACAGACATGGCTAGATCGACTCGGCTGTTGATGCTCGTCAAGAATATATATACTTTATAGGGTCTTACACGCTTCTTTCTGCCTGTTACAAACACTTGCACGAATACAGTATACTCTTTTACTCAACTAGAGCACGACTATAATAAAAGATGCCAATTTTCTTATCAACCGTCGGTACGGTAACTTTTTCCCTATGGCAACCCTCTGAAATCAGGTGATTTATCAAACCATGTGCTTGTGGAAATTGGACAACGCGATTATGGTGTTTCATTATAAAGATTATAAATAAAATTGCATTAAATCAAACAAGTGTAATATAGAAAACGAAGGTCATGGTATGTATAATATACATTTAATTCTTATAAGTTGTTAGTATTGGCAACTATGCATTGGTGTTTTTTTATTTTTTTTATTTGTAATTGTAAACATGTAATTGTGTTTTATGGGCAATTTAAGCCTTTCAGGCCAAGCGCAAAGATAGTGTTCACAACTAAAATTCTTTTTCCTATCAACAATGGCTAGAGCCTATGTGGAGGCAAGTGGACAGACTGGGTCATTGGTTGAAGAGTTGGAACATATCAGAAATCCCTGCATGTACACCTGGAAGGTGTCGTTATATAGCCAAAGGGAAACAGCTTAAGAAATATGTATGGGTTATAAGTAAAGATGCGTTATATTTAAGGGCATATATTTGCCGCTTCGGTATGGAATCGAGATACAGAGCAACAAAAGTTTTACCAAATAAACCCCTTCGGTACACATTAGGCACACATATCTGTCATGAGAATGCCACGATCTACAGCTAGCTCCAGCAATAAGAAATGAAAGCTAACTTCGGGCATGCTGAAACTTATATACCATTTACACTGCCCGACAACCGATTAGCACACCCTCTAACCTATCCGTTTAAAGGCAAATAACTGTAATCTTTGAATATTTTTCATGCCCTTTTTTTGTGTCTTTTATTCTTAATCATTTTTACTCATTCTGAGAGTAACTGAGTTCTGGAAGTGCACGGTTACTTTGTTTTGCTATTTTCTTGAAAGTGCGACAAAAATGAATGCATTTTTTTGCGACAGCCGATTAGCACATTTTTGCTTTAGTATCAATTTTTTGCGTGTAAGCTTTCGTGTTTGGCTGATTAAAACTATAATTTATTGTGATCAGTTATCAATAAAATAAAGAAGTAATGGGAAAAGCAAAACCGTTGAATGAGTCTGAAAAAGGCAAAATAAAGGCTTACAGGGAGTGCGGTCACTCGATACTTCAAATATCAAAAAATATTGAAAGCAGCCGTAAAGTTATTACCGCATACTTAAACAATGAGGAAACCTATGGAAAAAACATGAAAGGTCGGCCCTTATCAGTAATAACACCAACCACCAAACGAAGTATATTGAGGCACGCATCTAACTCTCACGACTCAGCCGCTAAAATAAAAGAAAAAGCTGGTGTTAAAGCATGCGTTCGGACTGTACAAAGAGTTATTTAGAATGCTGAACATATGAAGCGTCTAAAATTAAAAAATAAAATCTTCTCTAAGCCAACTTCGAAAGATGCAACGGCTCGATTTCTGTCGTTCAAATATGACCAAGGAATGGGAGCGTGTAGTCTTTTCGGATGAGAAAAAGTTCAATTTGGAGGGTCCTGATGGCTGTGCCTACTACTTTCATGATCTCAGAAAGGAAGAGCATACTCTTGATCGATTGCACAGCCGTGACGGCGGTGTCATGGTGTGGAGAGCTATTTCTTACTTTAGCAGCATAGAACTGCAATTTCTAACTAGCCGTATGAATGCCATTGCGTACAAAGAAGTACTGAAAACGACTTTCCTGCAATCAAGGATATATTTGGAACCTTGGAATGGAACTTCCAGCAGGATAACGCACCAATTCATACAGCCAGGATCGTAAAGTCCTGGATTGAGGGTCAGAACGTTGAATTGGTGACTTGGCCACCTGACTCACCCGACCTGAACACTATACAAAATGTTTGGAGACGGTTAGCACGCGAAGTGTACGAGTCCGGCAGACAATATTCAACTGAAGCTCAACTCATTGAAGGAATAAAGAGGTCCTGGGAGGCTATTTCACTCAATTACATTAAAAAATTATATGACTCCTTACCCAAGCGGATGTACGAAGTTACACTTAGCCATGGAGGCTCAACACATTATTAAATTTTGTTAAAAAAAAGAAAGCGAAAATATTGAAATTAATGTTAAAAAATAATTTAAATACAATTTGAATCCATTTTTTTATGTTATTTAAAGTTTTCAAGTGACTGTGCTAATCAAATGCCGCAAAAATGGAACATTCAGAACTAGATAGATACGTTAACAAAATAAATTGAGTTGCTTTATATATTTACCTGTGCATTTAGTTTTCGGTTTTGGTGTTGGTGCTGTGTATTTCCTATTATATTTATGTTTGCAGACTCTTCTGGTGGTAAGTTAATTTCCAAGTTGCTTTGCTGTTGGATATGCGAATTTTGGATTGACATATGCATGGGCGTCGTGGCTGATTGATTTTGCATAGAGCAATCTGGAAATTGCCTATGAGGTTGATGCATATGTACATTAGTAGTAGCAATGTTGTCAGAGCCATGAGTAATAGCATTTCCAATAGTTGCAGGAGAATCCATATTTATTTGAGAATTAATGCCACAATCATAATGTTGCAGAGGAGCGGTTGCCGATGATTCTGGGTTGTAGACCAAATTTGTATTGAGTTCTGGTTGTCCCGCGACTTGCATATTTGAATGTTGAGTAGCAGATTGTAAACTTGGATGAGAAACTTTAACTTTTGAATCGCGTGAAGTAATTGCTGTTGAAATAACAGTGTTTTCCGATTTGGATTTTGTGGGTTGAAGACCGATTGAATTAGATAATAAAATCGTTGATTCATTCGATGATGAATTAGTTTGTCTTGATATAGCATTTTGGGCAATACTTATGGATTTTATTTGCGGCGTCTGTTCGGACGATTTAAATGATTTTGTTTGAGTAACACATTTCTGATTGTAAATAGTTGGTTGACTATTTACATTAAATTCATTACTATGAGGATGTGTCTCTTCTCTGGGACTATTTATGTTTGTACTGGTTACTATTTTAGGTTGATCTTCTTTTTTTCCGCTATTCTTTCGCTCTAACTTGTGCTTATCTTTTGAATGATGCATTTGATGGTGAGCATGCTGCATTGCTAAGTTTGCAGATTGATATAAATTCTGTGTAAAGTTATGGGTATAGGCCATAGACGTGGCTAGATCTTTGTGAAATTGTTTTTGCCCCTTTTGTGAAGCTGCATCTAAATGAGAGAGATTATAACTGTAATAGTCCCATTGCCAGTATTGGGAAGTGTGGTGATAGTTGGGCATTTGATTAATAGGAAACTGAGAAGTTATTGGGTTTTGTATTTGGGCGTGATCATTGCTCTTTAATTGAAGTTTTTCTCGGACCGGCAACAAAGTAGAAGTAGCCTTTGTATTCGATTTTTCTTCTTCTTTGACATGAACTAAATTATTTGATTTAGGAGTTTCTTTTTCTTTAACATCCACTAAATTATTGAATTTAAGGGTTTCCTTTTCAGGAATTATTTTTATTTTATTTGAATGGCATGCACTCTCCGATTTTTTTCCAAATTATTAACTGTTTCAGGCTTTACAATTGAACATTCTAATTTTTTAGAACTTTTCTCCTTTAAGTCTGTGACTTGTTTATGTTCAACTTTTTCCGGTATTTGGTTTTCTTGTATGACGTTTATTTTATTTTCTTCATTGGCGGTCTGAACTTCCGAGTTCATTAAATTATTTAGTGAATCTTGCTTACCAAAGGTCAAGTTGTGACTATCAGTTTCTTTTTGTTCTATAGAAGTTGCTATGACACCCGAATTCTCAGGCTTGTCGACAAGAAAGCTATTAGGAGTTTTGCAATCGGTAGATTTCGAGGATGTCACTTCATTAAAAACGGAAGATTCAGTACAAGTTTTGGAGTTTTCAACTTCTAAATTCTGATGTTTTTTGTCTACATTATTATTTAGACTTTCTACGTTCAAATGTAGTTTTATACTATCAATTCTATCAAGTACTGGAACAACGGTGACCGTTTTTTCAGCTCTGGAATTCATAATTTTATTGTTTTGTACTGTTTTATCATTAGCAGCTTCAATAATTTTTTTCATGTCAATTGGGTCGTTGCTTGAAACATTTTCCGAACTCTTTGGAAATTCATTTCTATCCCAGGCCTCATTCTGACTTAACGGAATATCGCAAAACAAAGTCTTTTTCGTTTTCTTAGCCACGGCATCTAATAAAGGCTCATTTTTACAGCTTACTTCCGTATCTTCCTTCTTTTGAGATTGAATTGAACTCATTGTACTTGCCATATTACTGTCTTCTTCTTTAGGACTTATATTTGTGGTAATAATTTCATTGCAGTTTTTTATTAAGTTGTCAGTGGTTATTGCTTCTTCGGAACGCTTTGCATTTGACTTTTTTCCTCTTAGTTTAGGCACAATATTAACAGGCTTATCAGTTAGATCTTGTTCGTCTTTATTTATGGTTACAGTTTTTGTAGTCTCTAATGAAAGCTCTGTACATTTTTCAGTTTCTTTAAAGTGTTGATTACAAATGGAAGAATCGGCTTGATTCAATAGAATGGGATCCAATATCATCGTATTATTGGGAAACTCTCGTTCAAAATGTTTTCTCTTGTTGGTTTGAGGAATTAAATCTTTACGTTTGGCTAATCGTTGAGCTCGGTCAGTAAGTATATTATATTCTGTAGATTTTGTAGATATACTATCAGAGGAATCAGAATATTCCTGTGGATTATCAATAACTAATTTAATTTTTTTTATGTCAGTAATCATGGCTTTCGGAAACTCAACCTTGGACGTACGCTTTCTTGATATATTTTTATCATTTTGCAAGTCATCAAAGATTGGGCAACCTATTTCTCTAAAATCGCCGTTTGCATTTTCTTTCAAGTCAGTACTGTTCTTTTTATGTATCTCCACTTTATTGTTTTTAGTACATTTATTATTGTTTTTCAAATGCTTGCTCAAATATTCGCGATTTGATATTGGCTTAATTGCACATTCATTTGGAGGTTTTAACGATGACATCAATGGACTCCATCTTAAGCAATCTGCTTCAATTAAAATGCGCGTTTTACTGCTAATCATTTTATTGTGATGATATTCAACTTTGTGCCAATCAATTTTAACATTGATTTGATAGCGAATGTCACCATCATTTTTTCTTAATTTGATAAAGTTGAGTAATTCAAATGCTAAGGCGATATCAGAAATTGCCAAACCAGTTTGTATAGCAATATCTTTAAGAGTAATTTTCGGCTGGTTTCTAAATTTATACAAATACTCCAAAACCACAGATTTCCAATAAGAAAAATATGAAAGTCTTCCAAGATCCGAAAGGGGCTTTTCGGGTGTTCCCAGCTGGCCTTCTTCACGACTTAGCAGGTAACTAAAATCTATTAAAAATCTTCCATACCCTTGTCGTTGATATTGTGGCATAGTCAAAATGCATGACACATTATATTTTTGAGTGCAATGTTTTTCTTTTGAAAAATATCCAACCAGATGACAGCCCCTATGATCATTTTTGGTTAATATATAAAACAAAAAGGGCTCTACATCATAGTAAAGCGTTTTGTGGTCCAAGAAGAACTTTGCGAGTAAGCATAAGTTTTGACAATAAATTTTATTAACGTTGCCATCAACTTCAAAAACAGAAATATCACCTTGGCGAAATATTTCCGTTCCAGGCGGCTGCCTCCATATGCATTTATTCTGGTGTCTATCTAATACAGATCGACTCTTTGTGTATTTTAAGCAAAACTCGCAAAAAAATAAGTTTATTAACCTAAAAAAAAACAAGATAATGTATAGTAGATTAGCATATAAATATAAAATTGTAACTAGCAAGATTACCCGGCGTTGTCCGGGTTCTCTTTTTGTAACTTCTCCAAACACGCTAAAATAATGGCATCTATATACAATATTTCATTCTTCTCTTAAAGCAAGAAAGGAAGACTTGCTGAGGGTTGCCGAAGCTTATATACTGTTCACATTGAAAATATTTAACCGATCTACATCAAATCTGGTCGGCGGGCGTGGGCTACAGTGAAACCAAGTCGATTTCGGTTTGATTTGGATGAAAAATAGACCGATCTTGACCAGATCTGGTCAACGGACGTGGGGGATAAAAAACTTAAAAGTTATAATATCAGCTTCAAATGTTTATACGCTTGGGTTGTGGACTTCTGAGATCTCGGGGTTGAAACAGACGGACAAACGGACGGACGTAGCTATATCCAATCCCCTCGTCATGTTGAAGAATGCAAGAATGTATATACTTTATATGGTCGAAAGAAATGGAAGACATGC
The DNA here is from genome assembly GCA_037043425.1 of Hirtodrosophila duncani. NCBI lineage: Eukaryota > Metazoa > Arthropoda > Insecta > Diptera > Drosophilidae > Hirtodrosophila > Hirtodrosophila duncani. Next base: position 83,007 of record JBAMBM010000790.1, on the reverse strand, counting down.
TTTCTTCTGTGCGTTGGACAGCTTATCACAAAATTAATATACATTCACATTTTTGTAAATGGTGTAAAAACAGAAAGGGAAGCTAGTTTCGGGATTACCGATACGGCATAGCTCCCGTTCTGTTTCGGCCATGTGATGGATATGGCTCCCTCTTAAATAATTCTTCACTTGTAATAATGTCCGATCTAGATGTATCTTAAACTCTCCCAGTGATCAGATATTAGAAGTATATCTGAATTCCCGTCATTTGAAAGCTCAAACTCCTTTCTAGACATATGTCTAGCAGATACAAAGTTTTAAAACTCTCTCAACCGTGTAAAGTGTTTGCATTATGACAGCGACCATCGCATAATATATGTGTCTTGGCAGGATAGAGGCGATTATTTCCTAATTCCAAAAGCACCTCAACATCTAAAAACGCGATTACAAAAAAAAATGCTAGTCTTTGCTTCAAAGAGAAATGCAAACTCCCAATAATTATAACTTAACTAATACAGAAGTAGACTACCATATAATTAAGCTGGAGATGATTCTTTTAACTGCAATCAATTATTGCGTACCTGGACACAGATATACATCCATATTTTTCTTATAATTTATAACTACTTGAACTCAAATATACACATCCACTAGCCGGACTTGCAAAGAAAAGCGTTATCAAACAACTACAACTGTAAAAAGAAAAGACGTTGCTTTACACTTTTATAAGAACACAATAGACTATGTCAGATTGTTCCTCTCTCCAGTTTGCGAAAACTAAATTAAAACTCATTAAGAAACTTATGAAAGAAAATATCTGCATTATAACAAGTTAACAGAATCCAAACTTCTTAACCCAACCCCCTCCTATCCATTCAATTTTACAACAATAAAAACAAAAAACAACCATAGCAACCACACTCTAACCCATATAACAATCCCAGATACCACCGATTTTATTAATCTCCTTCAAAATGCTGATATACACACAAATTTCTTGGATAATGACCCAATTACACACAACTTTATATTAGGAGACGAACAAGCTATTCTAAACTTAGTGGGTCACTTTTTTGAATTTGCTCACTTTCAAAACGGAGTGCAACTGCTAATACTGTCCATAACCATGTAGGTATCTGCTTCAATCAATTTTTTAATATTGGAAATAGATACGATAGCTTACAATCTACACTTACTAACATTAACGACCACAAAAGAACGAATTGGCTAACATATCTTTATTGTTACCTCCAATGATTTGACCGCAATATTTTCTAAATTAAAACCCGAATTAAGGAATCAACCCAATTCCTATTAATAATATATTAAATAATGGTAAAAAGAAAGAAAAAGAAAAACAAGAACAACATAAATAATCTCCGACCAATAAGTCAACTGTTTTTGGCGCTTATTTTATTGACCTTGAAAAAGCATTTGGCACGGTCTGGATTAGGGGCCTAATTGCAAAGCTAATGAGCTATAAAATCCCTTTACACCTGCTAATCTCAATCTTCAATATGATCTCACCTCTCACATTTTTTAGTTCATATAAATGGTTCGACTAGTACCTCTAAGTTTAATGTAATCAATGGTCTGCAGCAGATCCTATGAATGCACCAGCTTTATTTAACCTTTTTCTTCATGACCTACTGGCAACAATTGATAATATCATAGCTTATGCTGGTGATAACGTGAATGATATAATGCAGACAACACAATAACCAATATTAACAGAAACCTGCAAAAAAAAAAATTGCATCGGATTGGCACCTTTAAATAAATATCGACAAATGTGAAAGTGTACTCCTTCGTTTCCCAGTTGCAATCGTAATGTTAGGAAAACTTGGAAAGGATTCCAATTTTTTTCCAGCATTTCTAACGATCACATACCTCCGGCTAATAAGGTCAAATACTTGGGAGTGCATTTGGTAAATTCCTTTACTGCAATGATCAATGAGCTTGCACTTCATTGTACAGAACCCTAGACAGTAACTTCGTCGATTCTATTCTAACAACCAACTTTACAATGCAGCAAATATAAGGATAGATAACCAAATCATAAATCTAACCGGTATACATATTTGTCGTTGCCTAGATAGTTTTAACTATATAATTAAAGCTCCATTTTATGAAAGCGATATCTACTTCGAGCGAGCCATTTGTAAGGGAATTCCGCCATCTGAATCTTCTTTCTTCTTAGATAAAAGACCCGAACGGCACTCCAATTATATACCAGATTTTGAGAAGAGCGAATCATAGAATTTTCTTCTTTTGTAATACAAGGATTTAAGAATAAAATGCAAACTGACGTCACTTACACTGACTTCAGCAAAGCATTTGACTCGGTAAACCACTGTTTGGTTATTCATACGTTAGATCTCCTTGGCTTCCAATCCCATCTTCTTAAGTGTATTTCCGACTACCTAAATCTCAGAACTCAGAAAGTTTTTTTAATAACTCGTGCTCTATGCCCCTTACGGTCACATCAGGGGTACCGCAGCCACCTCGGCCCCCTGCTCTTCACCTTATTTATCAACGATTTGCCTCAAGCTCTATCCCACTCTCGTGTTCTTATGTACGCCGACGACGTTAAACTTTGCTTGTCCTTCAACGACTCTTCTTCCCACTTCAGTCTGCTAGATGACCTTAATTCTTTCCAATTGTGGTGTCAGGTCAACTTATTAAACCTCAACTTTTGAGAAACTTTTATTTTTCTATTAATATTTATAGCCGGTTAAAGTTAAATAAAACGCTTCTTTTGTTGCCAATTGCTCAAAAGTGAAGAGACAATCGATCAAAGCTGTCGTCAAAATACTTATGCCAAGCAAAAATTCGATGCTTGGATGCATTTTTAACAGCAGAACGAGAATGCCATAGCAAAATAACATAAAATTTGGCATGCATAGAGCTATTAATAGATTATTTGCTTTGCTCATCATTTTCGCACCGTTATTTAATGGTACTAAGCAATTCCAGCTTCAATAGTCACAAAACGATTTCGTCAAAATAATTATGCCGACTATGTAGATGTTTTGTTTGAGTTTAGGGATTTATTATTAGAGATAAAGTTAAATAGATTATTATAGTTACAACAAAGGACATGAAAGGTTCATGCAGGAGATAGTTTAAATTACAGTACTGAAGATAGATAGGAACATAATTTACAGCAGTTCTACGAGGAACACAACATTAATTACTCAGCTTATGCATAAAGATAAAATTAAGCATAATTCTACGATTTTCAAGAGATGGAAGGTTTATTAGCAGTAGCCTACTTGAATATGAAGGGAGGGGGTTTTATTGGGGCCCTAATTGAATTGTTGATAAATAAGGTGAAGAGAAGGGGACCGAGGTGGCTACCGTGCAGTATCTCTGATGTAACCTTAAGGGCCTTAGAGTAAGAGTTATTGAAAAGATATTTCTGAGTTCTGACATTAAGGTAGTTGGAAGCCAAGAAGATCCCGAGGCAAACGCTTTGTTGAAGTCAGTGTAAATGACGTCAGTTTGCATTTTAATCTTAAACCCTTGTATTACAAAAGAAGAAAATTCTAGTAAATTAGTGGTGGCACAATAGTGTTGTAACTGTGAAGTTTTTTCAAAGAGCTTAGGAATAGCAGACAGTTTTGATATGCCTCTGTAGTTTTGGGCATCTGACTTTTTCCTCTTTTTATGGAGAGGAATAATAAACGGCTCTTTACAGAGAGAAGGGAGAGACGAAGAATTTAAAGATAATTCAAACAGCTTCAAAATCAGCTTACAAAGCGCATCAGCGCAGAATCTGAGAATACACCCCGGAACACCATCAGGACCAGGAAAAAAGTTAGGCTTAATAGACTTAAGTTCATTAAGCAATAAGATTTTAGTAACTAGGGGAGGTAGGATGTTATTATACCCGTTATTATATCTGATCAGAGCGATACTTAAGAGAGGGATAAATTGTTTGATAAATACGTTTGGAATTAACAAAATTATAAAATTGTTTTAATCATCAAGGAATTAAAGTCGACAACGACGTCTGATTTTTGACTCAACATTAAGGCGTGACAGGATGACACTATTTGGCATAAAACAGTTGTTCTACCTTCAGGAACTTGCATTGCTTCGAAAAAGATTGCAAGATTTGCTGCCGCACACTCAACTGAAGTTTTAAGCAACGTTGGCAGGCTTAAGGGCAAGTAGGGTATATACAATAAGCCTGCTTGGATTTCCAGTAGGCTGATCCACCAGCTGCATCATCTTGGAAACACCTTAACACTTCGTAGGCGCCGGATACCGCAAGCATCATCATCGGATTCACCAGGAATCACCAGCACCGTAGCATCGTTAGACATCGGCAATCTCCGCAATTCGCATCAAAATCTGGATAGACGCCCAAAGTTAACTCAATTAAATTGACAAGTAAAATTATCTACTAAGTTGCTTGTCTGAACCAGTAATACATTATTATACAAATCGTATATTTGGCTAACGTAGATACAAAAGATACGAGACATTGCCACCATCGGAACACTTCCACGAGATATTAAGTCGGCGAAGCATGCGGCAGGTGATCAGAAAAAGGAACACAAGGCTATTCTAATACAACGAAAGGCATTCGTTATCACCCAAGCTAATTGTTTATACAGTCGTGGCACAGACCACTATTTGGGAACTTTTTCATCGATTCAAGTTCCTTAAAAAAGCAAAACTATGTCTAAATTCCCTACGCCCAGGGCACATTTGGAAGCAATGCAAATCAAGGTTCTGTTGCACGGTGAGCAAACGCACACCCCCATTCACATTTACACCGGTACGCCTGTGTTGTTGCTATCAGCTGTGATAGCATTTACAACGCTATCACAGCTGATAGCAACAACACAGGCCGTGCAACAAGGCACAGCAGAACCCGTAGCAATATCGTTGGCCTCACAAATAAGTAGACGAGCTCTCATACCTACAGCCGTAGTGTTGATTTACAATAAATTCGGTTTATATGAGCCAGCTCAAGCTCTAGTAGACTCATGTTCGGACAACTTCTACTTCACTACAGAAGAGTTAACAAAACGGCTTCAATTCAAATCAGTTGAAAATCGGGACCTTCCAGATAGAATTGAGTTAGCTGCTTCTTTGTTTTATAAGTCGACTTATTGAGCAGCACAAAACAGCGGGTACTTATCAGAAGAAAGTCAACTCTTAATGTGACAACCACTACAATCAGCATACAGAAATTCTCACAGACACTGGGCGACTCATATTTAAACGACGTTTTCTAACGCTAGAAAGCAGGTTAGAAAGGAATATTCAGCTAAAGGAAATGTTCAGCTAAAGGAATGTGGTGCACTGCACTTGAAATAATCGCATCGATTTGGTTCACAGGACCAAATTTTCACTCACGGCCACCTTGTGATTGGCCTGACAACAAAATGATTGAAGGTGTCCAGCCTAAACTACTGGAGCAGCGCAGGGCAATTGCATTGATATGCACTAACATGGGTTTTGCGGCCTGGTGTCGTGTGGGTCCACTTGTCAGATCTGGATGAAACTTGAGCTTTTAAGACTTTTAAGTATTTTAAACGGACGGACAGGCAGACATGCTTATATCGATTCCCCTTGTCATGCTGATCAAGAATATACATACTTTCCTGAAAAACTTAATATACCATTTTGTGAATAATATAAAAAGCAGAAGCACTGACTACCATTTATTCGATATCGTCATCAATCGATTTTCATTCTACCATCTGATAATCCGAATCTATTAATTTACTCTTCGGGTATTCGGGTATTTCTCCCCGAGCATCACACTTTGGTGGCGTTTGGGAGCCGGCAGTAAAGAGTATGAAGACTTGCTAATTGGATCGTTCTTAGCAGCACTGCCGGAACCAGAAGTAAATGGCACAAAAGCGGAAAATATCACTCGCTGGCAGCCAATTACATATCTGAAACAGCGTTTTTGGAATATCTGGAGGCGGGACTCTGCACACGCAAATTGCATTATTCACATTCATATAAAAATGATTGATTACGTTCAGTATGCTAATAAACTCAGCATATTGTACGCTTCGCTTATGCACATAAGTATTATCTCTCTTTCTATCATGTTACATTTGAATTGATAGATACATTATTATATTTGCTTTACTGAAACCTATCTCGCACATACACACACATGTATATTAACATAAGACCGTTATCTTATATTTGGAACCCCAAGGAAAGAGACTATTGTCTTTTAATCATATAGGAATTAAAGTCGACTACGAGCGTAGATAAAGTTGATAATGGGATTGATTTTGATTTTCCTCATTTTTAGGGTGCACATGATAGTGAGGTAAGGCACATAGTAGAAGAATACCAGCCCCAGGAAAATGTCGATAAGTCAGTTGAAGTGCAAATCGCATTAACAGTTGAGGGAGACATCAGTTTTACAACATCTAGAAGTTTTCCTTTGTGTGAGCAAGAAACCTTAGATGAAGACGAAAATCAGGATATGATTCGCCACAGAGATAGAGATGAAAATGAAGATCAAAATAAAAATCGAGATAGAGACGAAAAGATAAAAATCGGAATAAAGATGGAAATCAGAATAGAATTTAAAATTTAAGTTGCGAAAATGTTTGTAAAAGAGATACAGATAGATATGAATATAAAGATAGAGAGAGTTGGTGATGGGGACCTTGAGAGAGATAGAGATTGTTTTATGTTGACGGTTAGTGTAGTACATCGTTTACAGGAAGCCCAGTTATCAGATGATTGGATAAAAGCAGTAAAGAGTATTGTTGTGGGAAAGATATACGAGGACTATTATATTCAAAACCCGATTTCTTGAAGGATCCAGATAAAAAACTTATTGAAGTACGAGCTTAGATGGAGAATGAGATTATAGCAGATAAGCAATGTAATTTTCACTTATTAAACACAGGATATAATTGAGAAGTTTTAAGTTTATAGAGAGTAGTTTGTATTGTCAACGGTTATGTTATGTGTATTACTGTTAATAAAAAATCAGAAAAGCGTGAAGGTTATTTGCAACGATATATAAGGGTGATACACTGTTACTTACATACCACATTGATCACGTAGGACCAATGGAAATGACCAAGAAACAGAATAATTACATATTAATTGTAGTTGATGCATTTTTGAAGTATGTTTTGCCATATTTTATACATAGTACAGGCGTTGAAGAAGTAGTTAAATGTTTGAAAGGTGAGGCAACTAATTTTCGGTATCCAAATAGAATAGTTACGGATAAAGGTACAGAATTTCAATCCGCAGGTCCATTATGTGAATGAGTAAGTATAATCGATATTCTGACTGTAAGATACACGTACTCAGCATTTATTTAATATTCGACACACTCGGAATTATGCAACTTTTTTTTTGTATGGTGCACACTGTTTAAAAAGTCTAATCTGGCGCGAAATCAGGCAAAATTTAAATTTGTTGAATTCCGCCAAAATTTTATATTCTATCGATAGCTAAGATTCCAACTATATTATTTTGATCGTTTTTTAATTTTTTTTTAACGATATTTGATTAACTGTGAGCTGGCAAAGTGAGCACATGAGTGTCTGTGTGTGCATTGATATACTCTAACTCTGTTTCTTTCTCTCTCTCTCATTTTTATAACTAATATTTCTTGGTGCTTCTCGGGGACACAAGCAACGCCAAGATCGAATCGAAAACAGTGAGATAGGCAATATGCAAGTGTACTGTATGTATGTACAAATATCTCATAATATATAATGCATATCTGAAAACAACGTTGTATATACTGTGAAATTTCAGGGCATCAAATGTGCGAGTGCGTAGCACAATCTCTCTTTAATTATCTAATTTTTTTGGAAATGTTAAAACAGTTTTTTAAAATTTAGGTTCAGTCTGTATCTGACTACCATCTTGTTTTTACATCTTGTCATCTAGTAAGATTATGAATAGTGTTCCATCTTGTCATCTATTAAGATTGTGAATAGTGTTAAATAATATTAATACGAGTGCTTTTTTCGCGTGTATGTCGTTGCAGTTTCTGACAGGAACGTATAATTGTAACATATTTGTTACTTATATTACCATAAATGAGAATAATTTGAAGCATTTAGATTTTTATTAGCAGCATAAGCAACAGCGTTACTCAAACCATACAGTAACAATAAAAGCACGTTAGCAAATTCAACAAGTAAGAACGCTATAGTCGAAATGCCGATTATGTATGTACTTCAATAAGTAGGCAAGCTTCTTATACCCTTTACGTCCGTTCACCGAATTCGATCAGGATCGGTCTGCTATATGATATAGCAGCTTAAGAGTATTTTACTGTCGAGCAAGCTCGACTGTAGCGTTCTTACTCCAATTCAGGTTTGTAGTGTAGTGTGTTTTAGTTATACGGGCTGTTTAGGCCGTTGTAAGACATTTTAATAAACATAAGAAATGTAGGCTACCTTCGGCTTGCTGAAGCTTATATACGTTTCACAATGTATATATAACCGATCTAGATCAAATCTTGTCAGAGGGCGTGGGGCTGGCTACAGGCGATACAAACTGAATTTGGTTTGACTTGGATGAAAAAGAGAAAAGTTATGCTCCTATGCGTTCATTCCGGATCGGTTATATGGTAGCTATATTATATAGTTCTCAGATAAGGCCCCAGATCAGATAAAACTTGAATTTGACCAGCCTGCAGACAAAGCAAGCATCTCTTAAAAATTTCAGCCTTGTAGCTTTTAAAACTTCTGAGATCTTTGTGTTGAAACGGAGGACGGACAGGGGAGAGTTTCCCCTTATCATGCTGATCAAGACTATACACTTTATATAGTCGGAAACGCTTCGTTCTGTGCTTCCTTCCTTAATATACCATTTTGTGAATGGTATAAGAACCAATTCTGCTGTACTCATTCGGAATCGCTTGGTTATATGGAAGCATGGTGGAGACATCTTAGACTGACACGTTCCAAATTTGGATTAACATTATTCAGCAGACGTAGCAGCTTCTAAAACTGTCATCTACCAAATTTTGTTCAATTCGGACGAAAAAAAAAGTGGTGTGTAGGGGCTATGTAATATAGTGGTCCGATCTTGACGATTTTTACATATGAGCAGCTTACAGTAGAAAGAAACCTATGGCTTTAAAACCCAGAACTAGTTCGCATAGAAACAAACGGACATACAAACGGATATGGCTATATCGACTCGGCTTGTCATGCTCATCCAGAATATATACTTTATGAGGTCGTGGATGCCTCCTTCTATGCGTTACAAATATCGTGAGGAAACTATAATAGCCTCTGCAAGGGTACAAAAAGACACTCAGTTAACAAGATCTAACTAGCGTGAGTAGTTCAAGGAACACTTGTAAATACAGAGGCTTATAATATATGCTATATATATGCATAAAGACATAATCAACCGATTTTCCCAAATTTCATTAAGATCGGGTAATAATAGCATTTTGTATGATAAAAAAAAAAACCAAAAAGTGTTACATTCTTCCGAGTGATCGAACATTAAATAAATGCTGAGTATCTTATAGTCGGAATATCGACTATAGCGTTCTTACTTACTTTTATCATATTTTTGTAACGAATATGTAGAATGAAAGAAAGAGCTCAACAATTTTCAAATCACAAGTTGACGATTTGCCTTTAAAGGACAAAGAGCTGTAGAACCACGGCGATCTTAGCTTCGAGTTAACGGACGGCACGGATTATAAGATGTCTCAATGTAAGGTACAAACGTATCAAGCAAACAATATAGCTTGGTATTTATACTTTTAAAATTGAAGAGGCAATCTGTTTTTTGGATTAACGAGTGCAGCAAAGTAAAGTCAGCCTTTCTGAAACAGCGACATCTTTGAGATGATGAATGAATGAATTATTACGAAAATAAAGTCCAAGATTTATAAAATGGGATGATATATGTCTTCAGGCATGGATAACGGATCGGCACGTGTTACAGTAAAATTTTCACCGTCATTAACAAATACAAGCTAAGATCCCAGAGAGAGAGACCAAAAAGTCATGCTGAGCGGAGTTAGAGTTCCCCCTTCTACATGCGGAATATTAAAATCACCTAGTATAATCAGGAAATCTTTATCAGTGAGAAGAGAACTTACAGCTTTTATTGCAAGGGCATGTGATAGGTAGATATTTAGTTCGGAATTAGGCCGAGTATAGGAGCATGTGACATATAAAAAACTGGATATTTGAGCTACTCTCACAGCAATAATCTCTGTACTTGGTTTTGGCAGTAACGAAATTTGTTCGGACACGCAATCTAAGAAGACGGGTATAAGAACTTCGCCACCACGAGATAGGTTGGGTGAATTACGGACAAGCCTATAGCTTTGGTATCTGTCGACAAAAACTTCCGAGTTATTAACTGATGATGTTAGCCATGTCTCAGTAAAAACAACAATATCAGCGTCAACAGCAATGCTACTTATATCCAAAACCTCAATATTTTGATATTGAACGGCGAGTTTATAAGTTTTTGAAGCGCTAGGTTACTTGGCAGCTTCTGAGAAGAACGCTTTGCCTTCATCGTGAATTCGTGAGGAAGACTAAACCTTAAGGTCCACAATCAAATTAGCAGAATGCTATCTCTTTCTAACATACTGCTGTATGTAATTATGCATGTAAAGCGCGCGAAAGAAGTAAATGGGACACTACGTTCTAAGGAATAACAACTTAACCCTTTAATATATTTTCAAAAAACAAATTATTATATAAACTTAATAATATTATGAATAGACTTTAACATATTTAAATAAAAAAAAATTGGGAAAATTAAGAAAAAAATTAAGACAAAATATTCTGAAGCGAAATAAGTAACTGGGACAAATTCATTATTTGTATGTCAAAACTTAAAAAAAAGAAAAACAAAAATTGTTAAACTATAACAATATCTTAAATAGAACACCCTTTGTTGTTCAACACCTTCACTATCCGTCCTGGCATTGAATTGACCAAGTTTTGGAGCATTTGTATATCCAATTTCTCCCATTCTCGCATAGAGTTGAAAATTGCTTCCCGTTGGCATAAAACCGATGAGACAAGATGCCCCAAAGATTTTCAATCGGGTTTAGGTCCGGGCTGCGTGCTGGCCACTCTAAAACAGGAATTTGGGAATCTTTAAAAAAAAAGCCTTATTGAGCCTTGCGGTATGGATGGGTGCATTATCCTGCTGGAAAATCCAGGTATCACCAAATTTATCCTCTCCAAATTGCACTAATACACTCTCCAAGAGCTCCACATAATTTTGTGCAGTCATTTTATGCGTTATAAAGCACATGGGTGTCTTTCCATTGAAGCCGAACGCAGCCCATATCATAAGAGATCCTCCGTGGAAATTTCTGGACACGTGGACTTTTTTTGGGCATCGTAAAACGCTGTAATAATAGCGGTAGTCATCAGGGCCGTCTAAATTAAACTTTTTCTCGTCGCTAAAAATTATATTTTCCCATTCAGTATCCCAAAATTTATATTTGTTTGCCAACTGCAATCGAGCAGCTTTGTGCCTAGGCAGTAGTTCCGGTTTTAACAGTTTTTTTCCATACGAAACATTCTCGGAACACTTTAAAATTTGTTGCACACGTCTTGTAGATATCGGTAGAGACAAATTGCTCCGTATTTGGGATGCACTGATATTTTCCTTGTCCGCTAAATTTTTTATTCGCCTTTTGTCCCGGTTGTCAACCAAGGGTGGGCGCCCAGAGCGGAGTTGTTTCCCATGATTTTCAGGGTTCTTTACTAATTTTTCCACCGTATTCTTCTTTCTGCCAACCTTGCCTGCAATTTTGCGTATTGACATCCCCGAATCACGCAGTGCCAAGATTCTTCCACGCTCGATATCCGTTAAACGACCAAAACTTGACATTTCTTAACAAAAAAAAGCAATTAAGAGCTGTTATAACTAATGAATTTACTTAAAACTTACTTATTTTTGTTTATTTTAATATTCTGAACAGAATTCAATATGAAAAGTTCAAATTCTACGTGGTCAACCAGTCGCAAATTACAACAAACTGATCTGTCCCATTTACTTATTTCGTTCGAAAAACTCAACATTGTCATCTATAAATCAACATAACGGAAAAACCGTGCGGCACTTTTTCGAAATTTTTTGCCTACCACACAAGCACACTATAAACGAAATATAGTGGGAAGAGAGAAACCCAAGAATTGCATCTTACGGTTAATACAGGGTGCCAAATCTTTGTCCCATTTACTTATTTCGGGCACCTTATATGTTTGTATCAATAAATATATGTTAGCATGATTAGGATCGATCGAGCTGCAAAGCTGTCGTTTCTTATAAAAGTACAAACATCTGCAGGGGTATGTAAGCTTCGGTTACCCGACTTAAGCCTTCCTCTCTTGTTTTTATATTAGACTTAGCGCCTGTTTCGTTGCGGGCAGCTATGCGAATTTCACTACATACGAGGTGTGTTCAAAAAGAAAGGAGACTTTTCAAGCTACGCGGGTAACGTCTGATTCGATTATCGATTTTTGTTGTGTTGGTACACATGTCCCAAAAATATGTTCACAATTTAAAGTATATAGCATACTTAGTTTGTTTTTACAGATACCAAGTTTAGACGTATTTTGTTGCGCTTAGCGATTTTCTATTATAATAAAAAATAGAGCAAAGAATTTGCCTAAAATTTGTATGTGAAAAATTTAATCAAGTGCTCTAAAACACTTGAAACATTGACAGTGGCGAACGGCGTCTGCTCTAATTAAAAAAAATGTTTACAAGTGGTACGAACTCTTCCAATACGGTCGAGAAGATGTCGCTCTGGACGTCCCAGCACATCAACAACAAAAGATGTCGTCGAAGCTGTAAAGAAAATTGTTTTTGAAATTCGTTGAATTACCATAAGAGAAGTTGCTGAGAATGTTAGCATATCAGTCGGCTCTTGTCATGCAATTTTCCGGATGTTTTGGGCATGAGTGAATTTTGATCAGAAGAACCGCCACATAAGCATCACTCAGGAGCTCTTGAATGACGTCAGTGATGAACCTGATTTGCTAAAGAGGGTCATAGCTGGTGACGAATCATTGGTATGTGGTTATAACGTCGAGATCAAAGCCCACACAAAATGATATGCAAATTCTTTGCTCCATTTTTTATTATAATAGAAAATTACCGAGCACAACAGAAAAGTCTAATCTTTTTATCTGTCAAAAACAAAACTTGTCGTAACAAGTTAAGACGTATCTTAAATACACCCCGTATATATACTTATATAATTTGAGAAGAGAATATGACAAAGCTCTACTGCAGGCTGGGTTGGAATGCGCCTTCTGCAAACGCGTGTTTTTGAATTGTAGAATGTGTGCGATATATTTTCCAAAAGATATATTCGATTACAGTACTGACAAGTCTTCTCATCAACATAAACATTTGATATGTACAAAACAATTACCTTGCATATTCCTGAGGAAATGGGCTAGAGTACCAGGTTTCAATATTCCATTTGCCAATTTCAATGGATTTTGGGCTTTTACTGGTATATGAGTGCTTTTGGCTCATACCATTCAATTTTTCCACATGGTTTTTAGATACTTTTATTACAGCTTTATGCAGGACATCCTGATATAACTCAACATCAAGTTGATTTACACATGGGGGTAAATGCTGATTTTCTATAAATACATATTATTATGAAAATATCTTTATTTTCTAATGCCGCGCAGTTGTCAAAAAATAAAAATAAAACATACCGAAAGGATTAGTTTTGCTATCGTTTTCATAATAAAATTCATCATTTCTGTTATTCTTATTTGAATCTATTATATTATTTTTAGTGTCTTGGCAACGTTCCATTTCTTCCATTAACTGAAATTTTAATACAGTTTCTTCTGTAAGATAAGGAATATCATCATCGCATTTATCGTAAGGCTTTCGAGACTCCAAAGGCATGGATTTTAAGGTTATAATTTTTTTTCTTTGAAAATTAGAATTATTTCGCTTTAAAATTGCTTGATCTCGAGATAATTCCGAAACTTTTTTCATCATTTTTTCGTTTTGAAGTTTAGTAGTATATGGTGGTTGTTGTTTACTATCTAATATTATTTTACCATAACCATTGGATTTGCATTTATTAAATATATCAATTGGATTTTTCGCCACAGCTGCAAATCCCCAATTCTCATTTGTCCCTTCAATAGAATGAGAAGTATTTTGTAACTGCTTTTCATTTGCCTTCTTCTCATTTTCAGATACTTTTCCTTTTAGTAAACTTTTGTCCGTGTCATAGTCCTCTTCATCATTTTCGTCATCACAATCAGAGCTATCACTGGAACTGTCGCTTGAGTCAGAGTCTGAACTCGAAGATGTGCATGTATCTGAAGTTGTGCTTTCATCTGGATCATTATCATCGCATTGTCCATTTATTTCGTCGTCGTCATCTTCGTCTTCGCTCTCACTGGATGAGCTAGTAGATGATAAATCTGAAAATGTTCGTTTTCTGTTTCCTGGACTGCCAACGTAACCTCGAGATACTATGTGCGAAATTTTTCGATTGCCTTGTAACTCTAGTTGATCTTCATTGTTTAAAATGTTGGCATTAATTGCAGATTTCTTTCTTTCTTTACAACTAAAATGATATCGAGAAGTCTGAGATGTGGAAGGATCATTAATATTAACTTCATTCTTAATTATTTGTCGCTTGCAAGAAGTATTCTGTTTGTTCAAAGGTTTGGATTCGTCGTAATAAATGAATCTGTAAATAAGAAATTAAACTATTTATTTATATTTTACCAATACAACAGTTTTTACAAAAAGCAAATACAACAGTTTTTACAAACCACTAATGCCTAGAGCTATATACAAATCGGCTACGTACAATGATAATAAATAATATCAAACTTATATGTAATAAATAGATAACAAGTAAGATCGCTATATTCGATATTCTGCATTTAAGATACTCGTACTCAGCATTTATTTAATATTCGACACTTTGATTTTTTATACCCCTTACCTATGGTATAAAGGCATATTAAGTTTGTCAAATGTATGCAACATGCAGAAAGAGGCGTTTCCGACCCCATAAAGTATATCTATTCTCGATCGGCATGACAAGCCGAGTCAATCTAGCCATATCCGTATGTCCGTCCGGATGTATGAAAATCTGGATCTTGGAACTATAAGAGATAGAGACTTCAAATTTTGATTTTTATTTCCCACAAAACTTTTCATTCCTTTTTAATGTTTTTGTCCAGTTAGGCCTAATAGACAGCCGTGGTTTTCGTGATAGCTAACTTCGGGTAACCGATGCTTACATACCCTTGCATTTCCGATTGAAATTCAGTCAGCATACGTGGAGGCTTCTAAGACTGACACGACCTAAAACTTGGTTTAAGTCGGATACAAAACAAAACAAAAATCCGGTATACTAAAACGTTCATTCCAAATCGTCAGTATGGGAGCTATATGATATAGTGACAAGATCTGGATCACCTTTGGTCAGCAAATTTGGTTCAACTTCATTAAAAAAAATACCCAATTTTGCTGTACTAAGGGTTCATTCCGAATCGGTCTGTTATATGGGAGCTATATCATATAGTGATCCGATCTGGATCAATTGAGGTCAGCTGACGTAGAGGCTTCTAAAACTGACATTTGTCAAATTTGGATCAATTTGGATAAAAACTAATTTTGCTATACTAAGAGTCCATTCCCAATCGGTTGGTTATATGGAAGCTTTATAATATAGTGGTCCCATCTGGACGTTTTTGACATATGAGCAGCTTACAGCAAAAAAGAAGTCTATGGTAAAAACGGTATATGGTGGTGAAGACAGTCAGGCAGACGGATATGTATATATCGACTCGGCTTGTTATGCTGATCAGGAATATATACACTTTATTCGGTCGGAGATGCTTCGTTCTATGCGTTACAAATATCTTAACAAAATTATAAAACAAAACAAAATTATATAACAAAATATAAAAATGTGAATGTATATGCATTTGCTCATTACGTTTGCAACGCATTGAATCATGAAATCGATCCCAGCGTTACCGGAGTTTCCTTTATCGAGCCGAGAAAGAGAACGAAAACTTGATCACAGCATAGAGAGATAGACCAGCTGACCACTCTGCCCGCCGACTCCGACCTACATTTCGTGCAGTGGAACGGAAATCGCGCACTAGCTAGAGGAGTCCTCTCTTATACGAAAAAGAGAACAATTCCAAAATACTGCTGACCATTTTGCTCGCCAAATAAGACCTACATATCGTGGTGTTTCTCAGTTGCTACGTGAAACAAATTTTTTTTTTAATTACACCTTTGTTATATATAATATTTACAATGTGAATGGTATATAAGCTTCGGCAAGCCAAACCAAGCCATTCTTTTTTTCCTTAAAAATTTACTTCAATGAAATTTTTAAATTTAAGCAAAATGATACGATTTTTATTTTCAAGCAAAATCTTATTGATTTTATTACCTTGACAAAAATAAAATAAAAACTTACCTATCATTTGAAATCTCTAATTTTATCTTTGCTTGATCTCTTCTGAATGATTTCGGATGTTCAATATTTTGTTTAAGACAGTTTTGACATCTGAAATGATATAAATGAAAACTGGATTTGTAGACACAAACAAATCAAGAACGCTATAGCCGAAATTCCGACTAAAAGATACTCGAAACTCAGCATATATTTCGAATAAGCTACCCCTTATTAGCCTCCTTATTTTTATTGAACAGCTTTAGGTATAACATTTTTTTTTATATTTTCTTCTGGCGCGTACTCAAATAAATAGGATGATTTTCCAACCCGAGAGCAGATAACGTAGAATGAGAAGAGCTAGACGCTTTATCGTTGGGGTGTTTTCGTTTATTTTTTTACCAGAGAATTTATAATATTTTACTTTTGCTTGGCATACTATGTATTGCTTTTATTTGTCGTTCGTAGTTAAATATTCAGATCTTTAGCATTTACTGTTTTTTGTCTTTTGCCATTGGCCTTTTTCTAAAACAGAATAGCCATTTATTTTCCCCTGGCCGGCATTATTATACTGTAACTGTCTATACGGTCACACAAACAGTCATTGATCTATATATATATATATAACTGACTGACTGACTGACTTAGGATCATCAAGGATACACGCGCACTTAGAAAGTATTCTGCAGTATTTCAACTGCAAGTGGGTCGAAATGGAGGCCAAAGTTTGTATGGAGGCAAGCGACGCAGTTTTCTTTTCTAGCGGCCTAAGCTATTGGACCGATCACTAAGAAATTTTCACGGCCAGGGGCTATATATCGATATAGAAAAACATATAGATCGACCCTTATCGATATACATCGTTTTCTAAAAATGTTTAGAATATACTAATATTGTCCAACAGAAGGGTTATTATATCGATATATGGACAAGCCGATACATCGATATATCTCGTTTGAAAAGCAAATTACTAAAAATGCATATCAATGATTGCTTTGGAATCATTTTTATACTCGTACTCTAGTAGAGTAAACGAGTATGTTGTATTCGTGCAAACGTATATAACATGCAGAACAAAGCGTCTAAGACCCCATAAAGTATATATATTCAGCATCAACAGCCGAGTCGATCTAGCCAAGTCCGTCTGTCTCTCCGTATGAACACCTAGATCTGGGAGACTGTAAGAGCTAGAGAGACCCAAATTGGTATGTAGACTCCCCTTATGGGGCGTCACGCACCCTCCCGCCCCCGCAAGCCGCAACACTTTATATCTTCCATAAATTTTAACGCATTTAGTTAAAAACTCGGTTTGTATAAGAACACCCCTATTTTCCCTGGAGTTTGATGGTAATGTGCAGTCGAATTTATTTTTTCAATTTTGAAAGTTTTGCACAGTTCTGAAAGAATGGAATTCATATATTCCGTACCCATATCTGAGATTTTCTTTTTTATGGGACCGACTATTAGAATGCACTTGTAAAAATGGCTTTTTGCAGTTTTTTTTGAATTGCTACTGTGTCGAGGAATTTCGTTAAATCACAAATGAACGAATATGCTCTAATATTCGTTGCCATTTCAGTTATAGAAAGTGGTCCTATTGTTCTATTAAACAGTACCAAAGGCAGTAAGTAATCATTGGTGCTTTAGTATGAAGACCAGACTTGGCAATTTCGCATTTGGAACATGACTTGACATATATTTATACATCGTTTATCACATTGCTCCATATATATAGTGATTTTATTAAAAGTTCTCGAAACTCCACAGTGGCCTCCTACAGAAGGATTATTATGAAAAAGTTCTACAACTCTTTCTATTTATCTTAATTTTTTGAAATGCCTATAACCCAATGGATTAAAATTGTTAATTGGAACGTGGTTGAGAATTGGTTCTGATGGTGACAACTGCATTCTGTCGATGTTTAGATCTTTGGCTACTTTTTCAAGCCTGGGGAGAAATTTACCTAAGTCAAATTTTCCATTGCTGATGATATTATTCACACAAGAAGTCCGCACTAAACCTTTCCTTTTCTTTATTTGCATTTTTCAATATTTATTTTTAGTTTTACCTATTTCCTTACATCGTTATAGTTCACGAACTCATAAACAATGGGTTCTTCTGTAATAGAAAGTAATAATAGGTTCTTTTTACTCTGTTCCTCTGTAGTCACATATGATCGTGTCGTTACTTTGAATACATTGTTATTTGTCAACTCTTTAATATCAGCAAAGTTCAGTCGAGACAATGCGTCCGCTGCATAATTTTTCTCTCCCATTTCTCTCTCAATCTCCAAATCGTACTCTTCTAAGTCTAATGCCATTTTTATTAATTTAGATGATGGGTTCTTTAATAAAAATAGATATTTGAAGGTTTGACATATTCAATCGTCACAAGTTCCTTCTCAATGTTTGCTTTATTACTTTCGCTTTTAGTAAAGGCTTTTGAGGCATATGCGATAGGTAATTGCTTATCGCCGTATTATTGCCTTAAAACTGCACCACATGCTTTTTTGCTTGCATCAGTTGTAATAAAAAATTGTTTATAAAAATTGGGATATTGCAATATCTGTGGACTTAACAATTGGTTTTTTAAGTATTTAAATACATTTTCGCGTTCATTAGACCCGTCAAAGTAAACATGATCTTTTGATAATTTTATAACGTGTTGCGCAAATTCCACAAAGTTTATACGGAAGTAGTAAGGGTCTGGTAGTTTTTTAAGATTTACCGTCTGGCAAAATGCCTTTATTTGTGCTCTAAAAAAGTCAATTCATGACGGAAAATTAACATTTCTGCGGATGTAGCTTTATTCTGGGTAGCGGGTATTTATCTGCTATTAGTTGTTTATTAATCCTTCGGAAATCCACTACCAGATACCATCTCATCGCTACTACCTGGAAGAGATTTCTTTGGTACTGGGCTAATAAACTCTGACATGGGAGGTTCAATAAGATGATCTTTAAAGAATTTATTTACATGTTTGTTAATATCTGTTTTCTGGGCATGTGATATATACACTGGTGTTTATTCTTTGTGTTAGCTTGTTTATAAAAATTATTTGCTGAAATTACTTCTTAATCTAAAGCGAAAACATCGTTGTATTCAGAACACCGGAACTGTGTTACCAGTTTCTCCTTTAATAATGACTTGTGATCATCGTTTCTCCATTAATAATGACTTGTGATCATCATGAGTGCTTCAAATTCCGCTTTTGAATGTGGTTTTCCTATTATGACATCAGTATCTGTAGAATTCGGACATATGGGCTGTTCCTGCTTATAATTGTATTTACAATACCGCCGCAGGATATCGGAAACTCCCCTCGACTATTTAAAAGTCATGATTGAATCTAAAATTTTGTACTTCTGAATTAATTTTAACATCTCTCCTTAATTACTCCCTGACGTATACTATTTAAATTTGTAAACCTAGACTCATGATTTGCTAATTTATTAAACTCTAGTAGTGATATGTCCGCGCCCGTTTCTATAAGAAGTGTTAGTTTTCTAGTTTGAATTCATTTTGAACTCATGCAGATATAGCCGTTCAAGTTTAGACTGAGATTATTAATTAATATGCATGCGGTTCGAATTAGAAGAATACGACTTTACAGTCGAGTATCTTAAGGGTAAAGATAGTTTAGTGGCGGTGAACTATTTAGGATACCTATATCGAAAACAAACCCTTCGCAAAGAATTAACAAGAACTTCTGCTAAGCCCAACGTATATGAGATCATTAAAATGATGATGTGACGTATGAATAGTAGTGGCCTTGCATATAACAAACATGATATGTTACTTTAAACATGAAAATAAAGTTACTGCAATGCAGTAGAGAAAATAAAAAGCAAAAGCTTGAAATGCGACCTGGTACACATGGGATCAGACAACTCAAAGTGACACCGTGGGAAAAGGTCTTTGAATTAACTTCAATAAACACTTAAAAATATGATCAATAAAATGTTGAAATCATTAAGAGTAGCGCGACAAAAACCGCTGACCACAATAAATAATGAAAAACATGCAATGTTGTCTACATTTCAAAACAATCCCATACAAGGAAAACATAATGGCATTACAAAAACTTAGCGAAGATTAGAACACACTACCATTGCAAAAATATAACGCGTAAAGTAAAAGAGTAAATATGTAGATGTCCAAATGCCAAAAATCCAAAACTCCCTTAACCATTACGGACGAACAAAATATATGCATTCGACAGAGTGATAGTGGACACTATAGGGCCACTACCAAAATCAAAGAATTGCAATGAATATGCTACCACCTTAATATGTGATTTACCCAAATACTTAGGTGCCATTTAACTTGCAAATAAGAGTGTCGCCAAAGCAAATACTTTTTATAGTAAAGTTCGCTATAATGAAAAATATATCTGTTGGTAATATTTTGTCTACTGTTTCAAAACGACACACTCTAATTCATAATAATGAGGCAAAAAAAAAAAAAGGTTTTTTTCTGAATACAAAAAAGAACATTTTTTCTTTGTTTAAAATTTAAAAAAAAAAATACAATCTGCAAAAAAATTCTATATATACTTTTGAAACGTTTGTATTAATTGCATTAAACTTTAAAATACAAGTATATATTCAACAAAAAAAAAAAAATATTAAGTATATATTTTTATATTAATTACATTAAAAATACGTATATATTCAATTAACACAAAAACAAACCGTATATTGAATAACTTCATAATATTAGGTTATTCCTTTAAAAGGGGGGAATTAGTGTGTGCATGGGTACACACTGTAGCACTAAGTTGCAATGTATCTGTTAGTGTACAATTGCCCAAGCATTCTTCAAGTACAAAGGTAATACGATCGATCTCACACACAAGCAAAGCACTCCCAACGTGGGAAATGCAATATTAACAGATCTGCATGCCTAGCATTGCGCGACAATACCCAAAGCTAAATTTGTATAGATACAAGAATTTAATGAAATAAAAGTCACACAAAGGAGCATATCGTCGTGTTTGTTATACAGCGAGAATAATTTAATTTAATAGCTGGTGACCATACAAGCATCGTTTTTGCGTTCTATGTCGGAAACATTCGTATTCAATCGTCCACTGATACCCATACACTCAAATAAATACTGTCGTATGTTCAGTGATCTGCATTAGTATGTATGTGTATGTGTGTACATAAGCAAGCAAACTAGCTGCCCGAAATCAAATACTTTATCCCTACAAAATGTTGAATTTGCTCTATTTATTTTCATTAACTGCATTTCGCATGCAAAATGGATTTGCCCGTTGAATGTTCCACTTAGCTGCCTTAACTTATTTTCTTCTTCCGTTTGCGATTTTCTTCCAGAATTTAAACAAGGCTTTGCTCTAAAGCACCCACATACTAAAAACATTTACCTTGGATCTGACTTTTGAGTTGGAACTTTCTTCGTCACACCTCTAACAATGTGTTTGAATTTGCGAACTTCTCGACTGTTAAGAGCAGGTAGTTAACTGCAAGGTTCCTCTTAACTGCCCTATTTTTTTCAATTCCTCGCCTCCAGATCTTCTCTTTTCGCCATAATATCACTTAAAAAATAAGTAAGAACTTTATACACGATATTCAGACTACAAGATACTCATACTCAGCATTGATTCAATATTCGCCACACTCAAAAGTACGAAAAAATAAATTTATTGTTTTGGGTGGGGTGTTTTTATACAAAAGGTTTTTTAAGATTTTGTCTACAATTATTATCCGATCTTACCAAAACTCGGCAAATCTGCAGATTATGTGCTTATACATATACAAACCGAGTTTCAACTAAATGCGTTAAAATTTGTGGAAGATATAAAATTTAAAAACAAACTTGATCTGACGCCCCACAATTAACATTGTTTCGATATTTGATTAATATTATGGCCAGGATTGTAACATGGGTAATCCTGTCTTTCTTCTCTAAATAATCTATTCCACCAAGTATTGTATAGTAATTTTAATAAAATAACTCAAATTTTTAAAATAGTTTGGCTTTAAGGCAAATAACACTGATCCTTGAATTTTTTTTTTTTTTTTTTTTTTTTATATGTGTTGTATAAATATGTTAGGATTACAATTTAGCAAAAAAACATTTCTAGTGAAATCCAGTCAATCATAATAATCCTTACACTTCCATTTCAAACTATGAACATAGTATTTTCAATATCCTCGAATGTTGAGTCAAATTTAATGAGTGTCGTATAGTTTTGTTAAGCACCTAACTAAGGAATAGAAGATAGAAGATAAACGTTTTTAAGTAACCTGTTAAATTCAATTATATTAGAGTGTTTGGTGTTTCTGTTAGAATGGTACATTTCTTCTTTCTGCAACTTTGCTAAATCTCTTTTCAAGTGGCCTAAAATTTTATTTCGCTGAGCTTCCTGTATCTAGTGTATCGACTAAAGAGTTCTTATTTTATTGTGACTAACGCATTAATTAATAATTATAATTATATAATCTTTGTTTTTTGTGAACATATTTTCGAGCAGAGCAAGAGAGAAGCTCACTAAAGCACTGGGTGTCTTTGGTCACTTTCTCCGTGGCAATGCAAGTAACGTTTCTTAAACTCTACTCTGAATTAAACTTACCTATACGGATGCTTTGGCTTCTTATCTGGGATCGTGTCCAGGCAAGTTAAATGAAAGTGATTCCTACAAACGCAACACTGTAGAAGGCAAGGTCCGCGATTGTGGGTATTACATACAACACATTCAGCACATTTTTGACAGTTCCATAAACTTCCTTTTGTAACAAGCATATACAGGAGCACGTAAGACTGAGATTTACATCTTCCTGCTATATTTGCACACGTCGTATGCAATGATATGCCACATTGTTTGCAGGAGCTTAAAGGCTCTGGAATGCCATTAAGATTTTTTTGAGAATTTCCGGAGCAATGTGTACATGTTTCTTCTCCTTTTATTTGTGTATCCGTTTGCGATGTACACTTTCGAGGAGTTGTGAGGGATTTACCTTTTTTGTATAATTTTCCATCTTGAATTAAGAATCCAGCGTCCACCGCTTTTTTTATTGATGCTTTAATTACAGATTTAAAGTCAACATCAGGGGAAAGGTCTATGCAGTTAAATTTTTGAATATAATTTTCAATATTTTTAATAGTTGAACCTTCACATTCGCCTAAGTCGTTTACTGCTTTTGCTACCATTTTGTAGAGATTTGTATTTTTTTCTACTTTAATACGTCGTTTTGCCATTGGTGCTTTATATGAATGTAATCCTTTATTGTAGACTTTTATTACCGCTCCAGACTCCACAGCTTTTTCTAATTTCTCAGAAACAATATCTTCATGAAATTTGTGATGGGTTCCAATAGCCTGACAAATCCTTTGAACGCTTGGTCTTTGTTTTTGTGACCTTATTTTTGAAATTGCGTCGAGTATCCATTGTTTCCACGTATCCATATCTATTTCATGTGCAGATTCTCTCATTTTCGTATTTATTTTCCTGGAAATCATTAGAATTATTAAATTTATATATACTGTCAAAGATAATCTATTTGAAATTCGGTACAAGAGCCTCGAACTTAAGATAAATAAATATCTTTATAGCTGCCGTTCGATCGCCCGATCATATACGTACACGGTAATTCAGAGATCTATTTTAAGATTTTGCAATACATTTTCCTTTTCTTATGGAATCCCAATAAGATCAGCAATATGTACAAATCATTCGAGTCAGGATACTTAATATATAGTTCCTACTAAATTTCACTTTAAGAGGATATCATTCATCGTTCAGCAAATGGAAGCAAAGCTTGGTAAGCTTTACTCCAAGCTTTATAAAAGCGAATGGATGTGGGGGAAAATTTATGAAACAAGAAAGAATACGTGCTACGCATAAAAAATAGTTTTTTAACATTGTTGGCTAGATCTTGATCAAATTCGGTCAGCTTACGTGAAATCTTCTAAAACTGACACACCAAATTTGGTGCAATTCGGATAAAAACAAAAAAGTTTTGTGTAATAAGAATGCAATCTGACTCGGTCGGTTATATGGGAGCTATATGATATAGTCGTCCGATCTTGACGATTTTTACTTGTGAAGAGTTTGAAAAATGAGAAGAGACTAGTTCGCATAGAAACAGACGGACGGACAGACTGACATGGCTATATCGACTTGGTTTGTCACGCTGATCAAGAATATATAATTTATGGAGTCGAAGATGTTTCCTTCTATGCGTTTGTATACCCTCTGCAAGAGAATAACAACTTGGCAATGGAAACATGAACATGTGATATGTATCTTTATGTTTGTTCGTTTTTCAAAACAGATGCTTTTGTTGCGCACTCCCGAAGGTGTTAATTTATTCGTTTGTCTAGTAACATCATAATTAATTTTTTAGGTTGTGTCCGAGTTTTTTATTGTGCTTAACCTTCCATGATTTCTTTAATTTGCATTTAAAATTATTAATATTGCAAGTAAAACATAACCATATAATCCATAGGCATAATCATATATTGCCACACAATCTTTATTATTGTTGTTGTTGTTTTGCTTATTGCATTGACGTGTGTGCTCGCATTG
This sequence comes from Hirtodrosophila duncani, assembly GCA_037043425.1. Classification (NCBI taxonomy): domain Eukaryota; kingdom Metazoa; phylum Arthropoda; class Insecta; order Diptera; family Drosophilidae; genus Hirtodrosophila; species Hirtodrosophila duncani. The sequence continues at coordinate 58,037 of JBAMBM010000790.1, read as the reverse complement.
TTTATGTTGTGTTTCTGCTCTGATGGTTGTCTGAGCTTTGTGTGTGTGCCAGCTAACGCTATCTTCCGTGTTTTTGTTGTCTCGTTATAGCTATTATTCGTTTGTCTGTACCAACCACCGAAAAATGTTGCATTCCATTCGTTTATTAATTTGCTATCACAATGTAGGTCTGTTTCAAAAATTCGTGCCTAAGCAAGGCAGATGCTAATGAGTGTCTAACTTATTGCTGGCTATGTGCTAAGATCCGCGACAGAATCAGTGATCGCTTGTGATTCGTGTCGACCAGCTGAGGCCGAGATGCGTACATTTAAACGAAAGAGTCTCGGCGATCAGATCAAATTTAATTTAAAAAAAATAGAGTTGCGAAAACCAAAGAAATCTGTTTTGGGTAGGTGCAGTCTGCAGGTACACTCTCTTGAGCTAATCATTACAATGATCAAAAGTCCCGAGCGCGAAAGTCTCCAGCCCACACAGCAACTGCTTTCTAGTGCGGACGCAATAAAGGGTATAGGCCTTCCAGCCAATCATGATCAAGAGGATGCCGAAGCCACAAGAAGAGATCCATCTTCGGCTGCCCAGGGGCCATTAAGAAATCCCTGTGGCAACCTTTTAAGTGACGCGCCTTCTGGTTCGGGGACTCTTACGGCCGCTCCGCCAAGACCTCTTATAGGCATTCTAAAGCCAAAGATGGTCTTTGTTTCCAGGTTAGAAACAGATACTACTGGAACCAAAATAGTTCGAAAAATAGGTTTTTTCAACTTTTCCTAATAATTATATAGCCTATAGATTCCATCGACATTCCCGCCAGGGTGGTGGTGTACTCATTGCTTTCGTCGATTCAACTTAGTTTTCTTTATGAAATTGAATTTATAATTAAGTACTAAAGTATCTGTTAAATGCTTTTCTGTCTTATCACTGACTCTAAACATTCCTCCATTTTTTTTTATATATATGTTTACTTGAACCATCTTAATGAGGTCCAATAGGCAATGCTCTCAGACAGAGATCAATTAGTGGTTTTCGGTGACTTCAACATCGTGGTCTTATCCGATCGACACTCTCGATTTGTTGCCTACAACACAACATGAGTTTTTTGACGGCCTACTTGTCACAAGTTAATGTTGTATTAAACTTATTATCTCGACTGCTTGATTTGATCTTTGTTGCTGACCCTTCCATTACAGTTGTTTCGAGAGTTAGTCCGCTTTTGCATCCTGAAGAGCAATTGCTTTTCTTTACACATTACTATAGATATTGCTAACTGCATCTTCTAAATTGTCTGTCAGAACCCATTCATTTAGAAAGCCGATTGGTCTTTTTTGTACGTTTGTAAGTATAGTAGACAGTACCGTAGACTTTTCTTTACAAAACTCTTGATTCTTTTTTCAATGATTTTGTTTCGCACAGTTTCCCGGTTAGGCTTAATAAGCCACGATATTCCGACTGTAAAATACTCATATACTCAACATTTATTTAATATTCGACACACTCCAAACTATGCAACTTTTTTTTTTGTGTGGTTGGGGTGCTCTCATACAAAATATCTTCTTTTTCAATTTTGTCTACAATTATTTTCGGATCGTAATGAAAGTTGACAAATTGGTAGTTTATGTGTTTCTATTGATGATGTGTTGATCATTGCCAACTCGAAGGATTGGTGGTTGTGCTGAAGGTGCAATCAAATGTTTATTTACTTTTTTGCCTAGAATTATTATCGTGCTTCAAATAAATATGTCGAAAATTGTGGAAGATAAATGATTTCTTTCATCGATTTACTGAGCTTGTCCATATTTTAAAACAAACTTGATCTTCGCCTCACTATGGGACTCTGCTGTTTCTGCCCTGCCTAGCCCTCTCATCGGCATTCCAAAGTCGAAGATGGTCATTATTTCTAGACTATAGGCCAAAACTAGTTTACATAATTTGAAGATCAAGGTAGAAAAGTTTAGGTTTAATGTTACGTACAATATAGCTTCTTTCAAGATAGGTGTTCTGGACGACTGCTTTGACACAATCTGCCAAAAAAAAGTTTCTGGCCTGAGCACCTAGTCATGCAAACTAGATCTAGAAATCGGATACCGATTAGACTCCCTCCGTACCCTCTAACATAGCTCCAAAAAACTAACTTTATCTATTTTTCTTGCCTACCAAAATGTTAGAGGCCTTAATTCTGAACTCTCTAAACTTTACACTGATTGCTTAATTCTCCTAAAGTAATTTAATACCAAAGTGTCTCTTAATGGTTTTCTGTCTTTGTCACTGCCTCTTACATTCCTCCACGTTCTGATATTTCTGTTTACTTGGATCATCTTAATACTATTAAATCGATAGCGTCAATGCTTTCTGATACTGTGATTGTTGGATGATTGTTGGTTTTTGGTGATTTCAACATCTGTGATGTCACGTATTCCTCTGTGATCGACTCAGCCGGTTTGAAACCTTCAAAGCAATAGGAATTTGTTGACGGCCTACTTTAATTGTCCTTATCTTAAGTTAATTTTGTAACAAAATAATTGAATCGCCAACTTGATTTGATATTTGCATCTGACCCTTCCATTTCAATGGTCTCTAGAGTCAGTCCGCTTTTGCTTCCTGAAGACCCGTTTCACCCATCATTAAACGTTACTATGGATATTCCTACTCCTGTTGTATCTGCATCATCCAGCTTGTCAGCTAGAACATATTCATTTAGCAAGGCTGGTTTCGCTAACTTTAACAATGTCATCCTTCAATCAGACTGGGCATACTTGTACAATTGTACAGATATGGGACAGTGAGTTAACCTCTTTTACAAAATTCTTTATTCAATTTTTAAGGATTTGGTTCCGTTCAGTAGTCCTGTTAGGCTTAATAAGCTTCCTTGGTTTACTCCACAGTTGTGTAATTTTAAAATATCAACTACACTCTTTAAGAAGTTCAAAGTCTCTGGAAGGGTCTCTGACTATTCGCGCTACATTGACGTTGAAAACGTAAAACATCTGTCGCACCTTCTTCATTATTTTTTATAAATATTAAAGCAAATACAGGTCAAGGCATTGCCAACTTGTTTGCAGAGTTCTTTCAAACAACTTATTCTTCTCTTAAGTATCGGTCTGATCAGATATACCCTTATGGCTTACAAACATCCCACCTCCCCTAGTCACTAAAAGCTTATTGCTTAATGAACTTAAGTCTATTAAGCCTAACTTTTTTCCTGGTCCTGTTCCGGGGTGTATTCTCAGATTCTGCGCTGATGCGCTTTGTAAGCTGATTTTGAAGCTGTTTGAATTATCTTTAAATTCTTCGTCTCTCCCTTCTCTCTGTAAAGAGCCGTTTATTATTCCTCTCCATAAAAAGGGGAAAAAGTCAGATGCCCAAAACTACAGAGGCATATCAAAACTGTCTGCTATTCCTAAGCTCTTTGAAAAAACTTCACAGTTACAACACTATTGTGCCACCACTAATTTACTAGAATTTTCTTCTTTTGTAATACAAGGGTTTAAGATTAAAATGCAAACTGACGTCATTTACACTGACTTCAACAAAGCGTTTGCCTCGGGATCTTCTTGGCTTCCAACTACCTTAATCTTAGAACTCAGAAAGTTATTTTTAATAACTCTTACTCTAAGCCCCTTGGGGTTACATCAGGGGTACCGCAGGGTAGCCACATCGGTTCCCTTCTCTTCACCTTATTTATAAACGAACTGCCTCAGGTTTTATCCCACTCTCTTGTACTTATATACGCCGACGACGTTAAACTTTGCTTGTCCTTCAACTTCTTCCCACTTCAGGCTGCAAAATGACCTTTCCAATGGTGGTGTCAGGTCAACTTACTAAGTCCCAACTGTTATGTCGTTTTGTGTTCTTGGGTGCTCTTGTAGACCCTAAATTAAAATTTGACTTACACATTTCAATTACCGTCAATAAGGCTGTGGGTGTTCTGGGTTTTATCAAGCGATGGTTGAAGGAATTTTATGACCCTTATATAACTAAACTACTGTATACGTCTCTGGTCCGATCTTTTTTAGACTACACATCTTGTATTTGGAGTCCACAATACAGGACCGCATGGAGTCTGTTCAAAAGAAATTTTTACTTTGTGCTCTCCGTGGGTGAGCCACGGGGCCCATTACGCACGAAACCCAGGCTAGAAGCACCTGCCTCCGCCTAACTGAGTGAGGGACGCTGCCGCATGGCGTGCGACACGAAGCGCGGGATGGGAAAATATGCGTAGACGAAAAGAGACGAGAACAAAAACAAACAGAGAAAAAACCAAGCGAGTCTGCGTTTTTTTTTACCTTCAATGAGATAAAAGCCATGCAAAAAATTATTAGCATTATCTACTTGCTAGGTTCGTTAGTATAGATGTTTTATTTGAGTTAAGAGAGTTGTTAATGGAGATAAAATTAATAATATTGTCATAGTTAGAACACTGAACACGAAAGGGTTTATGCAAGCCATAGTTTGTGTTGCAATGCTGAAGATAGATAGGAGCGTAGTTTCTGATAGTTCTACTAGGGACAGAAAAATTAATTTGGCTCATCATAGTTTAAGCCACGGAGAGCGAATAGCAAAAATGTCTTTTGATGATTCCTGTATTGAGGACACCAGACACATGCTGCGCATTCCGAAATTGGTGAGACGATCAAAGTTCCATTTATGGTCAAAAAGAACACCCAAATCATCTACGGTATAGATTCGATCAAGATGCCACTCGTTAAAAAAGTACGATGTCCTTAGCGGTATGGCAGGACATAACGACTTTACATTTAGAACAGTGCAGATTTAGCAAGTTGACCTGGCACTACGATTGGAAATCATCAAGGTCATCTTGCAGCCTAAAGTGGAAAGAAGGGTCGTTGAAAGACAAACAAAGTTTAACGTCGTCGACGAACACAAGTATACGAAAACCTAAGGCAGATCGTTGACAAATAAGATGACGAGAAGGGGACGAAGGTGACTACCCTGCGGTACCCCTGATGTGACCATAAGGGGCTTAGAAAAATAATGTTTAAAAAGATCTTTCTGAGTAATGAGGTTTTGGTAGTCGGAAATTCACTTAACATAGGCTGCTTTTATTTTTGAATCTTCGTATGAAGTAAGAAAAATTCAAATAAATTGGTGGCATTGCAACCGTGAAGTTACGATTTTTTCAGAAAGCTTAGTAATGGCGGACTGTTTGATATGCCCCTATAGTTTTGGGTATCTGTCTTGCCTAAAAAAGATTCCATATCCGCTTGCATAACGCATTAGCGCGGAGTCTGAGAATACATACAGGAACACCATCAGGACCAAGGAATAAGTTTGGCTTATTGGATTCTAGTTGATTAACCAATAAGTTTTCAATAATTAAGTTTTCATAAACACACCAGCAGGCAAGAGGCTAAACTACAAAATGGATACATATAGTTGCGCACACATATGCACACACTTACTTATTAGAAATCAATTGACGCCACGCCACGCCACAAAGTGCAGACGTATTAAAGTATTAAAGATTTTGTTATTGTCCATTATTTTTGTACACGCTTAATATAATTTTGATTTTGTTAAAATTGTTGTATATATTATTTTTGCATTGATTATTCATTAGTTGCCCTGAAGACAGTTGTCGATGTGTAACCGAATTAGCTAAAAACAATAAGTCCAATTTTCTTCTTGACCTCAAGGGGGGCTAGGTGGTGGATGACCTTTTGTCGTTGTGTCGTTGTTCTACTGACACTTTGAGCAAAGAGACAGATTATGTGCCAATACATATACAAACCGAGTTTCAACTAAATGCGTTAAGATTTGTGGGAGATATAAGGTTTTTATCGATTTGAGGGGGCGGAAAGGGGCGTGACAGAATTTTGAACATTCTGACGCTCCACAAGGGGAGTCCAAATTTGGTGACCATAGCTCTTATAGCCTCCGAGATCTAGGTGTTCATACGGACGGACAAAGGTGCATGACTGTTGTTACTGATCAAAAATATATATACTTTATGGGGCCTTAGACGCTTCGTTTGACTGTTACATACATTTCCACGAATACAATATACTAGTTTACTCTAGTCTTTAAGCCTTTTGCTCATTTTGTGACCGTCAATGCGGGACCGGCAATCGTATCGGTCTCTATGCGTTGTTCAGTAAAAGAGCTTCAAACGAATTGCTCAACTGAGAGCGCTCAACAGAAAGCCAAATCGAAAAGAAACAAAGTCTGCTGATCAGAGAGAGAAAGAGCGGGTGTGATTAGTTTTTAAGCCTTTGCAGAGGGTATTATAGTTTTGTCACAATTTTTGTAGCGCATAGGAGGAAGCATCTCCGAACCCATAAAGTATATATATTCTTGATCAACATGATCAGCTGCCGATATCGTCAAGATCGGACCACTATATTACATGGTCCCCATAAACAGACCATAAACAGTCGGATCGGATCACTATATCATAAAGTTCCCATATAACCGACTCTTAGCACACCAAAATTGGTTGTTTTTATCCGAATTAACCAAATTTGCAACGTTTCAGTTATAGAAGCCTCAACCGAATCTGCAAGGGTATGTGAGGAGAAAAAAAGGTTAACTGTTATATGCGAGCTCTGTTACTTAGCCTAACTGGACTATTGAGCGGGAAAAAATCCTTAACAATGGAATGAAGAAGAAAAGAAGTGTATAACTATTGTAGCATATGTACATATGTATATGAATGATATTCAAGACATCTTGGGCAGCAACACATAAGTTGCCTAAGCATAAACAAGACAGCAACACTGTTGTTATGCCAACATAATATATATATAAAGCGGCGACTTTGTCGCAGCGCGGCTAACGCTGCACATTTCAAGTGCAGACGAAATATGACCGCACTTGATAACAGCGCCCGCCCAAATAGCCGAGTCAGCGTTCCCACGCTTGACCGTCCAAGTATATACATATGTGCAAGCATGATACTCTGCCTGCCAGCAACGTTTCCGTTGCTTTACATAAACATTTATATATAAGCATTTATATATAGCTCGCAGCTCTAAGCTAAGAAAAAGAGTTAATAAAGAACCTACATGGAGGACGGACGTCTTCCACTGTAGTAAAGAAACCAAAAAGACCTTAAGAAATTTAACTTAACAAAATATTAGAAGGTCAACTTAACACTATGACCAGTCGGCTTTAAGAATGTCTTCGTTAAGACTAACGAAATCAGCCTTTTTAAATGAATCTAGCCAACGTTAGAAGATGCTGTCACTGCAGGAATTGGAATATCTATAGTAACGTGTAATGAGGGATTATTCGGGTCTTCAGGAAGCAAAAGCGGACTAATTCTTGAGACGACTGAAATTAAAGGGTCAGAAAGAAATCAAACAGGCGATTCAATGACTTTGCTACAAAATTAAGTGATACAGAAAGAAAGGCAATTAAAAGGATATTTAATACAATTTCATTAGGAAAATTAAGTGGTTCTTATGAACTTCCAGAATCAATAGCAATTAGTACTCCATCACCTTGGCGGGAGGCACAATTACATCTATAGACAGTATAATTATTAATAAAAATTGCAGAGTCCAAAATATCAGGCTTTAACCGCGCTTCAGGAAAGATCAACATGTGAAAATCAAAGTAAAGTCTATCAGTGTAGAGTTTAGGAAGTTTTGAATTGAGGCCTTGTACATTTTGGTAGGCAAAACTAAGGGATGAAACTAAAAATAGATTACACGGATTGAGGGGCAGCAGGGATTCTCATTGGTATCCAATTTCTAGTTTTGGCTATAAATTCCGTCCGCCTAAGTAAGCAGTTGCTGTACGGGCTGTAAGCTTTCTAAAGGATGAGGAGAACAAGATAAGCTGGCGTGGATTTCCAACTACCTACATATCAGAACTCAGAAATTTAATTTTAAGAATTAGGTTTCCAAACCCCTTAGGGTTACACCAGGAGTACCGCAAGGTAATCAGGTAACCACCTTTCGTAGGTACTGTCCCACTTTACCGTAGAGTAGATGACTTTGGTGTTGTACTACAAATTCAAATTTAATACGCAACTCAAACTATGTCTTGCATGAACCCTTCGCAAGCGGACGCCAAGATAACACACAACTTCATAGATGCAACCCGCCAAATGGCTTCCCCCATTCCCGCAGTCGAAACAGATTAACTGTATCCGAAATTGAGAAACTAAAATGCAATATGTATGGTATACTGCTTCCCTGTCCCCGAATGGGATACTGCTTGAAGCAGAAGCAGTCTGCTTCTTCAAAACATAATAAGCAAATGCTTCCTCCTAGGCCATTTCCCCACCCAATGGAAATGTACCGAAGTCATCCTTCTACTTTCAGTAGAAACATACAAAAGTATTGTTCTGCTATATTTCTGGATGTCATGCAAGCCTTCGAGAGTGTGGCGTACTAGCTTGCTACATAAACTGTTGTCAAGCCAGCCTAAGCCGTTCTACCACGTCATAAGGTCCTATCTGGCGCACAGAAACTTCTTTGTTAGGTGCGGGTAAGAAAGATCAGATATAAGAGAATTCAGAGCCGGAGTCCCCCAGGAAAGTGTATTGGGTCCCATCCTGTACATAATCTACACTGCTGACATGCCGATCATTGCAGATAGTGGACTGCTCACAGCCACGTATGCTGACGACACAGCTTTAATTCCACAGATGTCTCCCCTAAGAAAGCCACAGCGCTCTAACGGCAGCTTGACACTCTAAGCATAATGGAGCATAATGATAGATGGAGCATAATGGTCAATCCCCAAAAGTCAACTCATACAACGTTTTCTCTGAGAAGAGGGGAGTGCCCCCCGATGCAGCTTGACGGATGAACATTTCCAAGCAGTCCTACAGCCAAGTGCCTTGGCCTAGTACTAGAGCGAAGGCTAACTTGGGGCCCCCACCTACTCTCCAAAGAGGCTCAAATCAATGTAAAATTGAAAAAGTACCACTGGCTTATTGGCAGAAGATCCAACCAGAGGCTACGCTGCAAACTCCTCATATACAAGGCCATAATAAAGCCAATGTGCACGCAAGGAATCTGGGGCACTACAAGTCGGTCCAACCGCTCTCACATCCAAAAAGTACAGAACAAAGCTCTTAGGACTATCTCCAACGCACACATTCTCCACTGGGTACACGAGGAAGTCAGCAGAATAAGCAGAGCCTATCTGGATAGACTCGACATGCACGTTAACACCCTTGCCATCAACCTGCTCGACAACAGCACCACAACAAGGAGGCTCAGAAGACTTCACCCGCTTGACCTTCCTCACAGGAGACAGTGACACAAACTAGAAAGAAAGGCTAGATTCAGCAAGCCGAAGCGTATATACCGTTCACAGAAAAGTTATTTTACTAAGTATTCATTCCTTACAAATCGAAGTGGATACCTTCAAGAGGCGGTATTAATCATCACCACCGCCCGCACCACGAGTTGGAGACAGATGAGGGACTCGCAAACCTCATCAGCATTATGTCTTTCCAAAAGCGGCGTGCAGGACACCACGTCACCGACGGCAAGGCCGATTAATAAGAAACCGATGCATAAAAAGCAGGCCGAGAAAGCAGCAAATAGGACGCAGCCCCCTTACAAGCAGGAAGAAGCAGGAAAAGGAAGCTGATAAGGGTAACAGCAATGGTGGCTGCAAGAAGGTGAAAGCAAGGATCCAGAAACCGAAGCCACCCAGAATCGACGCCTTAGTCATAAAGACTTGTGAGGCTGCAACCTCTTATGTTCTTATATTCTTCAGCGCGTTACGGACCTAGAGGACCTACTACTGCTCCTGGACAGTCAGGGCCAAACCGCTGTCCAAGAAATAATTGAGTCCACTGCAGAGGTACACTCACGGGACAAGGCTAGTAGAGGTTAGGGACATCTACGGGATCTCCGAAAATCCCGATACGGCAGTTGCAAGCATACGGCTAGCGTAGCGGCAAACGCGAACGGCAACGTTGCGATTACCACCAGTGGCAGCCGAAAATCTCATCTAGAAAGGCAGAATCCAAATAGGATGGATCTGGTGCAGAATACGGTCTAAATTGACACCAAGAAGGTGCTACAAATGCCTGGAGTTTGGGCACATCTCTGTGAACTGCAAGACTGAGTATAACTGTACTATAACTGTGGGTGTGATAGCCATCAGGCAAGTGCCTGCAAGACAGATGCGGCCTGCATCCTGTGCACCAGGCAGAAGGACACGAAGCACTCTACAATGAGCACCAGCTGCCCAAAAGTCGATAAAGGAACTACGACAATAATAAAGATCTTACAGCTGAACTTAAATCACTGTGCGGTGGTACAGCAACTGAAGGTGCCTGGCGATGGGCAACTGACACGATTGGAAAGGCAGCAATCTGGTCGTACGGACAGAATAGAATGCAGTAGCGAAATACTGCAACCGTGCTGGCATCACAATATATACATGCTACCTGCCACCAAGTCTAGACAAAGATGAAGCAGCCGCGATACTTCGATAGTATCGCAGAAGATTTGCGAGGCAACCAACCTGTGGCAGTAGCCGGAGATTTCAGTGCCTGGGCAACGGAGAGGGGCTGGCCATCAACAAACGCAAGCACTCATCGAGGCGTTTGCATCACTGGACATAACACTGGCGATAAACAGACCAACAACAAAGCTGGCAAAGGATATGTTATCAACGTAACATTCGTCAGCAGCAACCTCTTCCAGAAAAGCAGATCGGAAGTCACTGGACCTATACATCCATAGTGATATCATGACGGTGGTGTTTACGCTAAGTCTGCAAAGCACTCAGACTAGTGGATCCTTAAGCAGAAGGGGATACAAAGTGGAATCGCTAGAAGCAGCGATGATCCCACTAGTAATGGACGGAACAGACAGACAGACAGGCGGAAATAACTATATCGACTCGGCTTGTCATGCTGATCAAGAATATATATATACGTAATGGGGTCGCAGATGCCTCCATATATGCGTAAAAAATATCGTGGCGAAATTATAATTCTCTCTGCAAGGGTATAAAAATAAATTGTGTTTCTGACATCCTAAGTGAATATTCGGGAAATGTTTATGGCGATCATTAAAAATATTTTATTTTATTATTAGCATATACCATATAGATCCAAAAACGTTTAGAAGAATAGACGTTGATATAACCCATTTAATAAACAAGTAAGAACACTATACTCGTTATTCCGACTATAAGATACATGCCAAAAATTGTGGGAGATATAAGGACTATCGATTTTCGGGGGGCGGGAGAGAGCGTGGCAAAATTTTTAAAACAAACGACGCCCCACGAGCGAAGTCTACATACCAAATTTGGTGACTCTAGCTCTTAAGGTCTCCAAGAAATAAGTGTATATAAGGACGGACAGACGGATATGGCTAGATCGACTAGGCTGTTGCTCCTTATCAAGAATATATATACTTTTTTGGGTCGGAAACGTTTACTTTTGCCCGTTACATACTTTTGAACGAATACAATATACTCTTTACTCTACTAGACTGTTTAAAAAGTTGAAGGATTTATGACGCTCCATACACTACTTGCGCTGTGTAGTTAATGCTGACTTGCATCGTAAATGATTTTATAATTTTTTTAATTCCTATTCTACCTTCTTCGCTATCTATATCTGACTTAGTATCAAAGTACAGGTTAAACGGAAATAGATACGAAATTTTACACAAGGTATAGTTCTATAGGGTATATTAAGTTTGTGAAATATATGTAACAGGCAGAAAGAAGCTTTTCTGACCATATAAAGTATATATATTCTTGATCAGCACGATAAGCCGTATCGATCTAGCCATGTCCGTCCGGATGTATAAAGATCTTGGAAGCTACAAGAGATAAAAACTTAAAATTTTAAATTTCCATAAATATGTACCCATGTCTCTTTTATTTTTTTCCACGCCCACTTTTTAGGGTGATCACCATTCAATTTTAGTGATTTTACTTCACAGCGTTTTAGTTTTTCCGGCACAAATGAAACATATTTGTTTTCATGCAAATCGAACCAAATTCAGTTTTTATTCATTTTAGGATGCCTTACCAATAATAACGGATTTTTCGGAATTTGATGTTCTTTCATTGATGATTGTTTTTCATGAAACCCGTGCCAAATTTGGTTGGATCCACTTAAGGAAGTCCAAATTTGGTCAGGAGCGGTTTAGCTATTACCGATTTATTTGGTGAATTTTTTCAGACAACAGACTACTTTAATTAAATTCATATTCCTGGTAATATTCTTTAACATTTCATTTCCGAATGTTCGTTGGTCAAGGAACTTAATTCTATTAAGCCTAAGTTCTCCCAAGGCCCTGGTGTGCCTGGATGGATTCTTAAATATTGTGCTCATGATTTGTGCAAGATAATATTTAAACTTTTCGCTCTATCTCTGAATTCTTCATCTTTGCCTGTTCTCTGGAAGGACTCATAAAAAAAGGAGCAAGACTGATGCCCAAAATTATATTATATCCAAGCTTTCCGCTATTCCTAAACTTCTCGGAAAAATGATAAGGTCCCATTTACAAAATTCCTGCAGATCTATCATTTAATCTTCTCAGCAGGGGTCTATGAAGCGTAGATCTACCATTACCAACCTCCTCGAATTTACATACTTTGTCATTCAAATTAAATAAAATTACAAACCGACGTTATTATACCATTCTTGATCAGCATGACAAGGGGAATCGATATAACCATGTCCGTTCGTCTGTCTTCTTTTGTCTGCACGCTGATTAAGTTCGAGTTTAATTCAGATCGGAAAACGGGTATCAGAGGGTAGCCACCCAGGTCCTCTTCTCTTCGCCTTATTTGTCAATGATTTCTCTCTTTCACATTCTCGAGTACTATGGCTTCCTTCAATGATTCTGGCTCCCAATTAAGGCTGCAAGATTATGATTTAAAATAGTGGTGTCGTCAAGTTGTTAAATCTTAACTGTTACAAAATGCTAAGTGAAGTCTTTCTGTCGAAGTACGCAGCTACAAACTTCGTACCTTCTCGATTTGGCTTCTCTCCATTACGTGACAAAATTAGAATATTCTTGTCCTAATTAATGGACATGGTAAATCGAATTAATAAGCTCGATCTGCATACATATGTATAAAATTTTAGTTTGTAAATTTGAAGGTTTTATCTCTTAGACTCCGAGATCTAAATTTTCATACATCCTAAAGAACGGACATGGCTATATCGACTCTTCTTTTGTCATGCTGCTCGGGAATACATATACTTATGGGGTCTGTATAAAGCTAATTCTTCTTCAGAATATGGTTCCTGTAACTTTAGATGCCCCTTCTCGAGAAAAACAAGTACAATTTTACCGGGCACACAACATTGTGTCCAACATTAGACAAGAGCACGTTAAGAAAGGTGGCGACCGCCTGGTCTGTTTGGCTTGGAAAAGGCACTGCGAATCTCTGCCAGGGTGGATGCTTTATTTCTCTGCTGTTTATGGAAATCAAAAGCATAGATAATAAAAAATAATGCTTCTTAAATACCTCCAAACGCCACAAGTAAAGGCACTTTTGTCTTAATGCCACAAACCTCGTATGAGGCCTAGATTCAACCAACAGAAGATAGATAAGTTCTCTGCTGGAATATGCGTTAGCCACAACAACAATGGGAGGCCAATCCGTCACAGTCAAGACAACGAATGGGTGTCCCCAAGGGTAGATTAACTTTTTCTTTCCGACAGAAATATACAATGCCAAGGACTTCCAGGAGACATCGTCATCATAGGTATGGGCAAGAATAAAAATACCCGAGACATAGTCCAATGAACTATTGCAAAGAGCTTTTTTAACACTTCACAAGAAGGTACAAACTCGAAACGATTAGGGGAATAACCCTCTAAGGATATCACATTGCATGGAAGTTAAGTATCTTGGAGTAACATTCGACTCCAAACTTAACTTCGCACCTCATGTGGAGAACGCAAAAGGCAAGTGCTCAGTAGTACATATAGATTCTAGCATTGCAGGAATATAGTAGGGTACATCACAAGGAATAATAAACAAGTAAGAACGCTATAGTCTTACTATAGACTCAAAAGTATGCAACCTTTTTTGTTTGTGGGGTGGCTGCTCTCATACAAAATGTTTTTTTTAAAGATTTTGTCCACAATTATTCGATTTTTCGATCATATAGAAATTTTGCAAATCGGTAGATTATGTGCTAATACATATATATATATATATATATATATATATATATATATATATATATTGGAACGTAGACGTACAATGCGCTACACGTTCAAGTGAACCCACGATACCAAGCCATGGGGCGTGTTACGCGCGAAGCCACCTCCCGCACAACCGGCCAACGGGCGCAGGCGCTTAACGAGCGACGTGAATCGCGAACACGAAAAAAAAACGCGGACTTGCTCGCTCATTTTCATACAAATTTTAAAACATACTTTATCGGACGCCCCACGAGGGGAGTCTACATACCAACTTAGGTAATTCTAGCCCTTATAGTCTCCGAGATCTAGACCACACACACCTATGCCCTGCTTATGCTTAAAACGACTCGTTTGCTATTTGCAGAAAATACAAGTTTTGGACGGACCATTAATAGTTGAATTTTTTCTCGTCACTGGAAGCTACGTTTTCCCATTAACTTGTCGAAAACTTGAATATAATATATATTAATTTACTTGTACACATGTGATTAGAATGAAATACTCACTTTTGTATAAGCAAATCTTAAATACAATGTTAATTAGCACAATTTAATTGTGTACCAATAATAATTACCTACTTCGAAAATAACACGTTTCAAGAACATTTAAAAAAAAAGTTGGTTTCAAATGCTTACCAGTTTTTAATAATTTTGAAAATTAATGTAGTGTGCCAATATTAATTTCGTTGAGGTATTAGAGTACGAGTATAAAAATGTCTGCAGTTTTTCTACTTAATTCTTTCTTTGAGTAAATATGCTGACTATTCAAACAATTCTGGGTTTCTTATTATTCTTATCATGGTGTGATTTTCCCATATCGCTGACACAGTTGGACCTATTGAGACATATACAATCTTGCTTTAATTCTGTGCTACGATGTACTTCGTCTGGTGTATGTACATGCCTAGGAAGTTGTTTCTTGCGCTTGCAAGCGCTATACACTCACAAAGTATAAGCAGAGTCATCTTCCTCTTTGCTAGAGAATCAACATATTTATACATATTCTTGATCAGCATGGCGAATTGAGTCCGTCCGTCCGTATGTTGGGGTGTTACTATCTCAGAAGTTTTGAGTTACAGAGCTGATGCTTTTTAACTACACGCTGGTGGGTTTCAAGGTTTACACAGATCGGGCAAATATATCACATCTGCCATATAATCCACTTATTAAGCATCAGGTCTTAGTATATGAAACTATTTTGCTTTTTGTCCAAAATTTGGTAAAATTGGTATCTATATGTTTAAAAGCCCCACGTCCGCACAGTCTTTTCTTGATCATGCTACTATATCGAATCTATTGTTTGAGAATGAACACTTATTATGGAAAACTTTTGGTTTTTTTTTATATATATCGAAATTATATAAAATTTGATCCGGATGGGGCAGATATATATTTACTTTGTGAATGGATGTAAGCTTTCTCTTCTTGTTTATTGTGGAAGTTCAAGACTTCAGTGCTTACGCCCAACACAATTGTAAGACCCTATAAAAGTACATGATAAATTGAAACGATTAATCGATTAGGTAAATGGGTTGGCAAAACTGTACCACATATATTTTATAGGTTTACTTATACATGATAAACATTTTGGTATGTATATAAGTGTGTGAGTTCGTATAAGCATAACCATATGCATAATACAAGACGTCATTTACAAAAGCAATTATTAAACAATTTAAGACTGTGTATTAACCTCGGCTACTTGCAATACAATGAACGTCTTATGAAACTGTATGTAAATACATAAGTAAGATGTACTTCTGTACGCACATAAACATTCTGTATTTGAGTGCATACTGTATGAACACAACAACGATTGCACACACAATCCACTAATGCATATATATATTGTATTCGGATTTAAATCTGTTACATACTTTCTAAAGTTCCCACGCAATTGTTTTATTTACAAAAACACACACAACATTAAAAGGCCTTTAATACCAAATGTGTATCCATCAATCAGTATAGAGATGTCCAAAAACATTGCTGTTATCCGATGCATCGATATTTCCGAAGGAAGTCATCGATGTTGTCCGATGTTTCTTTTAGGCGATATTTCATAGATGTATCGGTTTTCAACCAACCATCGATAAATTACATACGTCAATTGTTTTAGATCCCCGATTTAGGAAATTCATCTCAGATATCCTTTGGCATGCTAAAATGGCGATTTAACATATTAATTCTTTTAATAAATTTTTTCAATAATTCGGCGAAGTCTGAATAAAAATAGTTTTCCCACGATATTGAAGAGATGAGCGCGTTTTCTTCCACAATATTTATGAATCTTATTACAGCTTTAATGAATACTAGGAACATGAAATCCCTAAGACAGATGTTTTTCAGCGGCAGCGTTAATTTTAAACCAGCAACGCAACCGAATGATAGCCGTACTAGAGCTGGCAAACTATAGCTGGCAATGTCGATATATCGAATTTTTACTTTGCGCGGCACTATTGATTGCTTTTTTTGCACCATCGATAGTAAGGTTTCTTTTGGTTTCACATCGCTTGTAGTGGAGTAAAGCGTGATAAGTAAGCAAAGTACATGAAATTAAAAGGCAAAGTACAGATCCCCTTAAATATTGGAAGGTAACAGTATATATGACTGGTTATTACATGTTTTCACCACAATGACGGTAGTTAGCAATCCTGGGACATCTACAGAATCAACGACAATGTCCAGCAAGACAGACTACTAACAAGTGATCGCCGGGCTTCCTGAAATTCAAATACGAAGATATGCTACTATTTCAACATAAGATTGCAGACTAAATTGTTGCTTAGCTTTCAAGACAAGTTATTGTTTTTGTTTCTCATTATATGGATATATGTATATAAAATAAATGTGTTCTAATAAATATAATAAAATATACTAAATGTGTTTATAATAAATGCTCTGAAAACATCGTAAATATTGAATAGCACTACTATCGATAGTTGCCATCTCTGTCCGCGTTTCCACTTCCACTCTCAAATTTGCTTTCTATTGGCCTCGTTTTTGCGGGTATCTATCATAAGATATATACTTTTAAGTAAATTTTTAATTCATTGGGAAGGGTTTTAAATGGTATGCTTCACATGTATATTTATTTATGAATATTTTTTACCCGTTTCTTGCGTTCATACAAAAACCAAAGCGAGTGGGTGGATCTAGACATCTCTATGTGAACAAAAACAACTACAAGCCCCATTGTAATTCTCTCACTGTGCACAGTGCTAATAATAGGGCAGTTTTATCAAAACACAGCGTTCTTTCTGACCGGCCAAAACGCCCTAACGTCTAAAGTATAATTTTTCTTATATACCGACAGCATCAGAATGCTAAGAAGCGGCTTAAATGTGGTTAGCTTCAACCGAAAAACTATATCAGCACTTCGTCACTCACTTGACCTTCCTAAATAATTGTGCAGTGCATCAAAACAATTCGATGTTTTTTTTTCTTTTTTTCGATGTTTTGTTAGTCAAACATCGGACAATTGTTGCACATGTTGCCTTGTTCGCTTTCATTAAATGTAGGTGTTTATTATATCCAAGTATTCTGTTCATATAAAAAGGATACAAGAAACAAAGATTATGTACTATTTGGTAGATTCTAAATTTGATTAAGATTCTTTCAGACAAATAACTGCATGCTTCTGATCTCCTAACAAGCAGCTTCCAACACTGATATTTCACTAACTTAACAAGAAGCTGTTTTTCACCGATTCTCCAAGTATATGCTTGTAGGAGATTTTATCTTTATTTATAACAAGTAAGAACGCTCGGGTTGCATGAAAAATAATCATCAATGAAAGAATACCAAATTCCGAAAAAACCCTTATATGTGGTCTATACGATATAGTGTTCGATCTGAATAAAATTTTGTCTGTGAATGTGGGACCTTCTTAAATTAATAAAAACGATTTTAATAAAACACAAAAATGTGTTCATTTCGAAAAATTCGGTTCTATGGGTTCTATATGATATAATTGCTCGATCTGAATAAAATTTTTTCAATAGACGTAAGGCATCCTGAATTTGGTTCGATTTTTGAAAAAAAAAAAAAAAATTTGCTTTATTCATTCCGAAAATGTCAATTCTATGGTCTGTGTATGTAGATAGATGCCTTTAGGACACAATCTCCAAAATTTGGCACAAAAAAAAATTAACTTGACCTGAGTACAGACTCTTGTCACCTGGCCGTGGATGACATTAGTGGAGCCTTTCCCCGAAAGGCGCAGATCGTAGCGTAAATTGTTAGCTTCCGCCGCTTAGTTATTGTCGAGCTGTTTCACCAAACACCCACCGACGACACCGTGAAAGCAGGAGAGCTCTTGAGGTTAGGCGATGGACACGCATACAACAGGTCTCTAGGTAGGTGAGAAACCTGTGGCTTCGTGTGACGCTGAACGATAAGCCCATAGAGCGAAGGACAAGAGCTGATCCCTGGCGACGAACTTAGCCAGATAGTCAAGTTGCGTTCGGTTAAATCGCTCGACCATAAGTTTCAGGCAACTTTGAAAAACTTCCGATTAGAAGTTTCGTCCCTGATCTCAATGCAATAAGAAGGGTACCCCAAAACGGCAGAAGGCTTCCTCGATGAGTGCCTGGGCCACCATCTCATCTGTTTGATTTGGGAGGGCTATGCATTCCGGTCATGTGAAGTAGCACATATTCCTGTAGTATGTCGATCGCTAAGCGCTTAAAGGGGCGCCGATGGCAGTAGTCCCCTGGTGCGCTGAGCGGGACCCTTCCTTATGTTGCACACTGAGCCACAGCGCTGCGTCGGCGCTCTACCCAATCCAGAACACCCTGATCCAGCAGTAAACGATCCATCAAATGCCAATAAGCCTTGGTGTCAGGGCATTCGACCATGCCGGTGTTCTTAGCTGCTCGGTCGCCGTGCACCAGTACTCGTTTTTGGCCTTCTTGTATCTAACTCAGAACGGTGCCTGGGCCGTTGTTAGAAGCATCAGTATCCAGGATGAAAGAGCCGTTGGGGTCCAGGAACGTGAGGTTGGGTGCTGTTGTCAGTTTGGATTTTAGCTGATCTAATGCAATTTTTTGATGTCGGAGTCCATTCAAATTTTCGTTTAGCTCCGGTAAGATCATGCAGGCGGTGGATGCGAACTAGGGGAGGAACTTGCGATAGTAAGAACACAATCTATTGAAGGAGCGGACATCTTTCTGATTATGTGTCGATGACCAGTTCACAACTTGGTCGATTTTGTCGGGCCAGCGGGACTCACCACATGGCCTAGAAACTAGACTTCCATACGAAAGAAATGACACTTTCGTGGGCTCAGTTTTAGGCCAGCTTTGGCCGCCAGATAAGCAAATACTTTTTGTAGATGAGTTAGCTGTTCTTCCATGGTGCTCGAGTGAATGATGATGTCATCGAGGTAATCCAATGCCGACTTCCAGGTCGCTCCGTTGAACACACCATCCATAGGTCTCTCAAAAGTTGCTGCTACATACGTAATGCCAAAAGGCATGACGTTGAATTCAAAAAGCCCGGCATCACAAGGGAACGCTGTCTTTGGGCGGGACGCTTCGTCCATTTCCACTTGCCAATACTCACTTTGCAAGTTCAGTGTTGAAAACCATTTCCAGCCGTGTAAGGCACTGAGAATGTCATATATTCGGGCAGTGGATAGGAATCACGGATAGTGACAAGGTTGAGTCGCCTGTAATCCTGGCGCATATATTATAATTTCGAGGTCCACGGGCTGGTGCGCAACCTAACCCCTCCTCGCTTCTGCATATCCTCAAGTAATTGTTTGAATTCGACCCTACGCGAAAGTGTTACCCGACGAGATGTTTGTTTAATAGGCCATGCTTAGCTCGTGTTGATCACATGTTGGGTCACATTGTTGCTCCCTGTATCGCCATTATGTTATGAGAATATCTGTTGGTAGCTGTCCAACAACTGGCGCAGGCGGGCGTGCACCTTCTTCGTTAGACCCAGAGGCAGCTGCTGGACGTCCCAGATGATAGCATCCCGGGCGACTCGGGAGTCGGGTTCGGAGCCGATGGAACTTTTCCACTCTCTCCAGGTGCCCCAATGTCGTATGTGTTGTAATGTTAGCTCCTTTTTACTGAGCCGAATAGTGGCCACGTCTCCTGGTGGCATCAACGAGAGTGCTGCCCAGCATCACATCTCCAGGTAGAGGGACGTCCGTTTCAAAAGTGTAAGGCCCTATACTAGCGGCGCAGCAAATCCGCCTTACGTGTGATCGTCGCTACGTGCCGTGATGCAGTATGGGTGCAGTGAAGTATACCAAATGCGGTGCCTCGATTTGAAGCGCATGCAACGGGATAGTACCCCAGGCAAATCGCATTTTAGCGCCTCCATATCGGAAACGACCACATGGCGTAGAAGAAAATCCAGTCCCAAAAGGCTGGCTATATTCCCATCCACCAGAAATAGTTCGTGGATGAGTGGACTGCCTGATAGTCGCATGCTAACGAAAGCAGCTTAAACTTTTGTATACATTCCCTGTGTAGGCGGAACGGGGGTCTCACGCCGGGCAGTCTTTGCCGGTGACGGGTGCTGTGCTGTGGCTGTCTAATCAAAAAGCCGGGCCAGCGTGTTTTCCTCTAAGAAAGCGTCGCTATTAGGCATCGAGGCGGCGGTCAATAGGTATTCGCGCGGATTATCGATAGTTGCTGATAGCAAGAAAACGGTGTGCACGAGACTAGATGTGTCGAGGGAACTTTCGCTGCCGACAGTTTGGCTTTTGGCATTGAAGAAAATGATTAAAAAAAGCGGAAAAACAGATGAGGGGGTGCTACAAATTCTTGAGGGCTAAAAACTATCGTGTACAGTGATAGTAGCTAAGATCGGCGCTCATACCGTAGCAAGTAGCCATCGCATCCCAATGACTATTGATTACCTTAATAACTGTTGGGAGTTATCGCTACAATATACCTATTTTATTTTATTTTATTTATTAATTTTTATCATAGCGTTATTCTAGTATTACAAGTTTAGAAACTAATGAATTAATGTACTAATTGGAAACGATTCTTTCTGCCTGTCACATACATTTCAGCAATTTAATATATCCTCGTACCATAGGTATGCAGATTTTGATTTTGTATAAATATGAACCCAGATCAAGTTTTATTAATTTTTTGCGCCGCCCAGCTTGTACGGTGGTCCCCATAAAAACCCTCCGCCCGCTTTAGTGTTTTTATTTCATTGCTCTTTTGTTTTATTTTTGGAATTGAACCAGATGCGATCGTGCATCAGGGGCTCTTCTAATCCGGTGCTGCCAGATTAAAACAGCCTGGATGTGGTGGAAGTGGTATCAAAGCTCCTCAGCAGGCCGGACCTAGTGTGCAGTAGCTAAGGCAGCAAAAGTCTTAAGCGCTAGCTAACCAGACATTGAACATTTTACGCTTAAGTCACTTCAGATGCTAGACCACAACAACGACGTCGTGACCTCAGAGGACGAGTCGACGCCTCCAGCTCCGATCCATGACACTTACGCTGGTTGCTGAGACAACTCTCGCCTCTTCGTGGATGCATACGAGTGCTACCGAGCGGATCACCCTAGCGGGCATCCTCGTGGAGGATCTAAGGTGACCAAATCTAAGGAGACCCGATGCATTGTAACCTGCAGGAGAGACCTGATGCATTATGACCTGCACAATGTCTCCAAAAAAGTTGAAAAATAACATGGAGAGCTTCTAATCGCCGCAGTCTTGTACTGATCAATTGTTGGTTTTTGGTGATTTCAACACCACGAGACGTGGTCCTCTGTCATCGACTCAAACGGTTTGAGAGCTTCAAGGCAATACGAATTTGTTGACGGCCTTCTTAAATTGTCCTTATCTCAAGTTAATTTTTTAACAAACTCATTGAATCGTAAACCTTATTTGATATTTGCTTCTGATCCTTACATTTCAGTGGTCGCTATAGCCGATATTCCGACTATAAGATACTCGTACTCAGCATTTATTCAATATTCGACACAGTATGAAAAACAATTTTTTTTTTTGTGTGGTGGGGTGTTTTCATACAAAATGTTTTTTATCATCCGTTCTTAACAAAACTCGGCAGAATTTGTGCTTATGCATATACAAAGCGAGTTACAACTAAATGCGTTAAGATTTGTGGAAGATATAAATTCTTGCGGTTTGGGGCGGCGGGAGGGGGCATGTCAAAATTAAAAAAAAATTGTGTCTACATTCCAAATTCGGTCTCTCTAGCCCTTACAGTTTCCGGGATCTAGGTGTTCGGCTGTTGATGCTGATCAAGAATATATATACTTTATGTATACTTCAGACGCTTTGTTTTGCCTGTTACATACATTTGCACGAATACAATATATGTACTCGCTTACTCTACTAGAGTGCGAGTTTAAAAATATCAAATTAGTCTCAATTCTGCTTTAATAGAGATAGGTTGTGTCGCGCTTGCGCCAAATTGTTTTTTCTATTCTGCTTTAAGCGCTTATTCGCTTGTGTGCTAAAAATCGCACCTATCGCAATTGACAATTGGACAAAAACAAAAAGCATTAAGCGAAGTGTTTTCTAGCTGCATTCTCTGCCCTTCGGGCAAGACATTGCCCTCACCCTGCGCACAGTTGCAAAAGAAGGACAACATATACTTCGCCTTGACTTCGCTCTGTTGCTTTGACATTTAACAAATATAATAAATAACATATTAACAAAATATAATAAATGTGTTTATAATAAATGCTCTGAAAACATCGTAAATATTGAATAGCACTACTATCGATAGTTGCCATCTCTGTTCGCGCTTCCACTTCCACTCTCAAACTTGCTTTCTATTGGCCTCGTTTTTGCGGGTATCTATCATAAGATATATACTTTTAAGTAAATTTTTAATTCATTGGGACGGGTTTTAAATGGTATGCTTCACATGTATATTTATTTATGAATATTTTTTACCCGTTTCTTGCGTTCATACAAACACCAAAGCGAGTGGGTGGATCTAGACATCTCTATGTGAACAAAAACAACTACAAGCCCCATTGTAATTCTCTCACTGTGCACAGTGCTAATAATATGGCAGTTTTATCTCAATTACAAAATGACGCGTTTACAATTCACAACTCCATTTTCTGTGTATTGGGCTATAAATACAGGCTGCCGTGTTGCAGCTATCAGTTGTCAAATACCAACAGTTATCATATGTTCTAAAAAGACACTGATGTGGGGATGTGTGGCTACCCCAAAACACAGCGTTCTTTCTGACCGGCCAGAACGCCCTAACGTCTAAAGTATAATTTTTCTTATATACCGATATACCGACAGCAATCAGAATGCTAAGAAGCGGCTTAAATGTGGTTAACTTCAACCGAAAAACTATATCGGCGCTTCGTCACTCACTTGACCTTCCTAAATAATTGTGCAGTGCATCAAAACAATTCGATGTTTTTTTTTCTCTTTTTCGATGTTTTGTTAGTCAAACATCGGACAATTGTTGCACATGTTGCCTTGTTCGCTTTCATTAAATGTAGGTGTTTATTATATCCAAGTATTCTGTTCATATAAAAAGGATACAAGAAACAAAGATTATGTACTATTTGGTAGATTCTAAATTTGATTAAGATTCTTTCAGACAAATAACTGCATGCTTCTGATCTCCTAACAAGCAGCTTCCAACACTGATATTTCACTAACTTAACAAGAAGCTGTTTTTCACCGATTCTCCAAGTATATGCTTGTAGGAGATTTTATCTTTATTTATAACAAGTAAGAACGCTCGGGTTGCATGAAAAATAATCATCAATGAAAGAATACCAAATTCCGAAAAAACCCTTATATGTGGTCTATACGATATAGTGTTCGATCTGAATAAAATTTTGTCTGTGAATGTGGGACCTTCTTAAATTGATAAAAACGATTTGAATAAAATACAAAAATGTGTTCATTTCGAAAAATTCGGTTCTATGGGTTCTATATGATATAATTGCTCGATCTGAATAAAATTTTTTCAATAGACGTAAGGCATCCTGAATTTGGTTCGATTTTTGAAAAAAAAAAACAAATATGCTTTATTCATTCCGAAAATGTCAATTCTATGGTCAGTGTATGTAGATAGATGCCTTTAGGACACAATCTCCAAAATTTGGCACAAAAAAAAATTAACTTGGATGACATTAGTGGAGCCTTTCCCCGAAAGGCGCAGATCGTAGCGTAAATTGTTAGCTTCCGCCGCTTAGTTATTGTCGAGCTGTTTCACCAAACACCCACCGACGGCACCGTGAAAGCAGGAGAGCTCTTGGGGTTAGGCGATGGACACGCATACAACAGGTCTCTAGGTAGGTGAGAAACCTGTGGCTTCGTGTGACGCTGAACGATAAGCCCATAGAGCGAAGGGCAAGAGCTGATCCCTGGCGACGAACTTAGCCAGATAGTCAAGTTGCGTTCGGCTAAATCGCTCGACCATAAGTGTCAGGCAACTTTGAAAAACTTCCGATTAGAAGTTTCGTCCCTGATCTCAATGCAATAAGAAGGGTACCCCAAAACGGCAGAAGGCTTCCTCGATGAGTGCCTGGGCCACCATCTCATCTGTTTGATTTTGGAGGGCTATGCATTCCGGTCATGTGAAGTAGCACATATTCCTGTAGTATGTCGATCGCTAAGCGCTTAAAGGGGCGCCGATGGCAGTAGTCCCCTGGTGCGCTGAGCGGGACCCTTCCTTATGTTGCACACTGAGCCACAGCGCTGCGTCGGCGCTCTACCCAATCCAGAACACCCTGATCCAGCAGTAAACGATCCATCAAATGCCAATAAGCCTTGGTGTCAGGGCATTCGACCATGCCGGTGTTCTTAGCTGCTCGGTCGCCGTGCACCAGTACTCGTTTTTGGCATTCTTGTATCTAACTCAGAACGGTGCCTGGGCCGTTGTTAGAAGCATCAGTATCCAGGATGAAAGAGCCGTTGGGATCCAAGAACGTGAGGTTGGGTGCTGTTGTCAGTTTGGATTTTAGCTGATCTAATGCAATTTTTTGATGTCGGAGTCCATTCAAATTTTCGTTTAGCTCCGGTAAGATCATGCAAGCGGTGGATGCGAACTAGGGGAGGAACTTGCGATAGTAAGAACACAATCTATTGAAGGAGCGGACATCTTTCTGATTATGTGGCGATGACCAGTTCACAACTTGGTCGATTTTGTCGGGGCAGGCTCTGATACCAGCGGGACTCACCACATGGCCTAGAAATTAGACTTCCATACGAAAGAAATGACACTTTCGTGGGCTCAGTTTTGGGCCAGCTTTGGCCGCCAGACAAGCAAATACTTTTTGTAGATGAGTTAGCTGTTCTTCCATGGTGCTCGAGTGAATGATGATGTCATCGAGGTAAACCAATGCCGACTTCCAGGTCGCTCCGTTGAACACACCATCCATAGGTCTCTAAAAAGTTGCTGCTACATTCGTAATGCCAAAAGGCATGACGTTGAATTCAAAAAGCCCGGCATCACAAGGGAACGCTGTCTTTGGGCGCGACGCTTCGTCCATTTCCACTTGCCAATACTCACTTTTCAAGTCCAGTGTTGAAAAACATTTCCAGCCGTGTAAGGCACTGAGAATGTCATATATCCGGGCAGTGGATAGGAATCGCGGATAGTGACAAGGTTGAGTCGCCTGTAATCCTGGCGCATATATTATAATTTCGAGGCCCACGGGCTGGTGGGCAACCTAACCCCTCCTCGCTTCTGCATATCCTCAAGTAATTGTTTGAATTCGACCCTACGCGAAAGTGTTACCCGACGAGATGTTTGTTTAATAGGCCGTGCTTAGCTCGTGTTGATCACATGTTGGGTCACATTGTTGCTCCCTGTATCGTCATTATGTTATGAGAATATCTGTTGGTAGCTGTCCAACAACTGGCGCAGGCGGGCGTGCACCTTCTTCGTTAGACCCTGAGGCAGCTGCTGGACGTCCCAGATGATAGTATCCCGGGCGACTCGGGAGTCGGGTTCGGGGCCGATGGATCTTTTCCACTCTCTCCAGGTGCCCCAATGTCGTATGTGCTGGTAACGTTAGCTCTTTTTTACTGAGCCGAATAGTGGCCACGTCTCCTGGTGGCATCAACGAGAGTGCTGCCCAGCATCACATCTCCAGGTAGAGGGACGTCCGTTTCAAAAGTGTAAGGCCCTATACTAGCGGCGCAGCAAATCCGCCTTACGTGTGATCGTCGCTACGTGCCGTGATGCAGTATGGGTGCAGTGAAGTATACCAAATGCGGTACCTCGATTTGAAGCGCATGCAACGGGATAGTACCCCAGGCAAATCGCATTTTAGCGCCTCCATATCGGAAACGACCACATGACGTAGAAGAAAATCCAGTCCCAAAAGGCTGGCTATATTCCCATCCACCAGAAATAGTTCGTGGGTGAGTGGACTGCCTGATAGTCGCATGCTAACGAAAGCAGCTTAAACTTTTGTATACATTCCCTGTGTAGGCGGAACGGGGGTCTCACGCCGGGCAGTCTTTGCCGGTGACGGGTGCTGTGCTGTGGCTGTCTAATCAAAAAGCCGGGCCAGCGTGTTTTCCTCTAAGAAAGCGTCGCTATTAGGCATCGAGGCGGCGGTCAATAGGTATTCGCGCGGATTATCGATAGTTGCTGATAGCAAGAAAACGGTGTGCACGAGACTAGATGTGTCGAGGGAACTTTCGCTGCCGACAGTTTGGCTTTTGGCATTGAAGAAAATGATTAAAAAAAGCGGAAAAACAGATGAGGGGTGCTACAAATTCTTGAGGGCTAAAAACTATCGTGTACAGTGATAGTAGCTAAGATCGGCGCTCATACCGTAGCAAGTAGCTATCGCATCCCAATGACTATTGATTACCTTAATAACTGTTGGGAGTTATCGCTACAATATACCTATTTTACTTTATTTTATTTATTAATTTTTATCATAGCGTTATTCTAGTATTACAAGTTTAGAAACTAACGAATTAATGTACTAATTGGAAAGGATTCTTTCTGCCTGTCACATACATTTCAGCAGGCCGGACCTAGTGTGCAGTAGCTAAGGCAGCAAAAGTCTTAAGCGCTAGCTAACCAGACATTGAACATTTTACGCTTAAGTCACTTCAGATGCTAGACCATAACAACGACGTCGTGACCTCAGAGGACGACGCCTCCAGCTCCGATCCATGACACTTACGCTGGTTGCTGAGACAACTCTCGCCTCTTCGTGGATGCATACGAGTGCTACCGAGCGGATCACCCTAGCGGGCATCCTCGTGGAGTATCTAAGGTGACCAAATCTAAGGAGACCCGATGCATTGTAACCTGCAGGAGAGACCTGATGCATTATGACCTGCACAATGTCTCCAAAAAAGTTGAAAAGTAACATGGAGAGCTTCTAATCGCCGCAGTCTTATACTGATCAATTGTTGGTTTTTGGTGATTTCAACACCACGAGACGTGGTCCTCTGTCATCGACTCAAACGGTTTGAGAGCTTCAAGGCAATACGACGGCCTTCTTAAATTGTCCTTATCTCAAGTTAATTTTTTAACAAACTCATTGAATCGTAAACCTTATTTGATATTTGCTTCTGATCCTTACATTTCAGTGGTCGCTATAGCCGATATTCCGACTATAAGATACTCGTACTCAGCATTTATTCAGTATTCGACACAGTATGAAAAACTATTTTTTTTTTGGTGTGGTGGGGTGTTTTCATACAAAATGTTTTTTAACGATTTCGTCTATAATTATCATCCGTTCTTAACAAAACTCGGCAGAATTTGTGCTTATGCATATACAAAGCGAGTTACAACTAAATGCGTTAAGATTTGTGGAAGATATAAATTCTTGCGGTTTGGGGCGGCGGGAGGGGGCATGGCAAAATTAAAAAAAAATTGTGTACATTCCAAATTCGGTCTCTCTAGCCCTTACAGTTTCCGGGATCTAGGTGTTCGGCTGTTGATGCTGATCAATAATATATATACTTTATGTATACTTCAGACGCTTTGTTTTGCCTGTTACATACATTTGCACGAATACAATATACTCGCTTACTCTACTAGAGTACGAGTTTAAAAATATCAAATTAGTCTCAATTCTGCTTTAATAGAGATAGGTTGTGTCGCGCTTGCGCCAAATTGTTTTTTCTATTGTGCTTTAAGCGCTTATTCGCTTGTGTGCTAAAAATCGCACCTATCGCAATTGACAATTGGACAAAAACAAAAAGCATTAAGCGAAGTGTTTTCTAGCTGCATTCTCTGCCCTTCGGGCAAGACATTGCCCTCACCCTGCGCACAGTTGCAAAAGAAGGGCAACATATACTTCGCCTTGACTTCGCTCTGTTGCTTTGACATTTAACAAATATAATAAAAAACATATTAACAAAATATAATAAATGTGTTTATAATAAATGCTCTGAAAACATCGCTTCCACTTCCACTCTCAAATTTGCTTTCTATTGGCCTCGTTTTTGCGCGTATCTATCATAAGATACTTTTAAGTATATTTTTAATTCATTGGGACGGGTTTTAAATGGTATGCTTACCATGTATATTTATTTATGAATATTTTTTACCCGTTTCTTGCGTTCATACAAAGACCAAAGCGAGTGGGTGGACCTAGACATCTCTATGTGAACAAAAACAACTACAAGCCCCATTGTAATTCTCTCACTGTGCACAGTGCTAATAATATGGCAGTTTTATCTCAATTACAAAATGACGCGTTTACAATTCACAACTCCATTTTCTGTGTATTGGGCTATAAATACAGGCTGCCGTGTTGCAGCTATCAGTTGTCAAATACCAACAGTTATCATATGTTCTAAAAAGACACTGATGTGGGGATGTGTGGCTACCCCAAAACACAGCGTTCTTTCTGACCGGCCAAAACGCCCTAACGTCTAAAGTATAATTTTTCTTATATACCGACAGCAATCAGAATGCTGAGAAGCGGCTTAAATGTGGTTAACTTCAACCGAAAAACTATATCGGCGCTTCGTCACTCACTTGACCTCCCTAAATAATTGTGCAGTGCATCAAAACAATTCGATGTTTTTTTTC
This sequence comes from Hirtodrosophila duncani, assembly GCA_037043425.1. Classification (NCBI taxonomy): domain Eukaryota; kingdom Metazoa; phylum Arthropoda; class Insecta; order Diptera; family Drosophilidae; genus Hirtodrosophila; species Hirtodrosophila duncani. The sequence goes on along the minus strand of JBAMBM010000790.1, from coordinate 28,918 downwards.
TTTTTTTCGATGTTTTGTTAGTCAAACATCGGACAATTGTTGCACATGTTGCCTTGTTCGCTTTCATTAAATGTAGGTGTTTATTATATCCAAGTATTCTGTTCATATAAAAAGGATACAAGAAACAAAGATTATGTACTATTTGGTAGATTCTAAATTTGAATTAGATTCTTTCAGACAAATAACTGCATGCTTCTGATCTCCTAACAAGCAGCTTCCAACACTGATATTTCACTAACTTAACAAGAAGCTGTTTTTCACCGATTCTCCAAGTATATGCTTGTAGGAGATTTTATCTTTATTTATAACAAGTAAGAACGCTCGGGTTGCATGAAAAATAATCATCAATGAAAGAATACCAAATTCCGAAAAAACCCTTATATGTGGTCTATACGATATAGTGTTCGATCTGAATAAAATTTTGTCTGTGAATGTGGGACCTTCTTAAATGGATAAAAACGATTTGAATAAAACACAAAAATGTGTTCATTTCGAAAAATTCGGTTCTATGGGTTCTATATGATATAATTGCTCGATCTGAATAAAATTTTTTCAATAGACGTAAGGCATCCTGAATTTGGTTCGATTTTTGAAAAAAAAAAACAAATATGCTTTATTCATTCCGAAAATGTCAATTCTATGGTCAGTGTATGTAGATAGATGCTTTTAGGACACAATCTCCAAAATTTGGCACAAAAAAAATTAACTTGACCTGAGTACAGACTCTTGTCAGCTGGCCGTGGATGACATTAGTGGAGCCTTTCCCCGAAAGGCGCACCTCGTAGATCAGGTCGGAAATGCGGAGGGTTATTGTTGCTGACCCAGATCGTAGAGTACCTTGTTAGCTTCCGCCGCTTAGTTATTGTCGAGCTGTTTCACCAAACACCCACCGATGACACCGTGAAAGCAGGAGAGCTCTTGGGGTTAGGCGATGGACACGCATACAACACGTCTCTAGGTAGGCGTAGGTTGCGGCCAAACATAAGCTGAGTTGGTGAGAAACCTGTGGCTTCGTGTGACGCTGAACGATAAGCCCATAGAGCGAAGGGCAAGAGCTGATCCCTGGCGACGAACTTAGCCAGATAGTCAAGTTGCGTTCGGTTAAATCGCTCGACCATAAGTTTCAGGCAACTTTGAAAAACTTCCGATTAGAAGTTTCGTCCCTGATCTCAATGCAATAAGAAGGGTACCCCAAAACGGCAGAAGGCTTCCTCGATGAGTGCCTGGGCCACCATCTCATCTGTTTGATTTGGGAGGGCTATGCATTCCGGTCATGTGAAGTAGCACATATTCCTGTAGTATGTCGATCGCTAAGCGCTTAAAGGGGCGCCGATGGCAGTAGTCCCCTGGTGCGCTGAGCGGAACCCTTCCTTATGTTGCACACTAAGCCACAGCGCTGCGTCGGCGCTCTACCCAATCCAGAACACCCTGATCCAGCAGTAAACGATCCATCAAATGCCAATAAGCCTTGGTGTCAGGGCATTCGACCATGCCGGTGTTCTTAGCTGCTCGGTCGCCGTGCACCAGTACTCGTTTTTGGCCTTCTTGTATCTAACTCAGAACGGTGCCTGGGCCGTTGTTAGAAGCATCAGTATCCAGGATGAAAGAGCCGTTGGGGTCCAGGAACGTGAGGTTGGGTGCTGTTGTCAGTTTGGATTTTAGCTGATCTAATGCAATTTTTTGATGTCGGAGTCCATTCAAATTTTCGTTTAGCTCCGGTAAGATCATGCAGGAGGTGGATGCGAACTAGGGGAGGAACTTGCGATAGTAAGAACACAATCTATTGAAGGAGCGGACATCTTTCTGATTATGTGTCGATGACCAGTTCACAACTTGGTCGATTTTGTCGGGCCAGCGGGACTCACCACATGGCCTAGAAACTAGACTTCCATACGAAAGAAATGACACTTTCGTGGGCTCAGTTTTGGGCCAGCTTTGGCCGCCAGACAAGCAAATACTTTTTGTAGATGAGTTAGCTGTTCTTCCATGGTGCTCGAGTGAATGATGATGTCATCGACTTCCAGGTCGCTCCGTTGAACACACCATCCATAGGTCTCTCAAAAGTTGCTGCTACATTCGTAATGCCAAAAGGCATGACGTTGAATTCAAAAAGCCCGGCATCACAAGGGAACGCTGTCTTTGGGCGGGACGCTTCGTCCATTTCCACTTGCCAATACTCACTTTTCAAGTTCAGTGTTGAAAACCATTTCCAGCCGTGTAAGGCACTGAGAATGTCATATATCCGGGCAGTGGATAGGAATCGCGGATAGTGACAAGGTTGAGTCGCCTGTAATCCTGGCGCATATATTATAATTACGAGGTCCACGGGCTGGTGCGCAACCTAACCCCTCCTCGCTTCTGCATATCCTCAAGTAATTGTTTGAATTCGACCCTACGCGAAAGTGTTACCCGACGAGATGTTTGTTTAATAGGCCGTGCTTAGCTCGTGTTGATCACATGTTGGGTCACATTGTTGCTCCCTGTATCGCCATTATGTTATGAGAATATCTGTTGGTAGCTGTCCAACAACTGGCGCAGGCGGGCGTGCACCTTCTTCGTTATACCCAGAGGCAGCTGCTGGACGTCCCAGATGATAGCATCCCGGGCGACTCGGGAGTCGGGTTCGGAGCCGATGGAACTTTTCCACTCTCTCCAGGTGCCCTAATGTCGTATGTGTTGGTAACGTTAGCTCCTTTTTACTGAGCCGAATAGTGGCCACGTCTCCTGGTGGCATCAACGAGAGTGCTGCCCAGCATCACATCTCCAGGTAGAGGGACGTCCGTTTCAAAAGTGTAAGGCCCTATACTAGCGGCGCAGCAAATCCGCCTTACGTGTGATCGTCGCTACGTGCCGTGATGCAGTATGGGTGCAGTGAAGTATACCAAATGCGGTACCTCGATTTGAAGCGCATGCAACGGGATATTACACCAGGCAAATCGCATTTTAGCGCCTCCATATCGGAAACGACCACATGGCGTAGAAGAAAATCCAGTCCCAAAAGGCTGGCTATATTCCCATCCACCAGAAATAGTTCGTGGGTGAGTGGACTGCCTGATAGTCGCATGCTAACGAAAGCAGCTTAAACTTTTGTATACATTCCCTGTGTAGGCGGAACGGGGGTCTCACGCCGGGCAGTCTTTGCCGGTGACGGGTGCTGTGCTGTGGCTGTCTAATCAAAAAGCCGGGCCAGCGTGTTTTCCTCTAAGAAAGCGTCGCTATTAGGCATCGAGGCGGCGGTCAATAGGTATTCGCGCGGATTATCGATAGTTGCTGATAGCAAGAAAACGGTGTGCACGAGACTAGATGTGTCGAGGGAACTTTCGCTGCCGACAGTTTGGCTTTTGGCATTGAAGAAAATGATTAAAAAAAGCGGAAAAACAGATGAGGGGGTGCTACAAATTCTTGAGGGCTAAAAACTATCGTGTACAGTGATAGTAGCTAAGATCGGCGCTCATACCGTAGCAAGTAGCCATCGCATCCCAATGACTATTGATTACCTTAATAACTGTTGGGAGTTATCGCTACAATATACCTATTTTATTTTATTTTATTTATTAATTTTTATCATAGCGTTATTCTAGTATTACAAGTTTAGAAACTAATGAATTAATGTACTAATTGGAAACGATTCTTTCTGCCTGTCACATACATTTCAGCAATTTAATATATCCTCGTACCATAGGTATACAGATTTTGATTTTGTATAAATATGAACCCAGATCAAGTTTTATTAATTTTTTGCGCCGCCCAGCTTGTACGGTGGTCCCCATAAAAACCCTCCGCCCGCTTTAGTGTTTTTATTTCATTGCTCTTTTGTTTTATTTTTGGAATTGAACCAGATGCGATCGTGCATCAGGGGCTCTTCTAATCCGGTGCTGCCAGATTAAAACAGCCTGGATGTGGTGGAAGTGGTATCAAAGCTCCTCAGCAGGCCGGACCTAGTGTGCAGTAGCTAAGGCAGCAAAAGTCTTAAGCGCTAGCTAACCAGACATTGAACATTTTACGCTTAAGTCACTTCAGATGCTAGACCACAACAACGACGTCGTGACCTCAGAGGACGAGTCGACGCCTCCAGCTCCGATCCATGACACTTACGCTGGTTGCTGAGACAACTCTCGCCTCTTCGTGGATGCATACGAGTGCTACCGAGCGGATCACCCTAGCGGGCATCCTCGTGGAGGATCTAATGTGACCAAATCTAAGGAGACCCGATGCATTGTAACCTGCAGGAGAGACCTGATGCATTATGACCTGCACAATGTCTCCAAAAAAGTTGAAAAATAACATGGAGAGCTTCTAATCGCCGCAGTCTCGTACTGATCAATTGTTGGTTTTTGGTGATTTCAACACCACGAGACGTGGTCCTCTGTCATCGACTCAAACGGTTTGAGAGCTTCAAGGCAATACGAATTTGTTGACGGCCTTCTTAAATTGTCCTTATCTCAAGTTAATTTTTTAACAAACTCATTGAATCGTAAACCTTATTTGATATTTGCTTCTGATCCTTACATTTCAGTGGTCGCTATAGCCGATATTCCGACTATTAGATACTCGTACTCAGCATTTATTCAATATTCGACACAGTATGAAAAACAATTTTTTTTTTTGTGTGGTGGGGTGTTTTCATACAAAATGTTTTTTAACGATTTCGTCTATAATTATCATCCGTTCTTAACAAAACTCGGCAGAATTTGTGCTTATGCATATACAAAGCGAGTTACAACTAAATGCGTTAAGATTTGTGGAAGATATAAATTCTTGCGGTTTGGGGCGGCGGGAGGGGGCATGTCAAAATTAAAAAAAAATTGTGTCTACATTCCAAATTCGGTCTCTCTAGCCCTTACAGTTTCCGGGATCTAGGTGTTCGGCTGTTGATGCTGATCAAGAATATATATACTTTATGTATACTTCAGACGCTTTGTTTTGCCTGTTACATACATTTGCACGAATACAATATATGTACTCGCTTACTCTACTAGAGTGCGAGTTTAAAAATATCAAATTAGTCTCAATTCTGCTTTAATAGAGATAGGTTGTGTCGCGCTTGCGCCAAATTGTTTTTTCTATTCTGCTTTAAGCGCTTATTCGCTTGTGTGCTAAAAATCGCACCTATCGCAATTGACAATTGGACAAAAACAAAAAGCATTAAGCGAAGTGTTTTCTAGCTGCATTCTCTGCCCTTCGGGCAAGACATTGCCCTCACCCTGCGCACAGTTGCAAAAGAAGGACAACATATACTTCGCCTTGACTTCGCTCTGTTGCTTTGACATTTAACAAATATAATAAATAACATATTAACAAAATATAATAAATGTGTTTATAATAAATGCTCTGAAAACATCGTAAATATTGAATAGCACTACTATCGATAGTTGCCATCTCTGTTCGCGCTTCCACTTCCACTCTCAAATTTGCTTTCTATTGGCCTCGTTTTTGCGGGTATCTATCATAAGATATATACTTTTAAGTAAATTTTTAATTCATTGGGACGGGTTTTAAATGGTATGCTTCACATGTATATTTATTTATGAATATTTTTTACCCGTTTCTTGCGTTCATACAAAAACCAAAGCGAGTGGGTGGATCTAGACATCTCTATGTGAACAAAAACAACTACAAGCCCCATTGTAATTCTCTCACTGTGCACAGTGCTAATAATATGGCAGTTTTATCTCAATTACAAAATGACGCGTTTACAATTCACAACTCCATTTTCTGTGTATTGGGCTATAAATACAGGCTGCCGTGTTGCAGCTATCAGTTGTCAAATACCAACAGTTATCATATGTTCTAAAAAGACACTGATGTGGGGATGTGTGGCTACCCCAAAACACAGCGTTCTTTCTGACCGGCCAGAACGCCCTAACGTCTAAAGTATAATTTTTCTTATATACCGACAGCAATCAGAATGCTAAGAAGCGGCTTAAATGTGGTTAACTTCAACCGAAAAACTATATCGGCGCTTCGTCACTCACTTGACCTTCCTAAATAATTGTGCAGTGCATCAAAACAATTCGATGTTTTTTTTTCTTTTTTTCGATGTTTTGTTAGTCAAACATCGGACAATTGTTGCACATGTTGCCTTGTTCGCTTTCATTAAATGTAGGTGTTTATTATATCCAAGTATTCTGTTCATATAAAAAGGATACAAGAAACAAAGATTATGTACTATTTGGTAGATTCTAAATTTGATTAAGATTCTTTCAGACAAATAACTGCATGCTTCTGATCTCCTAACAAGCAGCTTCCAACACTGATATTTCACTAACTTAACAAGAAGCTGTTTTTCACCGATTCTCCAAGTATATGCTTGTAGGAGATTTTATCTTTATTTATAACAAGTAAGAACGCTCGGGTTGCATGAAAAATAATCATCAATGAAAGAATACCAAATTCCGAAAAAACCCTTATATGTGGTCTATACGATATAGTGTTCGATCTGAATAAAATTTTGTCTGTGAATGTGGGACCTTCTTAAATTAATAAAAACGATTTGAATAAAATACAAAAATGTGTTCATTTCGAAAAATTCGGTTCTATGGGTTCTATATGATATAATTGCTCGATCTGAATAAAATTTTTTCAATAGACGTAAGGCATCCTGAATTTGGTTCGATTTTTGAAAAAAAAAAACAAATATGCTTTATTCATTCCGAAAATGTCAATTCTATGGTCAGTGTATGTAGATAGATGCCTTTAGGACACAATCTCCAAAATTTGGCACAAAAAAAAATTAACTTGACCTGAGTACAGACTCTTGTCACCTGGCCGTGGATGACATTAGTGGAGCCTTTCCCCGAAAGGCGCAGATCGTAGCGTAAATTGTTAGCTTCCGCCGCTTAGTTATTGTCGAGCTGTTTCACCAAACACCCACCGACGACACCGTGAAAGCAGGAGAGCTCTTGAGGTTAGGCGATGGACACGCATACAACAGGTCTCTAGGTAGGTGAGAAACCTGTGGCTTCGTGTGACGCTGAACGATAAGCCCATAGAGCGAAGGACAAGAGCTGATCCCTGGCGACGAACTTAGCCAGATAGTCAAGTTGCGTTCGGTTAAATCGCTCGACCATAAGTTTCAGGCAACTTTGAAAAACTTCCGATTAGAAGTTTCGTCCCTGATCTCAATGCAATAAGAAGGGTACCCCAAAACGGCAGAAGGCTTCCTCGATGAGTGCCTGGGCCACCATCTCATCTGTTTGATTTGGGAGGGCTATGCATTCCGGTCATGTGAAGTAGCACATATTCCTGTAGTATGTCGATAAGCGCTTAAAGGGGCGCCGATGGCAGTAGTCCCCTGGTGCGCTGAGCGGAACCTTTCCTTATGTTGCACACTGAGCCACAGCGCTGCGTCGGCGCTCTACCGAATCCAGAACACCCTGATCCAGCAGTAAACGATCCATCAAATGCCAATAAGCCTTGGTGTCAGGGCATTCGACCATGCCGGTGTTCTTAGCTGCTCGGTCGCCGTGCACCAGTACTCGTTTTTGGCCTTCTTGTATCTAACTCAGAACGGTGCCTGGGCCGTTGTTAGAAGCATCAGTATCCAGGATGAAAGAGCCGTTGTGGTCCAAGAACGTGAGGTTGGGTGCTGTTGTCAGTTTGGATTTTAGCTGATCTAATGCAATTTTTTGATGTCGGAGTCCATTCAAATTTTCGTTTAGCTCCGGTAAGATCATGCAGGCGGTGGATGCGAACTAGGGGAGGAACTTGCGATAGTAAGAACACAATCTATTGAAGGAGCGGACATCTTTCTGATTATGTGTCGATGACCAGTTCACAACTTGGTCGATTTTGTCGGGCCAGCGGGACTCACCACATGGCCTAGAAATTAGACTTCCGTTGAACACACCATCCATAGGTCTCTCAAAAGTTGCTGCTACATTCGTAATGCCAAAAGGCATGACGTTGAATTCAAAAAGCCCGGCATCACAAGGGAACGCTGTCTTTGGGCGGGACGCTTCGTCCATTTCCACTTGCCAATACTCACTTTTCAAGTCCAGTGTTGAAAACCATTTCCAGCCGTGTAAGGCACTGAGAATGTCATATATCCGGGCAGTGGATAGGAATCGCGGATAGTGACAAGGTTGAGTCGCCTGTAATCCTGGCGCATATATTATAATTTCGAGGCCCACGGGCTGGTGGGCAACCTAACCCCTCCTCGCTTCTGCATATCCTCAAGTAATTGTTTGAATTCGACCCTACGCGAAAGTGCTACCCGACGAGATGTTTGTTTATTAGGCCGTGCTTAGCTCGTGTTGATCACATGTTGGGTCACATTGTTGCTCCCTGTATCGCCATTATGTTATGAGAATATCTGTTGGTAGCTGTCCAACAACTGGCGCAGGCGGGCGTGCACCTTCTTCGTTAGACCCAGAGGCAGCTGCTGGATAGCAGCCAGATGATAGCATCCCGGGCGACTCGGGAGTCGGGTTCGGAGCCGATGGAACTTTTCCACTCTCTCCAGGTGCCCCAATGTCGTATGTGTTGTAACGTTAGCTTCTTTTTACTGAGCCGAATAGTGGCCACGTCTTCTGGTGGCATCAACGAGAGTGCTGCCCAGCATCACATCTCCAGGTAGAGGGACGTCCGTTTCAAAAGTGTAAGGCCCTATACTAGCGGCGCAGCAAATCCGCCTTACGTGTGATCGTCGCTACGTGCCGTGATGCAGTATGGGTGCAGTGAAGTATACCAAATGCGGTACCTCGATTTGAAGCGCATGCAACGGGATATTACACCAGGCAAATCGCATTTTAGCGCCTCCATATCGGAAACGACCACATGGCGTAGAAGAAAATCCAGTCCCAAAAGGCTGGCTATATTCCCATCCACCAGTAATAGTTCGTGGATGAGTGGACTGCCTGATAGTCGCATGCTAATGAAAGCAGCTTAAACTTTTGTATACATTCCCTGTGTAGGCGGAACGGGGGTCTCACGCCGGGCAGTCTTTGCCGGTGACGGGTGCTGTGCTGTGGCTGTCTAATCAAAAAGCCGGGCCAGCGTGTTTTCCTCTAAGAAAGCGTCGCTATTAGGCATCGAGGCGGCGGTCAATAGGTATTCGCGCGGATTATCGATAGTTGCTGATAGCAAGAAAACGGTGTGCACGAGACTAGATGTGTCGAGGGAACTTTCGCTGCCGACAGTTTGGCTTTTGGCATTGAAGAAAATGATTAAAAAAAGCGGAAAAACAGATGAGGGGGTGCTACAAATTCTTGAGGGCTAAAAACTATCGTGTACAGTGATAGTAGCTAAGATCGGCGCTCATACCGTAGCAAGTAGCCATCGCATCCCAATGACTATTGATTACCTTAATAACTGTTGGGAGTTATCGCTACAATATACCTATTTTATTTTATTTTATTTATTAATTTCTATCATAGCGTTATTCTAGTATTACAAGTTTAGAAACTAATGAATTAATGTACTAATTGGAAACGATTCTTTCTGCCTGTCACATACATTTCAGCAATTTAATATATCCTCGTACCATAGGTATGCAGATTTTGATTTTGTATAAATATGAACCCAGATCAAGTTTTATTAATTTTTTGCCCCGCCCAGCTTGTACGGTGGTCCCCATAAAAACCCTCCGCCCGCTTTAGTGTTTTTATTTCATTGCTCTTTTGTTTTATTTTTGGAATTGAACCAGATGCGATCGTGCATCAGGGGCTCTTCTAATCCGGTGCTGCCAGATTAAAACAGCCTGGATGTGGTGGAAGTGGTATCAAAGCTCCTCAGCAGGCCGGACCTAGTGTGCAGTAGCTAAGGCAGCAAAAGTCTTAAGCGCTAGCTAACCAGACCATAACAACGACGTCGTGACCTCAGAGGACGACGCCTCCAGCTCCGATCCATGACACTTACGCTGGTTGCTGAGACAACTCTCGCCTCTTCGTGGATGCATACGAGTGCTACCGAGCGGATCACCCTAGCGGGCATCCTCGTGGAGGATCTAAGGTGACCAAATCTAAGGAGACCCGATGCATTGTAACCTGCAGGAGAGACCTGATGCATTATGACCTGCACAATGTCTCCAAAAAAGTTGAAAAGTAACATGGAGAGCTTCTAATCGCCGCAGTCTTATACTGATCAATTGTTGGTTTTTGGTGATTTCAACACCACGAGACGTGGTCCTCTGTCATCGACTCAAACGGTTTGAGAGCTTCAAGGCAATACGACGGCCTTCTTAAATTGTCCTTATCTCAAGTTAATTTTTTAACAAACTCATTGAATCGTAAACCTTATTTGATATTTGCTTCTGATCCTTACATTTCATTGGTCGCTATAGCCGATATTCCGACTATAAGATACTCGTACTCAGCATTTATTCAGTATTCGACACAGTATGAAAAACTATTTTTTTTTTGGTGTGGTGGGGTGTTTTCATACAAAATGTTTTTTAACGATTTCGTCTATAATTATCATCCGTTCTTAACAAAACTCGGCAGAATTTGTGCTTATGCATATACAAAGCGAGTTACAACTAAATGCGTTAAGATTTGTGGAAGATATAAATTCTTGCGGTTTGGGGCGGTGGGAGGGGCACGAATACAATATACTCGCTTACTCTACTAGAGTACGAGTTTAAAAATATCAAATTAGTCTCAATTCTGCTTTAATAGAGATAGGTTGTGTCGCGCTTGCGCCAAATTGTTTTTTCTATTGTGCTTTAAGCGCTTATTCGCTTGTGTGCTAAAAATCGCACCTATCGCAATTGACAATTGGACAAAAACAAAAAGCATTAAGCGAAGTGTTTTCTAGCTGCATTCTCTGCCCTTCGGGCAAGACATTGCCCTCACCCTGCGCACAGTTGCAAAAGAAGGGCAACATATACTTCGCCTTGACTTCGCTCTGTTGCTTTGACATTTAACAAATATAATAAATAACATATTAACAAAATATAATAAATGTGTTTATAATAAATGCTCTGAAAACATCGTAAATATTGAATAGCACTACTATCGATAGTTGCCATCTCTGTTCGCGCTTCCACTTCCACTCTCAAATTTGCTTTCTATTGGCCTCGTTTTTGCGGGTATCTATCATAAGATATATACTTTTAAGTAAATTTTTAATTCATTGGGACGGGTTTTAAATGGTATGCTTCACATGTATATTTATTTATGAATATTTTTTACCCGTTTCTTGCGTTCATACAAAAACCAAAGCGAGTGGGTGGACCTAGACATCTCTATGTGAACAAAAACAACTACAAGCCCCATTGTAATTCTCTCACTGTGCACAGTGCTAATAATATGGCAGTTTTATCTTAAATACAAAATGACGCGTTTACAATTCACAACTCCATTTTCTGTGTATTGGGCTATAAATACAGGCTGCCGTGTTGCAGCTATCAGTTGTCAAATACCAACAGTTATCATATGTTCTAAAAAGACACTGATGTGGGGATGTGTGGCTACCCCAAAACACAGCGTTCTTTCTGACCGGCCAAAACGCCCTAACGTCTAAAGTATAATTTTTCTTATATACCGACAGCAATCAGAATGCTGAGAAGCGGCTTAAATGTAGTTAACTTCAACCGAAAAACTATATCGGCGCTTCGTCACTCACTTGACCTCCCTAAATAATTGTGCAGTGCATCAAACAATTCGATGTTTTTTTTCTTTTTTTCGATGTTTTGTTAGTCAAACATCGGACAATTGTTGCACATGTTGCCTTGTTCGCTTTCATTAAATGTAGGTGTTTATTATATCCAAGTATTCTGTTCATATAAAAAGGATACAAGAAACAAAGATTATGTACTATTTGGTAGATTCTAAATTTGAATTAGATTCTTTCAGACAAATAACTGCATGCTTCTGATCTCCTAACAAGCAGCTTCCAACACTGATATTTCACTAACTTAACAAGAAGCTGTTTTTCACCGATTCTCCAAGTATATGCTTGTAGGAGATTTTATCTTTATTTATAACAAGTAAGAACGCTCGGGTTGCATGAAAAATAATCATCAATGAAAGAATACCAAATTCCGAAAAAACCCTTATATGTGGTCTATACGATATAGTGTTCGATCTGAATAAAATTTTGTCTGTGAATGTGGGACCTTCTTAAATGGATAAAAACGATTTGAATAAAACACAAAAATGTGTTCATTTCGAAAAATTCGGTTCTATGGGTTCTATATGATATAATTGCTCGATCTGAATAAAATTTTTTCAATAGACGTAAGGCATCCTGAATTTGGTTCGATTTTTGAAAAAAAAAAACAAATATGCTTTATTCATTCCGAAAATGTCAATTCTATGGTCAGTGTATGTAGATAGATGCCTTTAGGACACAATCTCCAAAATTTGGCACAAAAAAAATTAACTTGACCTGAGTACAGACTCTTGTCAGCTGGCCGTGGATGACATTAGTGGAGCCTTTCCCCGAAAGGCGCACCTCGTAGATCAGGTCGGAAATGCGGAGGGTTATTGTTGCTGACCCAGATTTTAGGGTACCTTGTTAGCTTCCGCCGCTTAGTTATTGTCGAGCTGTTTCACCAAACACCCACCGACGACACCGTGAAAGCAGGAGAGCTCTTGGGGTTGGGCGATGGACACGCATACAACAGGTCTCTAGGTAGGCGTAGGTTGCGGCCAAACATAAGCTGAGTTGGTGAGAAACCTGTGGCTTCGTGTGACGCTGAACGATAAGCCCATAGAGCGAAGGGCAAGAGCTGATCCCTGGCGACGAACTTAGCCAGATAGTCAAGTTGCGTTCGGTTAAATGGCTCGACCATAAGTTTCAGGCAACTTTGAAAAACTTCCGTTTAGAAGTTTCGTCCCTGATCTCAATGCAATAAGAAGGGTACCCCAAAACGGCAGAAGGCTTCCTCGATGAGTGCCTGGGCCACCATCTCATCTGTTTGATTTGGGAGGGCTATGCATTCCGGTCATGTGAAGTAGCACATATTCCTGTAGTATGTCGATCGCTAAGCGCTTAAAGGGGCGCCGATGGCAGTAGTCCCCTGGTGCGCTGAGCGGGACCCTTCCTTATGTTGCACACTGAGCCACAGCGCTGCGTCGGCGCTCTACCCAATCCAGAACACCCTGATCCAGCAGTAAACGATCCATCAAATGCCAATAAGCCTTGGTGTCAGGGCATTCGACCATGCCGGTGTTCTTAGCTGCTCGGTCGCCGTGCACCAGTACTCGTTTTTGGCCTTCTTGTATCTAACTCAGAACGGTGCCTGGGCCGTTGTTAGAAGCATCAGTATCCAGGATGAAAGAGCCGTTGGGGTCCAGGAACGTGAGGTTGGGTGCTGTTGTCAGTTTGGATTTTAGCTGATCTAATGCAATTTTTTGATGTCGGAGTCCATTCAAATTTTCGTTTAGCTCCGGTAAGATCATGCAGGCGGTGGATGCGAACTAGGGGAGGAACTTGCGATAGTAAGAACACAATCTATTGAAGGAGCGGACATCTTTCTGATTATGTGTCGATGACCAGTTCACAACTTGGTCGATTTTGTCGGGCCAGCGGGACTCACCACATGGCCTAGAAACTAGACTTCCATACGAAAGAAATGACACTTTCGTGGGCTCAGTTTTAGGCCAGCTTTGGCCGCCAGACAAGCAAATACTTTTTGTAGATGAGTTAGCTGTTCTTCCATGGTGCTCGAGTGAATGATGATGTCATCGACTTCCAGGTCGCTCCGTTGAACACACCATCCATAGGTCTCTCAAAAGTTGCTGCTACATTCGTAATGCCAAAAGGCATGACGTTGAATTCAAAAAGCCCGGCATCACAAGGGAACGCTGTCTTTGGGCGGGACGCTTCGTCCATTTCCACTTGCCAATACTCACTTTTCAAGTTCAGTGTTGAAAACCATTTCCAGCCGTGTAAGGCACTGAGAATGTCATATATCCGGGCAGTGGATAGGAATCGCGGATAGTGACAAGGTTGAGTCGCCTGTAATCCTGGCGCATATATTATAATTTCGAGGTCCACGGGCTGGTGCGCAACCTAACCCCTCCTCGCTTCTGCATATCCTCAAGTAATTGTTTGAATTCGACCCTACGCGAAAGTGTTACCCGACGAGATGTTTGTTTGTTAGCTCCTTTTTACTGAGCCGAATAGTGGCCACGTCTCCTGGTGGCATCAACGAGAGTGCTGCCCAGCATCACATCTCCAGGTAGAGGGACGTCCGTTTCAAAAGTGTAAGGCCCTATACTAGCGGCGCAGCAAATCCGCCTTACGTGTGATCGTCGCTACGTGCCGTGATGCAGTATGGGTGCAGTGAAGTATACCAAATGCGGTACCTCGATTTGAAGCGCATGCAACGGGATAGTACCCCAGGCAAATCGCATTTTAGCGCCTCCATATCGGAAACGACCACATGACGTAGAAGAAAATCCAGTCCCAAAAGGCTGGCTATATTCCCATCCACCAGAAATAGTTCGTGGGTGAGTGGACTGCCTGATAGTCGCATGCTAACGAAAGCAGCTTAAACTTTTGTATACATTCCCTGTGTAGGCGGAACGGGGGTCTCACGCCGGGCAGTCTTTGCCGGTGACGGGTGCTGTGCTGTGGCTGTCTAATCAAAAAGCCGGGCCAGCGTGTTTTCCTCTAAGAAAGCGTCGCTATTAGGCATCGAGGCTTGCTGATAGCAAGAAAACGGTGTGCACGAGACTAGATGTGTCGAGGGAACTTTCGCTGCCGACAGTTTGGCTTTTGGCATTGAAGAAAATGATTAAAAAAAGCGGAAAAACAGATGAGGGGCTACAAATTCTTGAGGGCTAAAAACTATCGTGTACAGTGATAGTAGCTAAGATCGGCGCTCATACCGTAGCAAGTAGCTATCGCATCCCAATGACTATTGATTACCTTAATAACTGTTGGGAGTTATCGCTACAATATACCTATTTTATTTTATTTTATTTATTAATTTTTATCATAGCGTTATTCTAGTATTACAAGTTTAGAAACTAATGAATTAATGTACTAATTGGAAACGATTCTTTCTGCCTGTCACATACATTTCAGCAATTTAATATATCCTCGTACCATAGGTATGCAGATTTTGATTTTGTATAAATATGAACCCAGATCAAGTTTTATTAATTTTTTGCCCCGCCCAGCTTGTACGGTGGTCCCCATAAAAACCCTCCGCCCGCTTTAGTGTTTTTATTTCATTGCTCTTTTGTTTTATTTTTGGAATTGAACCAGATGCGATCGTGCATCAGGGGCTCTTCTAATCCGGTGCTGCCAGATTAAAACAGCCTGGATGTGGTGGAAGTGGTATCAAAGCTCCTCAGCAGGCCGGACCTAGTGTGCAGTAGCTAAGGCAGCAAAAGTCTTAAGCGCTAGCTAACCAGACATTGAACATTTTACGCTTAAGTCACTTCAGATGCTAGACCATAACAACGACGTCGTGACCTCAGAGGACGAAGCCTCCAGCTCCGATCCATGACACTTACGCTGGTTGCTGAGACAACTCTCGCCTCTTCGTGGATGCATACGAGTGCTACCGAGCGGATCACCCTAGCGGGCATCCTCGTGGAGGATCTAAGGAGACCAAATCTAAGGAGACCCGATGCATTGTAACCTGCAGGAGAGACCTGATGCATTATGACCTGCACAATGTCTCCAAAAAAGTTGAAAAGTAACATGGAAAGCTTCTAATCGCCGCAGTCTTATACTGATCAATTGTTGGTTTTTGGTGATTTCAACACCACGAGACGTGGTCCTCTGTCATCGACTCAAACGGTTTGAGAGCTTCAAGGCAATACGACGGCCTTCTTAAATTGTCCTTATCTCAAGTTAATTTTTTAACAAACTCATTGAATCGTAAACCTTATTTGATATTTGCTTCTGATCCTTACATTTCAGTGGTCGCTATAGCCGATATTCCGACTATAAGATACTCGTACTCAGCATTTATTCAGTATTCGACACAGTATGAAAAACAATTTTTTTTTTGGTGTGGTGGGGTGTTTTCATTTGTGCTTATGCATATACAAAGCGAGTTACAACTAAATGCGTTAAGATTTGTGGAAGATATAAATTCTTGCGGTTTGGGGCGGCGGGAGGGGGCATGTCAAAATTAAAAAAAAATTGTGTCTACATTCCAAATTCGGTCTCTCTAGCCCTTACAGTTTCCGGGATCTAGGTGTTCGGCTGTTGATGCTGATCAAGAATATATATACTTTATGTATACTTCAGACGCTTTGTTTTGCCTGTTACATACATTTGCACGAATACAATATATGTACTCGCTTACTCTACTAGAGTGCGAGTTTAAAAATATCAAATTAGTCTCAATTCTGCTTTAATAGAGATAGGTTGTGTCGCGCTTGCGCCAAATTGTTTTTTCTATTCTGCTTTAAGCGCTTATTCGCTTGTGTGCTAAAAATCGCACCTATCGCAATTGACAATTGGACAAAAACAAAAAGCATTAAGCGAAGTGTTTTCTAGCTGCATTCTCTGCCCTTCGGGCAAGACATTGCCCTCACCCTGCGCACAGTTGCAAAAGAAGGACAACATATACTTCGCCTTGACTTCGCTCTGTTGCTTTGACATTTAACAAATATAATAAATAACATATTAACAAAATATAATAAATGTGTTTATAATAAATGCTCTGAAAACATCGTAAATATTGAATAGCACTACTATTGATAGTTGCCATCTCTGTTCGCTCTTCCACTTCCACTCTCAAATTTGCTTTCTATTGGCCTCGTTTTTGCGGGTATCTATCATAAGATATATACTTTTAAGTAAATTTTTAATTCATTGGGAAGGGTTTTAAATGGTATGCTTCACATGTATATTTATTTATGAATATTTTTTACCCGTTTCTTGCGTTCATACAAAAACCAAAGCGAGTGGGTGGATCTAGACATCTCTATGTGAACAAAAACAACTACAAGCCCCATTGTAATTCTCTCACTGTGCACAGTGCTAATAATAGGGCAGTTTTATCTCAATAACAAAATGACGCGTTTATAATTCACAACTCCATTTTCTGTGTATTGGGCTATAAATACAGGCTACCGTGTTGCAGCTATCAGTTGTCAAATACCAACAGTTATCATATGTTCTAAAAAGACACTGATGTGGGGATGTGTGGCTACCCCAAAACACAGCGTTCTTTCTGACCGGCCAAAACGCCCTAACGTCTAAAGTATAATTTTTCTTATATACCGACAGCATCAGAATGCTAAGAAGCGGCTTAAATGTGGTTAGCTTCAACCGAAAAACTATATCAGCACTTCGTCACTCACTTGACCTTCCTAAATAATTGTGCAGTGCATCAAAACAATTCGATGTTTTTTTTCTTTTTTTCGATGTTTTGTTAGTCAAACATCGGACAATTGTTGCACATGTTGCCTTGTTCGCTTTCATTAAATGTAGGTGTTTATTATATCCAAGTATTCTGTTCATATAAAAAGGATACAAGAAACAAAGATTATGTACTATTTGGTAGATTCTAAATTTGATTAAGATTCTTTCAGACAAATAACTGCATGCTTCTGATCTCCTAACAAGCAGCTTCCAACACTGATATTTCACTAACTTAACAAGAAGCTGTTTTTCACCGATTCTCCAAGTATATGCTTGCAGGAGATTTTATCTTTATTTATAACAAGTAAAAACGCTCGGGTTGCATGAAAAATAATCATCAATGAAAGAATACCAAATTCCGAAAAAAACCTTATATGTGGTCTATACGATATAGTGTTCGATCTGAATAAAATTTTGTCTGTGAATGTGGGACCTTCTTAAATGGATAAAAACGATTTGAATAAAATACAAAAATGTGTTCATTTCGAAAAATTCGGTTCTATGGGTTCTATATGATATAATTGCTCGATCTGAATAAAATTTTTTCAATAGACGTAAGGCATCCTGAATTTGGTTCGATTTTTGAAAAAAAAAAACAAATATGCTTTATTCATTCCGAAAATGTCAATTCTATGGTCTGTGTATGTAGATAGATGCCTTTAGGACACAATCTCCAAAATTTGGCACAAAAAAAAATTAACTTGGATGACATTAGTGGAGCCTTTCCCCGAAAGGCGCAGATCGTAGCGTAAATTGTTAGCTTCCGCCGCTTAGTTATTGTCGAGCTGTTTCACCAAACACCCACCGACGGCACCGTGAAAGCAGGGGAGCTCTTGGGGTTAGGCGATGGACACGCATACAACAGGTCTCTAGGTAGGTGAGAAACCTGTGGCTTCGTGTGACGCTGAACGATAAGCCCATAGAGCGAAGGGCAAGAGCTGATCCCTGGCGACGAACTTAGCCAGATAGTCAAGTTGCGTTCGGCTAAATCGCTCGACCATAAGTGTCAGGCAACTTTGAAAAACTTCCGATTAGAAGTTTCGTCCCTGATCTCAATGCAATAAGAAGGGTACCCCAAAACGGCAGAAGGCTTCCTCGATGAGTGCCTGGGCCACCATCTCATCTGTTTGATTTTGGAGGGCTATGCATTCCGGTCATGTGAAGTAGCACATATTCCTGTAGTATGTCGATCGCTAAGCGCTTAAAGGGGCGCCGATGGCAGTAGTCCCCTGGTGCGCTGAGCGGCACCCTTCCTTACGTTGAACACTGAGCCACAGCGCTGCGTCGGCGCTCTACCCAATCCAGAACACCCTGATCCAGCAGTAAACGATCCATCAAATGCCAATAAGCCTTGGTGTCAGGGCATTCGACCATGCCGGTGTTCTTAGCTGCTCGGTCGCCGTGCACCAGTACTCGTTTTTGGCATTCTTGTATCTAACTCAGAACGGTGCCTGGGCCGTTGTTAGAAGCATCAGTATCCAGGATGAAAGAGCCGTTGGGATCCAAGAACGTGAGGTTGGGTGCTGTTGTCAGTTTGGATTTTAGCTGATCTAATGCAATTTTTTGATGTCGGAGTCCATTCAAATTTTCGTTTAGCTCCGGTAAGATTATGCAGGCGGTGGATGCGAACTAGGGGAGGAACTTGCGATAGTAAGAACACAATCTATTGAAGGAGCGGACATCTTTCTGATGTGGCGATGACCAGTTCACAACTTGGTCGATTTTGTCGGGGCAGGCTCTCATACCAGCGGGACTCACCACATGGCCTAGAAATTAGACTTCCATACGAAAGAAATGACACTTTCGTGGGCTCAGTTTTAGGCCAGCTTTGGCCGCCAGACAAGCAAATACTTTTTGTAGATGAGTTAGCTGTTCTTCCATGGTGCTCGAGTGAATGATGATGTCATCGAGGTAAACCAATGCCGACTTCCAGGTCGCTCCGTTGAACACACCATCCATAGGTCTCTCAAGAGTTGCTGCTACATTCGTAATGCCAAAAGGCATGACGTTGAATTCAAAAAGCCCGGCATCACAAGGGAACGCTGTCTTTGGGCGGGACACTTCGTCCATTTCCACTTGCCAATACTCACTTTTCAAGTCCAGTGTTGAAAAACATTTCCAGCCGTGTAAGGCACTGAGAATGTCATATATCCGGGCAGTGGATAGGAATCGCGGATAGTGACAAGGTTGAGTCGCCTGTAATCCTGGCGCATATATTATAATTTCGAGGCCCACGGGCTGGTGGGCAACCTAACCCCTCCTCGCTTCTGCATATCCTCAAGTAATTGTTTGAATTCGACCCTACGCGAAAGTGCTACCCGACGAGATGTTTGTTTAATAGGCCGTGCTTAGCTCGTGTTGATCACATGTTGGGTCACATTGTTCCTGCATTGTTCCTTGGGTCCCTGCATCGCCATTATTTTATGAGAGTATTTGTTGGTAGCTGTCCAACAACTGGCGCAGGCGGGCGTGCACCTTCTTCGTTAGACCCAGAGGCAGCTGCTGGACGTCCCAGATGATAGTATCCCGGGCGACTCGGGAGTCGGGTTCGGGGCCGATGGATCTTTTCCACTCTCTCCAGGTGCCCCAATGTCGTATGTGCTGGTAACGTTGGCTCCTTTTTACTGAGCCGAATAGTGGCCACGTCTCCTGGTGGCATCAACGAGAGTGCTGCCCAGCATCACATCTCCAGGTAGAGGGACGTCCGTTTCAAAGTGTAAGGCCCTATACTAGCGGCGCAGCAAATCCGCCTTACGTGGAAACGACCACATGGTGTAGAAGAAAATCCAGTCCCAAAAGGCTGGCTATATTCCCATCCACCAGAAATAGTTCGTGGGTGAGTGGACTGCCTGATAGTCGCATGCTAACGAAGCGTGTTTTCCTCTAAGAAAGCGTCGCTATTAGGCATCGAGGCGGCGGTCAATAGGTATTCGCGCGGATTATCGATAGTTGCTGATAGCAAGAAAACGGTGTGCACGAGACTAGATGTGTCGAGGGAACTTTCGCTGCCGACAGTTTGGCTTTTGGCATTGAAGAAAATGATTAAAAAAAGCGGAAAAACAGATGAGGGGGTGCTACAAATTCTTGAGGGCTAAAAACTATCGTGTACAGTGATAGTAGCTAAGATCGGCGCTCATACCGTAGCAAGTAGCCATCGCATCCCAATGACTATTGATTACCTTAAAACCTGTTGGGAGATATCGCTACAATATACCTATTTTATTTTATTTTATTTATTAATTTTTATCATAGCGTTATTCTAGTATTACAAATTTAGAAACTAATGAATTAATGTACTAATTGGAAACGATTCTTTCTGCCTGTCACATACATTTCAGCAACTTAATGGTACCCTCGTACCATAGGTATGCAGATTTTGATTTTGTATAAATATGAACCCAGATCAAGTTTTATTAATTTTTTGCGCCGCCCAGCTTGTACGGTGGTCCCCATACAAACCCTCCGCCCGCTTTAGTGATTTTATTTCATTGCTCTTTTGTTTTATTTTTGGAATTGAACCAGATGCGATCGTGCATCAGGGGCTCTTATAATCCGGTGCTGCCAGATTAAAACAGCCTGGATGTGGTGGAAGTGGTATCAAAGCTCCTCAGCAGGCCGGACCTAGTGTGCAGTAGCTAAGGCAGCAAAAGTCTTAAGCGCTAGCTAACCAGACATTGAACATTTTACGCTTAAGTCACTTCAGCTGCTAGACCACAAGAACGACGTCGTGACCTCAGAGGACGAGTCGACGCCTCCAGCTCCGATCCATGACACTTACGCTGGTTGCTGAGACAACTCTCGCCTCTTCGTGGATGCATACGAGTGCTACCGAGCGGATCACCCTAGCGGGCATCCTCGTGGAGGATCTAAGGTGACCAAATCTAAGGAGACCCGATGCATTGTAACCTGCAGGAGAGACCTGATGCATTATGACCTGCACAATGTCTCCAAAAAAGTTGAAAAGTAACATGGAGAGCTTCTAATCGCCGCAGTCTTATACTGATCAAGTGTTAGTTTTATGGTGATTTCAACACCACGAGACGTGGTCCTCTGTCATCGACTCAAACGGTTTGAGAGCTTCAAGGCAATACGAATTTGTTGACGGCCTTCTTAAATTGTCCTTATCTCAAGTTAATTTTTTAACAAACTCATTGAATCGTAAACCTTATTTGATATTTGCTTCTGATCCTTACATTTCAGTGGTCGCTATAGCCGATATTCCGACTATAAGATACTCGTACTCAGCATTTATTCAGTATTCGACACAATATGAAAAACAATTTTTTTTTTGGTGTGGTGGGGTGTTTTCATACAAAATGTTTTTTAACGATTTCGTCTATAATTATCATCCGTTCTTAACAAAACTCGGCAGAATTTGTGCTTATGCATATACAAAGCGAGTTACAACTAAATGCGTTAAGAGTTGTGGAAGATATAAATTCTTGCGGTTTGGGGCGGCGGGAGGGGGCATGTCAAAATTCAAAAAAAATTGGTCTACATTTCAATTTCGGTCTCTCTAGCCCTTACAGTTTCCGGGATCTAGGTGTTCGGCTGTTGATGCTGATCAAGAATATATATACTTTATGTATACTTCAGACGCTTTGTTTTGCCTGTTACATACATTTGCACGAATACAATATACTCGCTTACTCTACTAGAGTACGAGCTTAAAAATATCAAATTAGTCTCAATTCTGCTTTAATAGAGATAGGTTGTGTCGCGCTTGCGCCAAATTGTTTTTTCTATTCTGCTTTAAGCGCTTATTCGCTTGTGTGCTAAAAATCGCACCTATCGCAATTGACAATTGGACAAAAACAAAAAGCATTAAGCGAAGTGTTTTCTAGCTGCATTCTCTGCCCTTCGGGCAAGACATTGCTCTCACCCTGCGCACAGTTGCAAAAGAAGGGCAACATATACTTCGCCTTGACTTCGCTCTGTTGCTTTGACATTTAACAAATATTCTTGATGATGGGCAATGGAAAATTTGAAAAAAAAAAAAAATTTGTGAATCCCCCAAAAATGGACGGAGATTCGTTTGTTCATCCCCAGCTTAGTGGTAAGCTGTCTTCGAATGAAAACCTCAAGAAAATCGCTGGTACATCTGCAGAGTTGCGTGCCAGTCAAGCCAAAAATGTGCATAAATCAATTGAAACCTTCAACTTAGTAACTTGTTCGCAACGTCTCAAAGCATTATTATTACGAGTACATTCACTTTTCGAATGGGAGCTTTTAACCAAATTACTCAATAGCACACACCACAACTGGCAACATATGGTCCTTACAAAACATCGCTGAAGTTTTTAGCTCTAGCTTAGCCAAAAAATTAACCCAAGCAAGAGATGACACGTTTCAGATAACGATGGTCCCTCTTCTTAAAAAACAAAAAGTCTCAAAAGCAATTCAGAAATATACACACACAGTTACTTACAAGCATCACCCACACAAGGGCCGTCAAGACAATACACTTGCTACCACCTCTTTGGAAGCACTTCAAAATAATCGCTACGCAGCGCTATCTGAAGAAGCTGATTCTGTAATCGAATTGGACGGAAATGATCAACATGAGCAAACATAGCAAACTAAGTGCAGCTGGCAATGAGCAGCAGAAAAGCATAATGCCTAAGCTTCCAGCTATCTGCGTGCCGCAAGAAAACAAAATGGGCAAACTCGAAGAGGCACTCAATTCTGTAATTACATCAGACGAGTATGACATTCGTACATCGAGGCTTTGTAATATACAAAGGATTCTAAAGTTTTTCGAGCAGTTATTTATATACTGACCAAATAAAATTGTGAATTTTGGCACCATCAGTTAAGAGAGGATACTCCGTTCAGATTAGTCATACGAGATATTTATGTACCAAAACAATTAATTGAGCTTACGTTTACTGATAAGGGAGGGCTATACAGTCATTAACATATATTGCTTCAAAAAATCAGACTGGCGTAATATTGAAATCAACGAAAATGACGATGAAGAAATAAATAATACAAAAACAAAACAGAACATGTTTTACGTAAAGCTAAAGAAGACACCAAATGTAGTAGAGGCACTCAAATTGGTAGGCACAGAGTTACTGTGATGAAGGCAAAGGCAAGCAAAGAATTGGTGCAATGCTTACTTTCTTAAGAAGCCAGTTTGTGGCAAATGCTCAGACGGAAATTATACTGGATCGAAATCTTGTGAACTAAGTCATAGTGATAAATCTATATGTGCCAACTGTGGCATTGATCACTTATCCAGCTATAAAAGTTGTTCAGTCAGAACTGAGCTGAGCAAGAAGCTGACACCAGCTGCAAGACTACCGGAAAATGACCTGCCAACCAGTAACAAAAATCTTTTCCTACGCAGATATAATAAGATCAAGTGGAGAGAAAAACAATAATAACGTGAACACAATGCAGGATAGCTTCCGGTTGTTCGGTGCTGAAGATCAACATTTCAGTAGCAAATTTAAAATATTGGAAAAAGCAAATGCAAATGCAATTGATGTTATGTTGATAACTGAGACACATATGTGTCCTGACACAGCTAGTCATCCTAGTGAAACCTCGAAAGGTGGATCTGCTATTTTTATACGATCAATTATTGCTCATGCTCAGAATGAACCTATGTTAAAACTGAATATACAGGTTGCCAGCGTGAGTGTGCCGAATAATGTTGGATGCATCAAAATCTCTTCTATATATCTACACTCAAACCAATCTTGGTGTAAAGCTGACTTTGAACAATTATTTCTAAGCTTGGACAACAGATTCGTCGCAGGCGGCGATTTCAACGCAAAGCATTCATGGTAGGGTTACATAAGATCATGCTTTCGAGAAAAACGATTGCAAGAGGCCATCGTCAGCAGCTCATGTGAAATCTTTGCTACTGGTGAGCCAACGTTTTTCTCATACAACACTCGGCTTAAACACTCTGCTCTGGACTTTTTTTATTGTCAATGGGATCGCGTTATATCAGCTTTCAGTTGATATTAAGTATGAGCTCTCTTCAGATCACTTGCCAATTGTAGCAACATTACATCATGCTCCGCAATTTAAAGCAATGCATTCTCCCACTCGGCTCTTGTGTTGAAATTTTTAAAGCTGAACTGGATAGAAGAATCAACTTTAACACGGAAATAAACTGCCCAGATGATACAGAAGATGCCATTTCAATCTTTGTGAAAAACATATCACTGGCTGCATCTTATGCTACTCCGGTAAATGAATGCTCACCAAGTCAAAGTCGACAAGCTATTCTTCCCCCAAGTGCCGATGCCCGCTTACGACTGAAAAGAAGTGTGAGAAAAGAATATGCAAGAGCGGGTGATATTCGTATTAATCAAATCTACTTAAAATTATGAAACCGTTGCAATAGTCAAGCAAAGAACAATTTATGATTTTCTAGAGAGTGCTGTACCGGATGCATCCTTCAACTATACTCTCTGGAAGCTAAAAAGCCTATTTAAAAGAGTTGAATTGAAGACCCAGCAGGCGGTTGGTGTTACTCCAGTCAGCAGAAGGCCGAAATCTTTGCAGACAGCCTAGAGGAAAGATTTCAGCCTTTTAGTCTATCATCTGCGATTATGCGAAGGGCTGCTGACCTAAGATTGGATATGCCGTTTCAAATGACCTTGCCAGCAAAGCCAGTCAAACTGCAAGAGGTGCAGCAAATCAAGAAGCTAAAGGCCAAGAAATCTCCTGGTGAGCATCTTCTAGATAATAGGACCTTAAAACTTCTACCCAAAGCCTTGCTGTTTATAGTTCTGCTATTGGTCCACTTCAACCGTTATAACTTGATTAGACGAGAGAACGATATGCTGATAGCTGCCTACGCGGATGACACTGCTGTGTTGACCAGAAGTCCAAGCATTATTCTAGCTACGGAAGCCTTGCAACAATACATGTGCAGCTTTGAGGACTGGGCTGTGAAATGAAATATAGGTGTCAACAGCAGCAAATGCGCAAATGTTACCTTTGCTACAAGGACATTGTCGTGCAGTGGGATTACGATGCTGAGCACCACCCTTACTCACAAGAGCTCTCACAAATATTTAGGACAGGGACAGGGACGTACTGGACAGGGAACTAAATTTCCGAGCTCATACAACAATGGTTCGATAATCGGTAATGGCAAATTCCGGAAAGATGGTGTGCTTACTGGCTCCGAGAAATAAGCTGTCATGGTACAGCAAAGTCACCATATACAAATCCATTCCTAGTCCATTCTAATATGCACTACAAATTTACGGCATTGATTCAAAATCATAAAGTTTAAAATACTCATATTCAGCATTTATGCAATATTCGACACCCTCAAAAATTATGAAAACAATTTTTTTTTTTGTAGGTGGGGTGTTCTCATACAAAAAGTTTTTTTTACGATTTTGTCTACAATTATTATCCGATCTTAACAAAACCCAAATCGATAGATTATGTGCTTATACATATACAAACCGAGTTTCAACTAAATGCGCTAACATTTGTGAAAGATATAAAGTTTTGCGGTTTGTGGGGGCGGAAGGGGGAGTGGCAAAACTTATAAGCAAACTTGATCTGAAGCCCCACAAGGGCAGTCTACATACGAAATTGGGTCTCTCTAGCTCTTACAGTCTCCGAGATCTAGGTGTTCATACGGACGGTCACACGGATATGGCTAGATCGACTCTGCTGTTGACACTGATCGAGAATATATAAACTTTATGGGGTCTTAGACTTTTCCTTCTGCCTGTTGCATACATTTGCACGATTACAATATACACGTTTTCCCTACTAGAGTACGTATATAAGCATCTACCTTACCTACTTCATTATTTTATATAAGCATACAGATCAAACAACTCTCTTAAATATCGGTCTGATCTGATATACCCTTATAGCTTACACACGTCCCACCTCCTTTATTCACTAAAAGTCTAGTCAACCCAACTTTTTCCCTGGCCCTGATGGCGTTCTGCGTGTATTGTCAGATTCTGTGCTGATGCCTTTGCAAACCGATTTGGAAGCTTTTTGATCTATCTTTCAATTCTTCGTCTCTCCCATTTTTATGGACTTAGTCGTTTATTATTCCTCTCCATAGAAAGGGGAATAAGACTGACACGCAAAACTACAGAGGCATATCAAAACTGTCTGCTATTCTTAAGCTTTTGAAAAAATATTAACTTCACAGTTACAACATTCTTGTGGTTCGTAGGTCTACTTAGGTCTACCACCACTAATTTACAAGAATTTGCTTCTTTTGTAATACAAGGGTTTAAGAATAAAATGCAAGCTGACATCAGCAAAGCATTTGAATCACTGTTTAAGAATGAAATGCAAACTAACGTAATTAACACTGACTTGAGCCAAGCATTTGACTCATTAAATCACTGTTTACTTATTCATAAGAAAGATATCCTCGGATTTCCATCCTTTCTTCTTAAGTGAATTTCCGACTACCTTAATCTCAGAACCAGACAGTGCTTAGGGTTACATCAGGGGTACCGCAACGAACTGCCCAGGCTCTATCCCACTCTTCTTGCTTGTCCTTCAACGACTCTTCCTCCTACTTTAGGCCGCAAGATGACCTTAACTCTTTCTAATCGCGGTGTCAGGTCAACTTACTAATCTCAACTGTTCTAAATGCGAAGCTATGTCGGTTTGACGTAGCACACCGCTTCAGACATCGTACCTTCTTTACGATATGGCCCTTGATCGAATCGACACTGTTGATGACTTGGGTGTTTTTTTAAACACTAAATTGACATTCAATTTACATATTTCAGTTACCGTCAATAAGGTGTTGTCGGTTTTAATAAGCGATGGGCGAAAGAACTCGATTATCCTTATACACAACATTTCTGCATACTTCTCTGGAAATTTTTACTGTTTCCTCTCCGTGGTTCGAATCGTGCCCCAATTTCCCTTCCTTCATAATCAAGTAAGCTTCTGCTTATAGACATTCCATCTCTTGAAATGTTATCTTTATACGATTATATTATCTGAAATTGACTGTCCGACTTTAATGAGCTAAATTAGTTTTCTCTCCCTCTTAGATCTACACGGAATTAAGTTCCATCTATCTTCAGCACTGTAATTTAAACTTTCTTCTGCATCAACCTTTTTGTGTCCTGTGTTTTCTAACTACAATAACCTCTTTAACTTTATATCTAATAATAACTCAACTAAAATAAAATATCTAAGCTAAACTATCTAGCTAGTAGATAATGTAAATCTCTAAAGGCTTGATTTTTTTTTCTTTCATTGAAAGTGGGCGAGCGAATTGTGTCGCGTTGGGCGTTACGTGGGAGCTTCTAGCATGGTCTTCGCTGGTAACAAGCCCCGTTTCTTGGTGTCTTGCGGGTCCCCTTTAACGTGCTGAGCATTGTAAGTCAACGTCCCCAGATGAAGCTGACAGGAGGAGCACCAGGTTCAAGAGGCACGCAACTTCAAGGTTTCCTATCAGGAACCGAGGTGGGTCCTGGTTCCTATACCAGTCTCTCCCATCTCCTACCAAGAGCCAAATAATGAGATAAAGGGGCTGAGGAACTCCAAGGCGATGACGATGACGATGTCATTGACAACAAGAGCGTCAAGCATCTGCTGACATTGGTGGTCCTGTTCCGCGTCGTCATGTTTAATACACCTTTACGGACAAGATACTTCCCACGATCATGGAAAGCTGCACAAGTCGTCATGCTCCATAAGACCTGCAAGCCATCTGATAACCTGAAGTCATACTGGCCAATAAGTTTGCTTCCGGCCTTTGGCAATATACTCGAGCGATGCATGCTGGGCAAAATGTTGGCCCTGAGGACGTCAGCAAATCCATCGACTTTTCAAAACAATTTAAAAAATGTAAAATATGTTAAAAAAAATTTAAAAAATAAAAATTTAAAAAAAAAAATTTTTTTTAAAACATAAAAAAAAAGTTTTAAAAAATTAAATGAATGCTCACCAAGTCAAAGTCGACAAGCTATTCTTCCCCTAATTTTGAAAAATTAAAAAATTTTTAAAAATTAAAAAACTATTTCGAATAATTAAAAAAATATTTTATACAAATCAGAAAGGTTAAGAAAATATTTAAATAAATTTCGAATATTCGAATTAAAAAAAAATTATTTAAAAAAAATTCTTTATATATCAAAAAAAAGGATTCCTAACATAAAAAAAATTTACGAAAATTCAAAACAAACTCAAAATAATTTGAAAAAAAAACCCTTTAACAAATTTAAAACAAATTAAAAAAAATTGAAATAAATTCAAAAATTAAAAAAAAAACTTCCCAAAATAATTAAAAAAAAATTTCTTTAATTAAAAAAAAAACTCAAACAATTAAAAAAAAAATTGTAAATTTGGAAAATTATAAAAGAAATTTTTTCTCTAAGATCTAAAAATTAAAAAAAAAAAAATTGAAAAAAAACCAAGCAAAATTTAAAAAAAATTGCAAAAAAAGAAGAAAAAATTTCAGATATTTCAAAATAAAAAAAAATAAATAAAAAGTCAAAACTAAATTTTAATAAAATTTCAAAAAAACTAAATTTCTTTTTAAATTAAAAAAAAATGCATACAAAATTAAAAAAAAATTAAAAAATTTAAAAACAAAATTGAAAATTTTAAATAAATTGGAAAATTTTAAAATAAATTCAAACAAGGTTTGGAAAAATTTTAAAAA
>JBAMBM010000789.1:0-40315 GCA_037043425.1 Hirtodrosophila duncani | reverse complement strand
GCAAAAAATTAAAAAAATATATATATAATAAGTAATACAAAAAATTGAATAAATTTCAACCAAAAATTAAAAATATTTTTAAAAAGTCAAAAAAATTTCAAAATATTTAAAAAAAAATTCAAAAATATTTAAAAAGATGTCAAACAAATTAAAAAAAAAATAAAAGTTGAAAATATAAAAAAAATTGAATAAAATTTCAAATTTTTCTCTAGAAATTTAAAAAATAAAAATAAAAAAAAAACCAAACAAAATTTGAAAAAAATTGCAGAAAAATAATAAAAATGCATAGAAAATTAAAAAAGAATTGAAAAAATTAAAAAAAAATTGAAAAAATTAAAACAAAATTGAAAAAATTTTAAAATAAATTTAAAAGAAAATTCAAACAAGATTTGGAAAATTTTTTAAAATTTCAACAAATTTAAAATAAAATAACATTTAAAAAAAAAAATCTAAAATTAAAAAAAAATTAAAAAATTTCAAAACAAATTGAAAAAAATTTCAAAAAATTTAAAAAAAAAATCAATATTATTAAATATTATTCAATATTCAAAAGATGTCGAAAAAATTAAAAAAAAAAAATAAGAGTTGGAAATGTAAAAAAATATTAAATAAAATTTCAATTTTTTCTGAATTTTAAAAATTAAAAAAAATTAAAAGAACAACAAAAGAAAAAATAAAAAAAATTGCAAAAAAGAAGTAAAAATTGAAGAAATTTCGAAATTAAAAAACAAATTTAGAAATAGGTTTTCAAAAATTTCAGGAAACTAAAAAAAAATTTTAATTGAAAAAAAATTCATAGAAATTAAAAAAAAAATTTAAAAAAATAATAAAAATTTGAAAATATTAAAAGAAAAAATAGAAAATCTTAAAATAAATTTAAAACAAATTCAAACAAAATTTCGAAAAATATAAAAAAATTCGACAAACTTAAATAAAATTTAAAACTTCAAAAAATTTTCGAAAAAAAAAAATTTCAATTGTTAAAAAAAAATTGTTAAAAAAAATTAAACAATTTAAAATTTTTAAAAGTAAAAAAAAAAATCCAAACACAGTTAGAATAAAATTGAATAAGTTTCAACCAAAAATTCAAAATAATCAAAAAAGTCAAAAAAAATTCAAAAAATTTTTAAAAAAGATATTCAAAAATGTTTAAAAAGATGTCAAACAAATTTAAAAAATAAAAGTTCAAAATTTAAAAAAAATAATAAAATATCAAATTTTGTTTTTTTCTAAATTCTAAAATTCTTTTACAAAAATTTCAAGAAAAATTAAAAAAAAAAATTGCAAAGAAGTTAAAATTTCAAAATAAAAAAAAAATTAATTTTAAAAAATATTTCAAAAATAAATTTACAAAAAGGTTTAAAAAACTAAAAAATCTTTTAAAATTAAAAAAAAAATGCAAAGGAACTTAGATAAAATTTCAAAAAGTTAATTTTATTTTAAAAAATTCAAAAAGATTTGGAAAATTGTAAAATAAACTTAAAAAAAAATTGAAAAAAAAAAATTTAAAAAAAAATTGAAAAAACTCAAGCAAATTCAAAATAATGTCGAAAATAAAAAAAAAAATTGTAATTTTAAAAATATTTAAAACATAAATTCAAAAGTTAAAAAAAAACTTCCAAAAATAAATTAAAAACAATTTTTTTATATTAAAAAAAATCAAACATTTTCAAAAAAAAAGTTAAAAGTTAAAAAAAAATTATAAAAAATTCGAAAGCTTTAAAATAAAAATTAAAATATATTCTAAAAAATGTCAAAACAACAGTAACAATTTTTTTTTAATAATTTAAAAATTTTCAAATTGTTAAGCAAAAAATGAAAACAAATATGTAAAAAAATAAAAACTACTTTTGTGAAATAAAAATATTTTTATTTTTAAAAATTTAAAAACGGTTAAATAAATTAAATGAAAAAATTAAAAGAAAATTTCGAATATTAAATTTATTTTTTTTGAATCGAAAAGCTTAAAAAAATATTTCAAAACATTTCGAAAATTTTGAAATACAATTTAAAACAAATTTTTAATAAAAGATTCAAAACATTAAAAAATAAACAATAATTAAACAATATTAAAACAAAATCCAAAAATTAAAAAAAAAAAACATAAAAAAAATCGAACATTTTTAAAAGAAATTTAAAAAAAAAATTTAGAAACTCAAAAAATGCAAAGCTCAAATTTGGAAAATGTCAACAAACTTAAAAAAACTGTAAGAAAATTTCCAAAATTTAAAAAAAATTTTTAAAAATTTCCAATAAAATTGTAAGGAAAAAAAATTTAAAAAAATTTGAGAAGATTCTAAAAAACATCAAAGGAATTAAAAAAGAGAATAAAAAAATTAAAAAAGAGAATAAAATAAAAATTGCAGAAATTTCAAAAACTAAAAATTTTTTTTTAATTTTAAAAAAATATATTCAAAAAATGTTAAAAAATAAATTTAAAAAAAAGAGTTAAAACTTTAAAAAAGATTCCAAACAAAATTTAAGAATTTTTTTTTTTAAATTTCAAAAAGTGAAAAATTAAAAAAAAAAATTCAAAATTCAAGAATATTTTGAAAATTAAAAAAAAATATACAAGAAAAAAATTCAAGGTTTTTTTAAATAATTAAAATATATTTTAAAAATGTCAATAAAAAGGTAAAAAAATTAAATTTTCAAAAAATTACAAAAAAAAAACTTGAAAAATAAAAATTTTACTTTTCTGAAGAAAATTCTAAAAATGTTTTAAAAATTTAAACACATTAAACATAAACATTAAAACATAAAAGAATTAAAAGAAAAAATTTCGAATATTAACAAAAAGAATTTTTTAAAATCAAAACATTAAAAAAATATTTAAAAAAAATTTCGAAAATTTAAAAAAGAGAATTTCGAACAAATTTTTAATAAAAGATTCGAAACATTAAAAAAAACATATAAAAACATATTTAAAAAATCACTAAATTTAAAAGAAAACAAAAAAAAGAAAATTTCAAAAAAATTACAAAAAGTTTCAAAAATATTCAAAACAAATTTGGAAAACTTCAGCAAGCTTAAAGCAAAAAAGCAATTTAAGAAAAAGAATTAAAATATTTTTCAATTTAAAAAATTTTAAACAAATTTGGAAAATTTTTAAAATCAAAACTCAAAAAAGATCCTAACATTCACACAAAACTTTGAACATTAAAAAAAATTCACACATTTTAAAGACAATTCAAAAAAATTAAAAAAATTAAAAAAAAAATCTCACAATTTTTTAAAGAAATTTCACAACATTTAAAAAAATCAAAAAAGATTTTAAAATAAATTAAAAAAAAATTTCAATCATCTTTAGAATTTAAAAAAAACTCCAAAAATTACAAAAAAAAAATTAAAAACTTTCAAAAAATTCGAAATGTTAAAAAAAACTTCAAAATTTTTTAGAATTTTGATATAAAAATTCAAAAATTAAAAAAAAAATCAAAAAATTTCAAAATAAATAAAAAAAATTAATAAACTAAGAAAAATATCGAAAATTAAAAAAAAAATTCCAAAAAACGTCAAAAAAATATTACAAATTTCAAAAAAAAATTAAACAAGTTAAGAAACTTAAAAAAAAATTTCAAAGTAAAATTTTAAAAAATTAAATTACTATTTTGATAATTAACAAAAAAAAATTTTTAAAAATTTCGAACATTTTTAAAAACAAAATTTTAAAAAATTTAAACAAAATATCGAAAATTTTTTTTCAAAAATTTCTAAATACTTAAAATAAATTAAAAAAAAATTAAAAATGTTTAAAAAATATTTTTTAAAAATTTCGAAAATTTAAAAAAAAAACAAATTTAAAAAAAAACTAAAAGATATTAAAAAAAAATGTGAAAAAAATAAAAATTTCACAAAATGAAAATTAAACAAAAAATATTTCAACAAACTAAAAAAATAATTGAAAAACATTAAAAAAAATTGGAAAATTTGAAAATAAATTTAAAAAAAAAATTCAAAAATTATATCGAATATTTTTAAAAAATTCAACAAATTTAAAATAAAGTTAAACAATTTCTAAAATTAAAAAATTCAAAAAAATTCAGGAAAATTTCGAGAACTAAAAAAAATTTCAAAAAATTCGTACATTTGTACACAAATTTTAAAGAAAAACTTAAAAAAATGTAAAACTAATTTAATAAAAAACAAAAATTTGGAATAATTAAAAAAAATCATTTATCAAAAAATTTCAAAACAAATAAAAAAAATCCAATAACTTCAAGAAACATATCGAAAATTTAAAAAAAAAAATTCCAAAACCTTCAAAACAAATATTTCGAAAACTTCAAAAAATTGCAAAAAAAACTCAAACAATTTAAGAAACTTAAACAAAAATGCAAACAAGTAAAAGACAATTTTGAAAATTAAAAAATAAAATTTCAAACAACTTTTCAATTTTTAAGTTTAAAAATAAATTCAAAAAAAATTTGACCACTAAAAAAAATTTGAAAACTTTCAAAACATGTTGAAAATTAAAAAAAAAAATTCAGAAAATGTAGAAAAAAAAACAAAAAATTAAAAGACGTCAAGAGCAATTTCGAAAATTTTTAGTGATTTAAAAAAATCAAAAAATTCCAGACAAATTAAATTAAAGCAAAGAAAATTCCAACACTTTTAAAGTAATTAAAAAAAAAAATATAAAAAAATTCATACAATTTAACAGATTTTCAAAAAAAGTTCTGAAATTTCAAATATTAAAACAATATCGAAAATTAAAATAAAAAAATTTCAAGAAATTAAAAAAAAATTAAAAAAATTTCTATAAATAAAAAAAAATCTAAAAATTAAAAAAAAGAAATTTAAATTTTTAAATTTACAAATAATTAAAATAAAAATTCAAAAAAGTCAACAACATTTCAAAAAATTTTAAAAGAAATTTCTTAGATTACAAAAAAAAAATAATCACACTTTTTTTAGATATCAAAAAAAATTTTAAAAAGATTAAAAAAATTTCAAATATTTAATGTTAAACAAAATTTCGACAATTTAAAAAAAAATCATAATTTTAAAAACAAAAATATTAAGAAACTCAAAGAAAAAAATTTTTTTTTAATTTCAAAAAATTCCAAAAAAAAATCTAAAATATTAAAATAGGTAATAACAAACAAAAAGAAATTGAAAAAAACTCAAAACAATTTCGAAAATTTACAAAAAAAATTTCTAAAACATTTGAACATTTTTTAAATTTCAAACAAATATCCGAAAAGTTTTAAAAGACAACTTCAAAAAAGTTTCAGATAAATAAAAAAAATCGAACATTTTTACAAAAATCTCAAAAAATTTAAAAAAATCAAAACATTCAAATTCATAAATAAAAACAACATTTCAAAAAGAAGTTCTGAAATTTCAAATATTAATACAATATCGAAAATTAAAAAAAAAACTTCAAGAAATTAAAACTAAGTTAAAAAAAAAGAAAAAAATTTCTAAAAATTGAAAAAAGAAAATATGAAAATTTTTAAAATGTTAAAAAAAATCAGAAATTTACAAAAATTTGAAATAAAAATTCAAAACAGTTTCGAAAATTTTTAAAAGAAATTTCTAAGATAAAAAAATAATAAAAAAACATTTGAATATGTTAAAAAAGCTTAACAAAATTCAATTTAAAAAAAAAATTTAAAAACGTCAAGGTGAATTTCGAAAATTTTCAAAAAAGTTGTAAAGGAAAAATTAAAAAAAATTCGAAAAATTTCAAAAAGTTAAAAAAAAATTTAAAAAAAAAATAAAAAAAAATTCAAAAAAATGTGAAAATTTTAAAAAATTATAAAAAAATTTAAAAAATCCGAAATTTAAAAAAATTATTATTTTTAAGGAAATTTAAAAAAAAATTTAAAAAAAATCAAAACATTAAAAAAAAATTTAAAAAAAATTTGAAAATGTTAAAAAATTAAAAAAAAAATTGAAAAAAGCATAAATTTAAAAAAATTATTTAGATAAGTTTAAAAAAAATTAAAAAAATAAAAATAAACGTAGAAAAAAATTTAGAAAAAAATTCAAAATATAAAACAAAATATTAAAAAGAAATAATTAAAAAATATTGAAAAATAAAAAGTGTACTCTTGTGAAAAAAATCAAAGAAAATGAAAAAGAAAAAAATGTTAAAAACCTTAAAAAAATTACAACAAATTTAAAAAAATTTTAACTATTAGAAAAAATAAAAAGAAAATGTTAAGAAAATTAAAAAAAAATAACAATAAACAATAAAATAAATTAAAAAAAGCTTAAAATTCAAATCAAAAAGTTTAAAACAAATATATCTAAAATTTTTGGAAAAGAATTCAAAAAAATTTATATATAAAAATATTTCTAACAAAAAATTAAAAAAAAAACAAATTCTGCAAATTTTAGAGAAATAATAAAATTTCAAAAAATAAAATAAAATTTTTTAAAAAAATTTAGAACACAAAAATTTTTAAAAGAAATTTCAGAAAATGTTCAAAAAAATTATATACAAAAATTCCAAACATATTTGGAAAATTTCAAAATGTTAAATAAAAAATCGAAAATTAAAAAAAAAATCAAAACAAACAAGACAATTTCGAAAACTTTTAAAAGAAAATTTAAAAAATTTTCATAAAATTTGAACACTTACACAAATTTCAACAAATTTTGAAAGTGTTAAAAAAGTTCAGAAATTTACAAAAATTTAAAATAATAATTCAAAAGCTTCACCAACAAAAATTCAACATTTTTTAAAGAAATTTCTAAAATTAAAAAAATAT
The DNA here is from genome assembly GCA_037043425.1 of Hirtodrosophila duncani. Taxonomy (NCBI): domain Eukaryota; kingdom Metazoa; phylum Arthropoda; class Insecta; order Diptera; family Drosophilidae; genus Hirtodrosophila; species Hirtodrosophila duncani. The sequence continues at coordinate 33,593 of JBAMBM010000789.1, read as the reverse complement.
TTAAAAATATTTTGAAATTGATAAAAAAGTTTTAAAAAAATATTCAGAAATTTAAAAATATTAAAATAAAAAAATTCAAGGATATAGGGATTACTTATTATATATCTTAGTGAGAACCATTGACAGCTTTATGAGCAAAGTAGAATTTAGTAGTGCCACTTTATTTATAATGTATTCTATACGAAATAAACTTCTGGCTGAAGCCAAACCAAGTCAAGTCCAACTCACCCACACAGTGGCTCGCTGCTTGACTAGCTGACGCACACACCCAACGACATATAAATTGAAAAAGTTGCTGGAAAAGTAGGTCATGGCGTTGGGGTTGGCGTTAGGGTTCTGAGCCCATGCCTCGCCTCGTCCTTGCCAATTCCCTTGGCAAATTATCTACGTCGGCGGTAGCGGTAACGGTGGTTGATTTGGTCAGCTGACGACTGTTGTCCTTTTGTTCCTTACTAAAGCGTGTTTATTTGCTTGGGCATTAAGACACAGCCCCAAATGTGTCCTTTGCTTTCGCAATTTATATGCCTTCTGTTCTTTTGCCTTTCTGTTTTTGTAACACAATACAAGAATGCACAAAAATTTTAATCAAAATGAAGCTACATGCTTGACATGGGAAATGCTTGAATTTTGCCTTAATAATTTATGAAATTCGCTTAAATCAAACATAACATAACATTGTGGCCCGGCATTTCATCAATTAGCCAACAAGCTGCATAGAAGAGCAGAAAGGATATCGATGAAGCGACTGCTGTGTGCTGGCATCTGCATTTCAATTAGGAATTCAATTAGTTAATCTGTTAATTTCAATGGAAATTCCTTTTGATAAGCTGTCAAGGTTTGCAATAGCTTTAATAGCACGAACAAAATGTCTAATTATGATAAAAGCAGACAATCTCACAATTTGTGATTTCAAGAAATTAATATACTTATATATGTATATTTGCAATCAAACATTTAGTATAAATATCAAACGAGTCTTCCTACTCTACTATGGGCAAGCCGACTGATGGTAGTCAGTCCATTGGTCATTGGTTGTAATTTCTGCATCGCCTTATCCTCCTCTTTGAGAATGCGAATAGATGATTGACTTCCATAAATAAATACGAATCGCGATTTTAATAAAATCTAACATTTTTGAACATTTTTTGAACATTTTTAAAAACAAATTCAAAAAAAAAACTTAAAGAAAAACTTTCAAATATATAAAAAAAAAAGAAAATTTTAAAAAAATTTCAAAAAATGTAAAAAGAAACAAAAAATTAAAAAAAAATTTATTTTACATTAAAAAAAATCAGAAACATATTCAAAAACTTAGAAAAATAAAATAATTTAAAAAAAAAATCCAAAAAATTAAAAAAGAAATTCTAAACACATTTTGAAAATTTAATATAAAATATTCTAACAACTTTTAAAAAAATAAATTAGAAAAAAAATCTTAATTCGAGTTTTAAAATAAAATTGAAATAATTTTAAAAAAATTACAAAAAAGATATAAAAACAATTTTAAAAAAAAAAAAATTCTAAAAATGTTAAAAATTTAAAACAAAAAATTAAAATAAATTTTTAAAAGAGTAAAAAAAAATTTTAAAAATCGAACATTTTTGAGAGATTCAAAAAAAAATTAAAAAATATCAGAAAAATATAAAAAATGTCAAAATCACACATTTTCTTTAGTTGTCAAAAAAATTTTAAAAATGAAAAAAAAAAATATTGAAAATATTAAAAATATATAAGAAAATTCAAATAATTAAATTTTTTTTTTTTAAATTTCAAAAAATTTAAAATGAATTTCGAAAATAGTTATACAAAATGATATATATATAAAAACATTTTTTTTAAAAAACATTTAAAAGATTTATTAACAAAAAAATTCGAAAATTTAAAGGAAAATTAAAAAAATCGACCCAAATTAAAGACAATTCAAAACTTTTTAAAATTTGAAAATTTTACAAAATAAAATAAATTTCAAACAAGTTTTCAAAAATTTCGAAAATTAAAAAAAAAACAAAAAAATTTTTAAATTAAAAAAAGAAATTTAAAATACTAATTTTTAAAATTCTAAAAGAAATTTTCAAAAAATTGTAATATATAATATTTAAAAATACTTAAAAGGTAAGAAAAAAATTTCGAAATTATAAAAAAAAATTAAAAAACATTTGAACATTTTTAAAAACAAATTAAGAAAATAACACGAAAATTTGTAAAAAAAAACTTAAAAAAAATTTCAAAAAAATAAAAAAAGGATTCCATATTTGAAAAATTTCAAAAAGTTAAATAAACAACTCAAACAATTTAAAAAAGTGGTATAAATTACAATAAATTAAAATAAAATTTTGAAAATTAAAAAAATTAAGAAAGTTTCGAAAATTTTAACAAGCAATATGAACATTTTTTTTTTTTTAAATTCAGGCATTTCGAAAATTATAAAAAAAAATTAGAACAAAATTCGAAATTTTGTAAAAGAAAACTTAAAAAAAAACAAAAAATTTTTACTAAAAATTAAAAAAAATTTATTTTAAATTTAAAAAATATTTAAAACATTAAAAAAAAACTTAGAAAAATAAAATAAATTTAAAAAAAAAACTTCAAACAATTTTAAAACAATTTCAAGCAAATTTTGAAAATTTAAAATAAAATACTCAAACAATTTTCAATAAATAAATTTAAACATTTTTTTTAAATTCGAGTTTTAAAATAAAATTTTAAATAAATGTAAAAAAATAACAAAAATAGGTGTAAAAACAATTTCAACAAACAAATTTTAAAAATGTTAAAAATTTAAAACAAAAAATTAAAAAGAAAAAAATATAAAAGAAAAAATAAAAAATTTTACGTTTGTGAAAAATATCATAAAAATGTAAGAAGAAAAAATATAAAAAACAATAAAAATTAACACAAATTTATAAAAACATTTAAAAATAATTCGAATTTAAAAAAAAAAAACATTAAAAGAAAATTTTTAAAAAATTTAAAAATTTTAAAAAAATTTACCACGTTTACCAATTTTGAAAAGTTTTCCAAACATTTGAAAAAAATCGAAAAAATAAACAAAAAATAAAAAAAAACTCGAAAAAATTATTTGTAAATCAAAAAGTAAAAAAAAAGAAAATTAAAAAAAAAAATCATAAGTACTTCAAAATAAATAGAAAACTGTTAAAAGAAATTTGTCAAAAAGTTGTCAAAAACCTTTTAAAAATATTCAAAAATTTCGAATATTTAATATTCACAAATTCCAACAAAAAATTATAATTAAAACAAAAATTTAAATTTAAAAACAAAAATTCGAAAACTACAAAAGAAATTTCAAAATATTAAAAAAAATCTAATCAAAAATATTTAAAAAAAAATCGAAAATTTAAAAACAAATTAAAAAGACTGTCGAAAACTTTTAAAAGAAAACTTAACAAAAGTTCAAAAAATTCGAACAATTTTACACAAATTTCAAAAAATTAAAAAAAAAACAAATTTTTTAAAAAAATTTAAAAAAATTAAAAAGGAATTAAAAAAAAATTGTAAAAGTTTAAAAAAAATTCAAAAATATTAAAAAATTAACCAAGAAATAAAATTAAAAAAAATTTTAAAATGAAAAAAAAAGATTTTAAAGTTCGAGTTTAAAAAAAATTTAAAAATATGTAAAAAAGTCAAAAAATTAAAAAAAAAACTATTTTAAATTTAAAAAAATAAATCAAAAATAATCGCAAAATATTAAAAAAAAATAAATTTAAAAAAAATGTTAAGAAAAAAGTTCAAAAAATTAAAAAAAAAATCCAAACAAATTTTAAAAATTTAAATCAAATATTCAAACAATAAAAAATAAAAAATTTTTAAATATTAAAAAACTCGAGTTTAAAAAATTAAAACTAACTTAAAATATGTCAAAAAACATGTATAAAATTAGAAAAAATTAAATAAAAAAGATTGGAAAATAAAAATTGTACTTTTGTGAAAAAATCATAGAATTTCAAGAAGAAAAACTTTTAAAAAACAATACAAATTACAACAAAATAAAAAAAAAAATCAAAAAAAGATTCCAAAAAAATTTCGAATTTTCAAAAAAAAATTTTTTTTTCTATTTAATATATTTAAAAATATATTTAAAGAAAACTCAAACAAATTAAAAAAAAAAATGTTGAAAATTTTAAAAAGACATTTAAAGTAAATTTAAAAAAAATATCAAAAAATTTAAAAAAACTTTCTTAAATTAACAAATATTTGTAAAATTTTCAAACAAATTTCAATAAAATTCAAGTTTCGAATATTACAAAAAAAAATTCAACAAAAATTAAACAAAAACGTTTAAAATAATCAAAAAAATTAAAAAATTGTTAAGAAGTTTTCAAACAAAATTTAAAAATTAAAAAAAAAAAAAAAACAAAAATAAAATACTAAAAATATTTAAAAAATTTAAAAATAAACTTTTTAATAATTCAAAAATTCACAATAAATTTCGAGAATTGTTAAAAAATATTAACAAAAATTAAAAACAAAAAAATTTTCTTATAAAAAAATGTAAAAAAAGAAATATTTTGAAATTTAAGAAAAAAGATTTCAGAACACGTAAAAAAAACTGAAAAAAATTAAAAAATCGTACAGAACAATTTCGAACATTTTTAAAAAAATATCAAAAAAATTTCAAACAAATTAATTATTTTCGAAATTTGAAAAAATTTTCAAAAGGAATTTGGAAAATTTACAAAAATGTCGAAAATTTTAACAAGCAAAATTATAAAAACATTTCCAAAAATTCAAGCAATAACAACTCAACAACAAATTTAAAAAATTCAAAAAATTTCAAACAAATTAAATTAAAACAAAGAAAATTCCAACAATTTTAAAGAAATTTCAACAAAAAAAAAATTCAAATTCAAATTCATAATTCATAAATAAAAACAACATTTCAAAAAGAAGTTCTGAAATTTCAAATATTAAAATAATATCGAAAATTTAAAAAAAAAATTTCAAGAAATTAAAAAAAAGTTCACAAAATAAGAAAAAAAATTTCTAAAAATTAAAAAAAAGAAAATATAAAAATTTTTAAAATGTTAAAAAAATCAGAAATTTACAAAAGTTTGAAATAAAAATTCAAAAAAGGCAACAACCATTTCGAAAATTTTTAAAAGAAATTTCTAAGATAAAAAAAATTATAAAAAAAACATTTGAATATTATAAAAAAGCTTAAAAAAATTCAGAAATTAAAAAAAAAAATTCAAAAACGTCAAGAAGAATTTCGAAAATTGTCAAAAAAGTTGTAAAGAAAAAATTAAAAAAAATTCGAAAAATTTCAAAAAGTTAAAAAAAAAATTAAAAACAAAATCAAAAAATTGTGAAAATTTTAAAAAATTAAAAAAAAAATTAAAAAAGTAAAAAATTTAAAAACTTAAAAAAAAAACATTTAAAAATAAAAAAAACAAAACTAAAAAAAAATTTAAAAAAATTTGAAAATGTTAAAACATTAAAAAAAAAATTGAAAAAAGGATAAATTTAAAAAATTTTTAAATAAGAATTTCAAAATAAATCGAAAATTTTTAAAAGAAATTTAAAAAAAAATTAAAAATATAAAACAAAACGTAGAAAAAAATGTAGAACAAAATTCAAAATATAAAACAAAATATTAAAAAGAAATAATTAAAAAAGATTGAAAAATAAAAAGTTTACTTTTGTGAAAAAAATCATAGAAAATGAAGAAGAAAAAAATGTTAAAAACCTTAAAAAAATTACAAAAAATTTTAACTATTAGAAAAAATAAAAAGAAAATGTTAAGAAAATTAAAAAAAAATAACAATAAATAATAAAATAAATTAAAAAAACATTTAAAATTCAAATCAAAAAGCTTAAAACAAATATATCTAAAATTTTTGGAAAAGAATTCAAAAAAATGTATATTAAAAGAATTTCTAACAACAAATTAAAAAAAAAACAAATTCTGCAAATTTTAGAAAAATAACAAAATTTGAAAAAAATAAAAAAAGTTTTTAAAAAAATTCAGAACATACAAAAATTTTTAAAAGAAATTTCAGAAAATGTTCAAAAAAAATTAAATACAAAAATTCCAAACATATTTGGAAAATTTCAAAATGTTAAATAAAAAACTCGAAAATTAAAAAAAAAAAAATACAAACAAACTCAAGACAATTTCGAAAACTTTTAAAAGAAAACTTAAAAAAATTTTCATAAAATTTGAACACTTACACAAATTTCAACAAATTTTGAAAATGTTAAAAAAGTTCAGAAATTTACAAAAATTTAAAATAATAATTCAAAAGCGTCAACAAAAATTCAAAAAATTTTAAAGAAATTTCTAAGATTCAAAAAATATTAAAATTATTTTGAAATTGATAAAAAAGTTTAAAAATATATTTAAAAAAAAAAATTCATTTTCATTTTCTATGATTTTTTTCACAAAAGTAAACTTTTTATTTTTCAATCCTTTTTAATTATTTCTTTTTAATATTTTGTTTTATATTTTGATTTTTTTTCTACATTTTTTTCTACGTTTTTTTTATATTTTTAATTTTTTTTTAAATTTCTTTTAAAAATTTTCGATTTATTTTGAAATTCTTATTTAAATAATTTTTTAAATTTATCCTTTTTCAATTTTTTTTTAATGTTTTAACATTTTCAAATTTTTTTTAATTTTTTTTTAGTTTTGATTTTTTTTTAAATGTTTTTTTTTTAAGTTTTTAAATTTCTGACTTTTTTAATTTTTTTTTTAATTTTTTACAATTTTCACAATTTTTTGATTTTGTTTTTAATTTTTTTTATTTTTTTTTAACTTTTTGAAATTTTTCGAATTTTTTTTTAATTTTTTAAATCAAATTAATTTATTAAATTTTATTTAAAATTAAAATAAAATAAAATATTAAAAATTTATACAAAATATACAAAAAAAATTGTAATATTTCAAAAATTCAAAATACATTCGAAAATTGTAAAAAAAACTAAGAAAAATTAAAAACCCAAAATTCAAAAAATTTTAAAAAATTTCAAAAAATTTTAAAGAATTTTAAAAAAAACTTCAAAATTAATAGAAAATTTTTAAAAGAAATCTCAACAAATTTAAAAGAAGTAAAAAAACCTAGAAAAAACTTTTCAAATGTCAAGAATAAATTAAAAAAATTTTAAATAATAATTCACACACACTTTTTTTAGTTGCTAATAACAATTTAAAAAAGAGTCGACAAATTTCGAGTATTTAATATTCAATACTTCCAAAAAAAATTATAATTAAAACAAATAATTAAATGTGTAACAAAAATTCGAAAACTATAAAAAAAATTTCAAAAAATTAAAAAAAATATATTTAAAAAAATCGAACATTTTTACAAAAATTTAAAAAAATCAAGAAAAAACTCAATCAATAAAAAAATTTGTATTTAAATTTAAAAAATATCAAAAACATTCGAACAATTAGAAAAATAAAAAAAGAATGAAAAAAAAATTCAATAAAATTAAAACAAAAATATGCAAACAAATTTTTAAAATTTAAAGTAAAATATTTTGAAAATTTTTACAGAAACTTCAAAGAAAATCAAAAAATCTTATAAGAAAAATTTGTTTAAAAATTTCAAAAAAAACTAAAATTCAACCAAAATTAAAAACAATTCAAAAAAAAAATTTTTTAATTTGAAAATTTTAATAAAAAACAAATAAAAACATTTCAAACATTTTTTAAATTTAAAAAAAGTTTTGGAAACTAAAAAAATTTTAAAAATCAAAGCATTTTGAAAATAAAAAAAAAATTGCAAATGTAAAAAAAAAAAAAATTAAGAAACTTCAGAAAAATTTCGAAAATTTTTAAAGAAAAATGTAAAAAAAAAATTCTAAAAAATTGGAAAAAACTCAAGAAAAAAGTCCAAGAAAAAAACTCAAAAAATTAAATAAAATTTTTTAAGAAAAGTTAAAAATTTAAATAAAAAATAAAATAAAATAGATTGGAAAATAAAAATTTTACTTTTGTGAAAAAAATCATAAAAATTCAAGAAGAAAAAATTAAAAAAAAAAACAATAAAAATTACCAAAACTTTCAAAATAAAATTGAAAAAATTTTCGAATATTAGAGAAACAATTAAAAGAAAATAAAAAAAAATTCACAACATATTTTGAAAATTTTAAAAAAATCTATAAAAGTTTTAAAGAATTTCCAAAAATTTAAAAAAATTCATAATATAAAAAAACTAAATTAAAAGAATTTCGAATATTTAAAAATTTTTTTTTTGTGATAAAAAAAATCTAAAACTGTGATAAAAATTAAAAATTATAAAAAGATTTCAAAAATTTAAAAAAAAAAAATTTAAAAAAAACCAAAAAATGAAAAAAATAAAAATTTTTTAAAATATTCTAAAATTAAAACAAAATCAAAAAAAATTTAAAAAGCATTGAAACAAAATTCAACAAAATACAAAATTTTCGAAAATGTAAAAAAGAAGGAAGTATAACAAATATGTTTACAAAACAAACAAATTAAAAAAAAAAAATTTTAAAAGAAATTTAAAAAAAAATCAAGAAATTTCTAAAATTAAATAAAAATATTAATATTTAAAAAAAAATTCAAACAAAATTTTGAATATTACAAAAAATGTCCAACAAATAATTTCAAAAAAATATTTAAAAATTAAAAAAAAAAACAATACCAAAAATATTAAAAAAAAATTAAAAATAAACTTTTTAATATTTCAAAAATGCACAATAAATTTGGAAAATTGTTTAAAAATATTAAAAAAAAATTTTGTTCATTTAAAAAATATGTATTTTGAAAATTAAAAACTATTCAGAAAATATAAAAAACTCAAAACAAATTTTAAAAACGTCAAATCGTCAAACAAAAATTTTCAAAGGAAATTAAAAAAAAAAATGCCAAACAAATTAATAATTTTTGAAATTTAAAAAAATTTTTAAAAATATTAAGAAAAATTTAATCATATTTAAAAAGTTTAACTCGAGCAATTTAAGACAATTTAAAAAAATTTAAATAAATTAAAATAAAATTTTGAAAATTAAAAATAAATTTCAAAAAAAATTCAAATTAAAAAAAAAACAAAAAATGTTTAAATTTTAAAATATTAAACAAAAAAATGGACAATTTAAAAACAATTAAAATATTGAAACAAAATTCAAATAAATTTCAAAAATTAAAAAAAAACAAACAAATTTAAGAAAAAATTAAAAAAAATATTCGAAAATTATTAGAAAGAAATTTCAAAATATTCTAAAAATTCAAAACAATTTTTAAAAATAAAAAAAACCTAAAAATTAAATAAAAGTTCAAAATATTAAACAAGCTTTCGAAAATTAAGATATCAAAATAAAAATATCAAACAATATTAAAAAAAAATTTAAAAAAAATTTAAAAATTTAAAACAAAAAGAAAATGTTTTAAAAAAATATAAAAAATTAAAAAAAAAAATTGAAAATGGTTAAACAAAAAATTAAGAGAAATTAGAAAAACAAAAATTCGAAAAATTAAAAAAAAAACAAAAAAATTTGAGAAATAAAAATAAAAATTAAAAATTAAAAAAAAAAATTAAAAATATTCAGTTTCGAAAAATTTAGAAAAATTTTCAAAAATATGTCAGAAAAATTACAAAATGTGTTTTAAAAAAAATTAAAAAATTTGTAATAAGTTGTCAAACAAAATTAAAAAAAAAAATATTTAAAAATTTATAACAAAACAAAAATAAAATATTAAAAATATTTTAAAATATATAAAAAAACTTTTTAATATTTAAAAAATTCAAAATAAATTTCTATAATTGTTAAAAAAAATATAAAAAAATTAAAAACAAAAATTAAAAAAATTTAAAACACAATTTTGTTTAAATTAGATTTAGATTTAAATTAAATTTAGAAAAGTACAAAAAAATTTTAATTTAAATAAAAATGCACAATATTCAAACAAAGTTTCGTAAATTAAAAAAAAGTTTAAAAATGTTAAAAAAATATAAAAAAAAGTAAAAAAATATCTACAAAAAAATCCAAAAAAAATAAAAAATTTGTAAAAGATGTCAAACAAAAAAAAGACAAAATTTGAATATTTTAACAAAAAAAAAAAAAATTAAAATCAACAACAAATTTTGAAAAATTTCTAAAAATTAACAAAAAAATAGATTCAAAAAATTTCAAATATTTAATATTCAAAAATTCCAAACAAATTTAAAAATGAACAGAAAAAAGAAAGTCTTAAAGTCAAAAAAAAAAAAAAATCGAAAACGTAACAAAAAAAATTCAAAAATATGTCGAAAACTTTTTTAAGAAAGACTAAAAATTTTCAAAAAATTCGAAAACTTTTCCAAAAATTTCAAAAAATGCCAAAATAAATCAATGTAGTAAATGTTTGTAAATGTACAAAAACTACAAAAAATTAAAAAAAAATTATTAAATTAAAAACAAATCAAAAAAGGCTTTTTTTAAATTCGAGTTTTAAAATAAAATTTAAAAATTAAAAAAATGACAAAAAAGATCTAAAAAACTGTTTTAATTAAAAAAAAAAAACATCAAAAAATTTAAAAAATTAAAAAGAAATACAAATTTTACTTATCATAAAACAAAAAATTTAAAATTACATAAAAAAAAATAAAAAAAACGTCTAAAAATTTCAAAAATTTCAATATTTGAAAGATAATTTATAAAAATTTTCCAACAAATTAAAAAATAAACAATTACAACATATTTTGAAAATTTCAAAAATAAAAATAAAGAAAAATTTCAAAATATTTTGAAAAGTTTCTATAAATTTAAAAACGTTTCAAAAAAATTCGAACATTTAATATTCAAAAAGAAAAAAAAATTGTAAAACAAATTTCGACAATTTAAAAAAAAAACACTAAAAAAATGAAGAAATTAGAAAAGAAAAATTTAAAAGTTTCAAAAAATTGAACAAAATTTCGAAAATTGTGAAAAAAATTATTAAAAATGTAAAAAAAAATCGGAAGTTACTCAAAAAAAATTTCGAAAATTTAAAAAAAAATTTTTTTAATCAAAAAGTTTTCACAAACAAAAAATTTAAAAAATTAATAAGAAGAAAATTTAAAAATTATAAAAATTTAAAAGTTTTAATATACAATAATTAACAATATTTAAAAATTAAAAAAAAATTCGAAAATTTTAAGAAAAATTTCAAAAACATTTCAACAAACAAATTCAAAACAAAATAAAAGAAAAACTAAAAAAAACTGTAAACAGAAACATTCCAACATTCGAACATTTCATAAAAATTCTAATATTGGTAAGTAAAACTTACGAAAAAATTTTAAAAAAATGTCGAAATTGAAATAATATTTTTGTAAAAAAAATGAAAAACAAAATAACCAAAAATTTCAAAAAAAATTTTGAATATAAGAAAAAAAAAGAAAATTGTAAGAAAAGTTGAAAAAATATTCAGAACATACAAAAACATATTTGGAAAATTTCAAAAAGTTAAATAAAAAACAAACAATTTAAGAAAATTTTATAAATTGCAACAAATAAAAATAAAATTTTGAAAATTTAAAAACAGTTTTTAACAGAAATTTAAAAATATTAAAAAAATAATATTTAAAAATAAATTTAAAAAAAACTTCAAAATAAATAGAAAACTTTTAAAAGAAATTTCAAAGAAATTAAAAGAATTAACAAAAAATAAGAAACAACAAGAAAATATTAAAAAAATTTTAAAAAAAAATCACACATTTTTTTTAGTTGTGAAAAGAATTTAAAAATATTCAAAAAATTTCGAATATTTAATATTTAAAGATTCCAACAAAAAATTATAAATTAAAACAAAAATTTAAATTTAAAAACAAAAAATTTAAAAAAATAAATACTAAAAAGAAAAAGTATTAAAAAAAATTCAAAAATTGAAAAAAAAATCAAAACAAATTCAAAACCAATTTCGAAAACTTTTAAAAGAAAACTTAAAAAATGTTCAAAAAATTCTAACACTTAATAATAAATATAATATAAAGTTTTTAAAAGAACTTTCAAAAAATTTAAAACAGGTAAGAATATTAGAAAAAACTTTTCAAATGTCAAGAAAAATTGTTAAAACATTTAAAAAGAAATTCACACAATTTTTTTTTTAGTTGTCAATAACAGTTTTAAAAAGAGTCGAAAAATTTTCGAGTATTTAATATTCAATAATTCCAAAAAATGTATAATTAAAGCAAATATTTAAATTCGAAATCTATTAAAAAAATTTCAAAAAACTAAAAAAAATATTTAAAAAAATTGGAAAATTAAAAATAAAATTTTAAATGAATTAAAAATATAACTAAGCAAAATAAAAAAAAAGTCGAACATTTATACAAAAGCTTAAAAAAAGTCCAAAAAAAACTCAATAAATAAAAAAAATTTTATTTTAAATTTAAAAAATATCAAAAACATACAAATATCTAAACAAATTTTGAAAATTTTCAAAACAAATTTTTGAAACAAATGAAACACATTTTTTTTTTGATTTTCTTTGAATTTTTTGTAAAAATATCAAAAATTAAAAAAATTTTAAAAGAAAAATTTGCTTAAAAATTTGTAAAAAAATCAGAAATTCAACCAAAATTAAAAACAATTCAGAAAAAAAATTTTTAAATTTGAAAATTTAAAAAAAAGTAAAAACATTTCAAACAGATTTTCAATTTTTAAATTTAATAAAAAATTCAAAAAAAATTTTGAAAACTAAAAAAATTTAAAAAATTTTAAAACATTTTGAAAATTAAAAAAAAAATCAGCAAATGTAAAAAAAAAAAAAATTAAGAAACGTCAGAGCAATTTCGAAAATTTTAAAAGAAAAATGTAAAAAAAAAATTTTTTTTTAATTGGAAAAAACTAGAAATGCCCAAGAAAAAAACTCAAAAAATTAAATAAAAAATTTTAAGAAAAGTTTAAATAAAAAATAATATAAGAAAGATTGGAAAATAAAAATTTTACTTTTGTGAAAAAAATCATAAAAATACAAGAAGAAAAAATATGTAAACAATAAAAATTACAAAAAATTTCAAAAGTAAAATAAAAAAAATTTCGAATATTAGAAAAAAATGTAAAGCAAAATAAAAAAAATTTTCCAAATAAAAAAAAAATTCACAATATATTTTGAAAATTTTAAAAAAAATATATACAAATTTTAAAAAATTTCCAAAAATTTATAAATATTAAAAAAATAAAAAAAAATTAAAAAATTCGAATATTTAAAAAAATTTTTTTGTAATAAAAAAAAATTCTAAAATTGTGAAAAAATTAAAAATTATAAAAAGAAAGATTTCAAAAAATTTAAAAAAAAATTTAAAAATTAAAAAAAAATTCAATAAATTAAAAAAAAATTAAAAAATTCTAAAATTAAAACAAAATCAAAAAATTGTAAAAAGCATTGAAACAAATTTTTCAAAATTTTCGAAAATGTAAAAAAAGTATAACAAATATATTTGAAAAACAAACAAATTTAAGAAAAAAAGTAAAAAAAAATAAAAGAAAAAATTCGGCAATTTTTAAAAGAAATTTAAGAAAATCAATAAATTTCTAAAATTAAATAAATATATTAATATTTAAATAAAAAAAATTTCAAACAAAGTTTGGAATATTCAAAAAAAATTCCAACAAAAAATTAGAAAATTAATATTTAAAAATTAAAAAAAAATATTAAAAAAAATTAAAAATAAACTTTTTAGTATTTAAAAAATTCACAATAAATTTCGAAAATTGTTAAAAAATATTAAGAACAAAAAGAATTTTTTTCATTTAAAAAAAAATGTATTTTGAAAATTAAAAAAAAATTCAGAAAATGTAAAAAAACTGAAACAAATTTTAAAAACGTAAAACCAAAACTTTTAAAAGAAATTAAAAAAAAAATTCCAAACAAATTAATAATTTTTGAAATTTATAAAAAAACTTCAAAAAAATTAAAAAAAAATTTAATCAAATTTGGAAAATTTCAAAAGGTTTAACTCGAGCAATTTAAGTCAATTTAAAAAATTTCAATAAATTAAAATACAATTTTGAAAATTCAAAAAATTCAAAAAAAATTTCAACAAATTAAAAAAAAAAAAAAACAAAAAATGTTTAAATTTTAAAATATTAAAAAAAAATGGACAATTTATAAACAATTAAAATATTGAAACAAAATTCAAATAAATTTCAAAAATTTTTAATAAAAACAAACAAATTTAAGAAAAAAATTTAAAAAAATATTAGAAAATTTTTAAAAGAAATTAAAAAATATTCCACACTTCAAAACAATTTTTAAAAATAAAAATAAAAAAAAAATTCAAAGAAATATTAAAAAAAAGTGTTAAAAAATTACAAAAAAGTCTAAAAAATTAAAAAATTCAAAAAATTGAAAAGATTTTTAAAAAGATATCAAACAAAATTAAAAAAAAATGTTTTAAAAAAATATAAAAAATACTTTTTAATATTTAAAAAATTTAAAAAATTCCGAAAACGGTTAAAAAATATAAACAGAAATTCGAAAAGTTAAAAAAAAAAAAAACAAATAATTCGAAAGTTTTAAAAAAAAATTTTAAATTAAAAAAAATTCAAAATATTCAGTTTCGAAAATTTTAAAAATAATTTTCAAAAATATGTCAGCAAAATTAAAAAAAAGGTGTTTAAACAAAATCCACCAAAGCCAAAAGTTTGTGAAAAGATGTCAAAGAAAATTAAAAAAAAAAATATTTAAAAATTTAAACAAAACCAAAATAAAATATTAAAAATATTAAAAAAAAATATAAAAAACTTTTTAAAATTTAAAAAATTCAAAATAAATTTCTAAAGTTATTAAACAAATATAAAAAAATAATAAAAAAAATTAGAAAAATTTAAAACAAAATTGAAATAAATTTAGAGAAGTTAAAAAAAATTTAAAATTTAAATCAAAATGCACAATATTCAAACAAAGTTTCGAAAATTAAAAAAAATTTTAAAAATGTCAAAAAAATGTAAAAGTAAAAAAATATCTAAAAGAAATAAAAAAAAAATCAAAAATTTGTAAAAGATGTAAAACAAAAAAATAACAATTTAAATATTTTAACAAAAATAAAAAAAATTAGAAAAATTTCTAAAAATTAACAAAAAAAAAAAAAGATTCAACAAATTTCAAATATTTAATATTCAAAGATTCCAAAAAAATTTAAAAATTAACAGAAAAAAAGTTGTTCGGTTATCGGCATTCACTGTGAACGGTCGTGTCGCGCTTGCACTAAGTTCCAGCTAATCAAGTTTCGTTTGTTACCTCTGCTCTGTGCTAAAAATAGCACATACTGACCAGTTGGGCGCCGCGTTATAACGGTGCCGGCAAAGTCTTGCGAATAAAGATAAGAAAGTAGTGCGCAAGAACTACGAACACTGCCCACTGGGCATTATATTACCACTCAGCCTGCGCGCAGCCGCACAAGAGGGGCAATAAATTCTTGCTTATCAGCAAGTTTTTTGTTTTTGTTCTGTTTTGTCTTGTTTGTGCGCGCAAGCAAGATCAAAGCACGTATAAAGTGTAACTATCCAATTTTATTATTTGAGTGATTAAATATTAACAATTGGCTATGAATAACAAACAAGTACCTAACTCTCGGCCTACTGTGGTTCTGAACAATCTGCTAGACTATCAGAAAATGAAGGAATTGGTTGGTCTAATACCTTCTGAATTTAGATCACAACTGATGGAAGATTTTGCCTCACATGGCACCTCACGTACTGCATCTGGTTACGTACACGAAGCCACTATTGTTCCCACTACATCTGCAGCTACATTCTCGGTAGCTTCAACTTCAGCCGCATGTTACGTGACTACTTGTTCATCTGAAGGAGTTTATTCATATGGCAACCAGCCAACCAGCAGTTACCAGGAACCAGTCGCTCACTACCACAACCTGATAAAATCGTTAACATGCCTGTGTACCAGCCGGCAGATGTCCCCTGGCAGAAAGTTCCGCCAAAAAAAGAAGATCACTTGATGCACCTAAAACTGCGAATAAAAGACCTACGTTACATGCAAAAAACCGTTTTGAAGTTCTTGCAAACCTAGATCTTAGTCAAGCAGACGTTGATCTCGACATGGACGTTCCCCTGGACGAAGTCGACATAGATGGAGAGACACAGACTCAAGTACCAACGGAAAAAAACCGCCGAAGCCTAGCCAAATCACAGTACTGGCCATCAGTGATGTACCAGCCCTGGAGAGGCTTCTCAATTCAGCGGTTACTGCTGACTCATACGAATTTAAGGCTGCTCGTAATGGCAATTTACGCATATACGCTCGTGACTCTGATGCCCACAGAGCCATCACAAAAAAGCTTTCGGAAGTAAACCTCCAATATACGCACTTCTGCCTACCTGAGGACAGAGCTTTTAGAGTGGTGGTATGCAACTTGGCTGCATCCACCCCCACCGAGCAAATTAAAACTGCATTCACCTCTCAAGGGCATTCTGTAGTGAATATGTACAATCCGAAGTCAAAATCACTGATCGAGGACCCCTCCGAAACTGCTCCATCCAAAGCCCCAGGCCATAATGTTTGGTTTATAGATCTCAAAAAGGCCCACAATAATCGGGAGGCTCTAAAGGTCAATAAAGTCGGTCGGCAAAGAGTTAGAGTGGAGATGCCGAGAAAGAAGATTGACATGCGCCAATGTTACCGCTGCTTTGGATTTGACCATACCAGGAACTATTGCACCAAGGAGCCCAGATGCGGTAGATGCAGCAAGCCTCACTGGACTGCTTCTAGCCTATGCCAGGCAAAGACTTATGATGACCTGGTGTGCGTCAATTGTAATGGAAACCACGAAGCAACTAATAAGAGCTGCAGAGTATACGTCCAACGGCTCAAAAACCGTAAGTCCGGAGTCAATACTGGTCCCGTGATGCGTGAAGGCCACGCTCAGCCCACGCGTATTATCAAGCAGCAGGTAATCCCAACCTCAATTGTGCGTCAGGGCCTGACGTACGCAGAGGCGTCAATTTTGGGGCAGCCGGGCATAAGACATGATAGGAATAGATCACAACAGCAAGCTCAGGGTACTGACCTACTCCATCAACGTGTGGCAAATCCAAAACAAACACAGCATTATGATCATACAGCTCTTGATGGCGCACTAGTACAAATGATAAATACCTTGCAGCAGACCATTGCGGGTCTCGAGAAAACCATCGCTAGGCTGTTGGATGAGATCAAGGAACTCAGAGGTTCCAAGCCGGAGAAGCAGCACAAATAATGGCTACCGTGCTGCGCCTCGGTACGTGGAACGCTCGTAGTATTATCCCAAATACTAATGAGCTTAAGGTGTTTATGATCAAGCACGACATCGACATCATGCTTATCTCTGAGACCTTCTTACACGATGGTTCCCACTTCAACATGGCAGGTTACACATGTTATCGAGCAGATCACCCTGGAGGGCGCCCTAGAGGCGGAGCATGTGTGCTAATCAGGCAGGGATTAGTGCACTATCACCAACAACCAATCATGACTAATCACGTACAGTTGGCAACCGTAATAATTTCAACTAATTTAGGTGAAATCGCTGTGGCTGCTGCGTACCTTCCACCAGGTTTGCCTTGGAGTACCCCTGAGTTTGGCAGTCTACTTGATCAGCTCGGTCAAAAATTTATCGTCGGTGGCGACTTCAACGCAAAACATCGACTCTGGGGCAGTTTGACGACAAACGCTAGAGGCACTGCGCTTCATGGCTGTCTTACCAGCAGTGCAACACAAGTGCTAGCCACTGGCAGACCCACTTACTACCCGTATAACAGGAGGGATACGCCCACGTGCATTGATTTCTACATGTACAAGGGTATAGCCAACAGTCTGCTCTCGGTACGAGAAGAGTATGAACTTTCATCGGATCATTTGCCCTTGGTTGCTTCTTTATCAATGTCGCCTCAGCGAACTACCCCAATAACGAGGCTTGTTTCTCCTGGTGCCAACATAAGACTCTTCCAAGACGAGATGAACAATGCTTTTAATCTCAACACGGAGATAAACACGCCAGAAGATATCGACAAAGCTGTCGAAACTTTCATAAGCAGGGCTAAGAGCGCTGCTCTTATTGCTGCCCCAGCTGGTGCAACTCACTGTAGAGACGGACACAGCAACCTCACTCTCTCTCCGGAAGCAATAGGCCTTCTAACGCTCAAGAAGCGCCTCAGACGCGAGTTCATCAGAACCAATGACCCGGCGATCGATAGACTGTATAGAAGGATCTCTAACAGGGTAAAAAAGGTATTAGCCACACTAAAAAGAGAAGCCACAGACGCCTTCCTGGAGAAAGCTACTCCCGATGAAAGTTCTACGTTTGCGCTCTGGAAGCTTACGAGGAGGTTCAAAAGGCAAGTTTCACCGAAATTCCCAGTCCGAAACCCAGATGGCTCTTGGGCAAGATCCCCCCGGGAAAGAGCCGAAGCGTTCGCGAATAATCTGGAAGAAAGATTCCAGCCGTTTGAGACATCGTCGCCAAGAAGAGTACAGCTAGTAACCGAATCTCTGGAAGCTCCGTTGCAGATGGCCCTCCCTGTAGCTCCTATCACCCTTACTGAAGTG
The DNA here is from genome assembly GCA_037043425.1 of Hirtodrosophila duncani. Lineage (NCBI taxonomy): Eukaryota > Metazoa > Arthropoda > Insecta > Diptera > Drosophilidae > Hirtodrosophila > Hirtodrosophila duncani. The sequence goes on along the minus strand of JBAMBM010000789.1, from coordinate 15,100 downwards.
GAAAAGGAAATCAAAAAGCTTCGCAATAACAAGGCTCCAGGCGAGGACCAGTTTGATAATCGCTCTATCAAGCTGCTCCCTCGCAGAGCTTTGCTATTCCTCGTATTGATTCTCAACTCCGCTCTTCGACTCGGACACTTCCCAGGCGCCTGGAAGAAGGCCAACATTATCATGCTACACAAAAGTGGGAAGCCAGCAGATGAGTTGGATTCGTACCGTCCAATAAGCCTACTGCCAGCATTTGGCAAAATATTGGAGAGGTGCATTTTAAGAAGGATTCTTGAAACCAGCGCGGTCAAAAAGGCAATGCCAAAATTTCAGTTCGGCTTTAGGCTCAGGCACGGCACGCCCGAGCAACTACACCGAGTTGTAAACTTTATTCTAGAGGGATTCCACGGAAAGGAGTATGTTGTCGGAGCGTATCTGGATATCCAGCAGGCATTTGATAGAGTGTGGCATGCAGGACTCCTGCATAAACTTAAAGATCTACTTAATCCACAGCTCTATCTTATTGTTAAAAGCTTTCTTCACGAACGATCCTTTAAAGTTGTTCAGGACGGGGTGTCCTCTCATGCAAAGACGGTCAGAGCTGGTGTACCCCAGGGTAGCGTGTTAGGGCCAACCCTTTACAGCCTGTATACGCACGATATGCCTTCAGCTGACAACATGCCGATCTCGGACCAGAGCAATCTGCTTGTCGCCACCTTTGCTGATGACACTGCGGTACTGGCCAGAGACAGTTGCGTCTTCACCGCTACAGATCTCATCCAGATCTATTTAAAAAAATTCGAGAACTGGGCCTGTAGATGGAATATTGCCATAAACACTGATAAGTGTGTACAAGTCACATACACTCTCAGAGCGCAAACCTCTCCTGGGGTATTTTTACATGGTCAACTGTTAGAGCAGAAGGAAGCTCACAAATATCTTGGAGTCACTCTGGACAAGCGACTAAACTTCCAGCGCCATATAAATGATGTAGTTAAGCGTCTGAAGACAAAGGCGAGCAGTTTGGCTTGGCTTCTTAATGCCAGGAATAAACTTTCAGTAACCAACAAGACGCTCATTTACAAAGTCATTCTGGCACCCATTTGGAGATATGGTATTCAGGTATACGGCATAGCGGCTAAGTCGAACCTTAATAAAATACGTGTTGTGCAGTCCCAATTCTTGCGCAGAATTTCTGGTGCGGCATGGTACATACGCAACAGCGATATCCACAAAGAACTCCATGTACCGAGGATCGGAGATGTGATCAATCGCCAAGCTTCTGCATATCTAGACAAACTCGCACATCACCCTAACCAGCTGGCGCAAAGGCTCCTAAGAAGTAGACGTATCCACGGAGTAAGAATGAGAAGGAGGCTCAAGAGAGTCCACCCAACCGACCTGTCCCACAGAACCCTTTAATCTTCCCCTTTTCCCATCCAGTTACCCTATTAGGGTTAAGTATGTACGTTTGTATATATCCTGTTGAAAATTATATATCCACTATAGTATAAGTTATTATTAATAGTAACAGTAAGCTATAAAAACTTTGTAAAGTAATAAACACATATATGTAAAAAAAAAAAACAAAAAAAAAAAACAAAAAAGTTTTATAGTCAAAAAAAATTCGAAAACTGTTAAGAAATTTACAAAAAAAAAGAATTTTAAATATATAAAAAAAAATCAAAAATTTAATAAAAAAATTCAAAAATATGTCGAAAACTTAAAAAATGTTCAAAAAATTCGAAAACTTCCAAAAATTTCAAAAAATGCCAAAAACCAATCTTTTAAAAATTAAAAAAAAAAATTAAAACGTCATCAAAAAAAAATTTTCTGTTAATGTAAAAAAACTACAAAAAATTAAAAAAAGAATTATTAAATTAAATTAATTCGAGTTTTAAAATAAAATTTAAAAATTAAAAAATGTCAATAAAAGATTTTAAAAAGCTTTTTTAATTTAAAAAAAAAAACATCAAAATATTTAAGAAAATAAAAAAAAAAAAATTTTACTTATGTGAAAAAAATCAAAAAATCAAATAAAATTAAAATTACATAAAAAAAATTCAAAAAATTATCTAAAAATTTAAAAGATAATTTATAAATATTTTCCAACAAATTAAAAAATAAGCATTTACATCATATTTTGAAAATTTCAAAAATAAAAATAAAGAAAAATGTAAAAATATTTTTAAAAGTTTCTAAAAATTTAAAAATGTTTCAAAAAATTCGAACATATAATATTCAAAAAGAAAAAAAAATGTAAAACAAACTTCGACAATTTTTAAAAACAAACCTAACTTGAAGAAATTCAAAAAAAATTTTGAAAGTTTCAAAAAATTGAACAAAATTTCGAAAATTGTTTAAAAAAATTAATAAAAATATAAAAAAAGAATTGGAAATTACTCAAAAAAATTTCGAAAATTTAAAAAAAAAATTTTTTTTAAATTAAAAAATGTCCACAAACAAAAAATTAAAAAGAAGAAAATTTAAAATAGATAAGAATTTAAAAATTTGAATATGCAATATTTAACAATATTTAAAAATTAAAAATTATAAAAAAAATTTCAAAAACATTTCAACATTTTTAAGAACAAATTCAAAACAAAATAAAAGAAAAACTAAAAAAACAAAAACATTCCAACATTTCAACAAATTTCGATTATTAAAAAGTAAAAATTAAGAGAAAATTTTAAAAAAATTTCGAAATTGAAAAATAATAATTTTGTGAAAAAAATTTTATCAAATTTAAGACGAAAAATTTTTAAAAATCTTATAAAAATACAAAAAAATTCAAAATAAATTGAATATTAGAAAAAAAAGAAAATTTAAAAAAAATTCAGAACACAAAAATTTTTAAAAGAAATTTCAGAATATGTTAAAAAAAATTAAATACAAAAATTCCAAACATATTTGGAAAATTTCAAAAAGTTAAATAAATAACTCAAACAATATAAGAAAATTTTACAAATTTCAATAAATTAAATCTATAAAAGTTTTAAAGAATTTCCAAAAACTTAAAAAAATTCATAGTATAAAAAAAATAAATTAAAAGAATTTCGAATATTATTAGGCTTGTTTCTCCTGGTGCCAACATAAGACTCTTCCAAGACGAGATGAACAATGCTTTTAATCTCAACACGGAGATAAACACGCCAGAAGATATCGACAAAGCTGTCGAAACTTTCATAAGCAGGGCTAAGAGCGTTGCTCTTATTGCTGCCCCAGCTGGTGCAACTCACTGTAGAGACGGACACAGCAACCTCACTCTCTCTCCGGAAGCAATAGGCCTTCTAACGCTCAAGAAGCGCCTCAGACGCGAGTTCATCAGAACCAATGACCCGGCGATCGATAGACTGTATAGAAGGATCTCTAACAGGGTAAAAAAGGTATTAGCCATACTAAAAAGAGAAGCCACAGACGCCTTCCTGGAGAAAGCTACTCCCGATGAAAGTTCTACGTTTGCGCTCTGGAAGCTTACGAGGAGGTTCAAAAAGCAAGTTTCACCGAAATTCCCAGTCCGAAACCCAGATGGCTCTTGGGTAAGATCCCCCCGGGAAAGAGCCGAAGCGTTCGCGAAGACATCGTCGCCAAGAAGAGTACAGCTAGTAACCGAATCTCTGGAAGCTCCGTTGCAGATGGCCCTCCCTGTAGCTCCTATCACCCTTACTGAAGTGGAAAAGGAAATCAAAAAGCTTCGCAATAACAAGGCTCCAGGCGAGGACCAGTTTGATAATCGCTCTATCAATCTGCTCCCTCGCAGAGCTTTGCTATTCCTCGTATTGATTCTCAACTCCGCTCTTCGACTCGGACACTTCCCAGGCGCCTGGAAGAAGGCCAACATTATCATGCTACACAAAAGTGGGAAGCCAGCAGATGAGTTGGATTCGTACCGTCCAATAAGCCTACTGCCAGCATTTGGAAAAATATTGGAGAGGTGCATTTTAAGAAGGATTCTTGAAACCAGCGCGGTCAAAAAGGCAAAATTTCAGTTCGGCTTTAGGCTCAGGCACGGCACGCCCGAGCAACTACACCGAGTTGTAAACTTTATTCTAGAGGGATTCCACGGAAAGGAGTATGTTGTCGGAGCGTATCTGGATATCCAGCAGGCATTTCATAGAGTGTGGCATGCAGGACTCCTGCATAAACTTAAAGATCTACTTAATCCACAGCTCTATCTTATTGTTAAAAGCTTTCTTCACGAACGATCCTTTAAAGTTGTTCAGGACGGGGTGTCCTCTCATGCAAAGACGGTCAGAGCTGGTGTACCCCAGGGTAGCGTGTTAGGGCCAACCCTTTACAGCCTGTATACGCACGATATGCCTTCAGCTGACAACATGCCGATCTCGGACCAGAGCAATCTGCTTGTCGCCACCTTTGCTGATGACACTGCGGTACTGGCCAGAGACAGTTGCGTCTTCACCGCTACAGATCTCATCCAGATCTATTTAAAAAAATTCGAGAACTGGGCCTGTAGATGGAATATTGCCATAAACACTGATAAGTGTGTACAAGTCACATACACTCTCAGAGCGCAAACCTCTCCTGGGGTATTTTTACATGGTCAACTGTTAGAGCAGAAGGAAGCTCACAAATATCTTGGAGTCACTCTGGACAAGCGACTAAACTTCCAGCGCCATATAAATGATGTAGTTAAGCGTCTGAAGACAAAGGCGAGCAGTTTGGCTTGGCTTCTTAATGCCAGGAATAAACTTTCAGTAACCAACAAGACGCTCATTTACAAAGTCATTCTGGCACCCATTTGGAGATATGGTATTCAGGTATACGGCATAGCGGCTAAGTCGAACCTTATTAAAATACGTGTTGTGCAGTCCCAATTCTTGCGCAGAATTTCTGGTGCGGCATGGTACATACGCAACAGCGATATCCACAAAGAACTCCATGTACCGAGGATCGGAGATGTGATCAATCGCCAAGCTTCTGCATATCTAGACAAACTCGCACATCACCCTAACCAGCTGGCGCAAAGGCTCCTAAGAAGTAGACGTATCCACGGAGTAAGAATGAGAAGGAGGCTCAAGAGAGTCCACCCAACCGACCTGTCCCACAGAACCCTTTAATCTTCCCCTTTTCCCATCCAGTTACCCTATTAGGGTTAAGTATGTACGTTTGTATATATCCTGTTGAAAATTATATATCCACTATAGTATAAGTTATTATTAATAGTAACAGTAAGCTATAAAAACTTTGTAAAGTAATAAACACATATATGTAAAAAAAAAAAAACAAAAAAAAAAACAAAAAAAGTTTTATAGTCAAAAAAAAATTCGAAAACTGTTAAGAAATTTACAAAAAAAAAGAATTTTAAATATATAAAAAAAAATCAAAAATTTAATAAAAAAAATTCAAAAATATGTCGAAAACTTAAAAAATGTTCAAAAAATTCGAAAACTTCCAAAAATTTCAAAAAATGCCAAAAACCAATCTTTTAAAAATTAAAAAAAAAAAATTAAAACGTCATCAAAAAAAAATTTTCTGTTAATGTAAAAAAACTACAAAAAATTAAAAAAAGAATTATTAAATTAAATTAATTCGAGTTTTAAAATAAAATTTAAAAATTAAAAAATGTCAAAAAAAGATTTTAAAAAGCTTTTTTAATTTAAAAAAAAAAACATCAAAATATTTAAGAAAATAAAAAAAAAAAAATTTTACTTATGTGAAAAAAATCAAAAAATCAAATAAAATTAAAATTACATAAAAAAAATTCAAAAAATTATCTAAAAATTTAAAAGATAATTTATAAATATTTTCCAACAAATTAAAAAATAAGCATTTACATCATATTTTGAAAATTTCAAAAATAAAAATAAAGAAAAATGTAAAAATATTTTTAAAAGTTTCTAAAAATTTAAAAATGTTTCAAAAAATTCGAACATATAATATTCAAAAAGAAAAAAAAATGTAAAACAAACTTCGACAATTTTTAAAAACAAACCTAACTTGAAGAAATTCAAAAAAAATTTTGAAAGTTTCAAAAAATTGAACAAAATTTCGAAAATTGTTTAAAAAAATTAATAAAAATATAAAAAAAGAATTGGAAATTACTCAAAAAAATTTCGAAAATTTAAAAAAAAAATTTTTTTAAATTAAAAAATGTCCACAAACAAAAAATTAAAAAGAAGAAAATTTAAAATAGATAAGAATTTAAAAATTTGAATATGCAATATTTAACAATATTTAAAAATTAAAAATTATAAAAAAAATTTCAAAAACATTTCAACATTTTTAAGAACAAATTCAAAACAAAATAAAAGAAAAACTAAAAAAACAAAAACATTCCAACATTTCAACAAATTTCGATTATTAAAAAGTAAAAATTAAGAGAAAATTTTAAAAAAATTTCGAAATTGAAAAATAATAATTTTGTGAAAAAAATTTTATCAAATTTAAGACGAAAAATTTTTAAAAATCTTATAAAAATACAAAAAAATTCAAAATAAATTGAATATTAGAAAAAAAAGAAAATTTAAAAAAAATTCAGAACACAAAAATTTTTAAAAGAAATTTCAGAATATGTTAAAAAAAATTAAATACAAAAATTCCAAACATATTTGGAAAATTTCAAAAAGTTAAATAAATAACTCAAACAATATAAGAAAATTTTACAAATTTCAATAAATTAAATCTATAAAAGTTTTAAAGAATTTCCAAAAACTTAAAAAAATTCATAGTATAAAAAAAATAAATTAAAAGAATTTCGAATATTAAAAAAATTTTTTTTTGTGATAAAAAAAAATCTAAAACTGTAAAAAAAATTAAAAATTATAAAAAGATTTCAAAAAATTTAAAAAAAATTAAAAACAGAACCTAAAAAATGAAAAAAAAAATTTCAAAAAAATCTTAAATTAAAACAAAATCAAAAAAATTGTAAAAAACATTGAAACAAATTTTTCGAAATTTTCGAAAATGTAAAAAGGAAGTAACAAAAATATATTTACAAAACAAACAATTTAAAAAAAAAATTTTAAAAGAAATTAAAAAAAAAATCAAGAAATTTCTAAAATTAAATAAAAATATTAATATTTAAAAAAAATTCAAACAAAATTTTGAATATTAAAAAAAATTTCCAACAAATAATTTCAAAAAAATATTTAAAAATTAAAAAAAAAACATAATACTAAAAATATTTAAAAAAAAAATTAAAAATAAACTTTTTAATATATCAAAAATGCACAATAAATTTGGAAAATTGGTAAAAAATATTAAAAAAAAATTTTTTCCATTTAAAAAATATGTATTTTGAAAATTAAAAACTATTCAGAAAATATAAAAAACTCAAAACAAATTTTAAAAACGTCAAAACGTCAAACAAAAATTTTTAAAGGAAATTAAAAAAAAAATTCCAAACAAATTAATAATTTTTGAAATTTAAAAACAATTTCAAAAATATAAAAAAAAATTTAATCAAATTTGGAAAATTTCAAAAGGTTTAACTCGAGCAATTAAAGACAATTTAAAAAAATTAAATAAATTAAAATAAAATTTTGAAAATTAAAAATAAACTCAAAAAAAAAAATTTCAACAAATTTAAAAAACAAAAACAAAAAATGTTTAAATTTTAAAATATTAAACAAAAAAATTGACAATTTAAAAACAATTAAAATATTGAAACAAAATTCAAATAAATTCCAAAAATATTTAAAAAAAAAACAAACAAATTTAAGAAAAAATTTAAAAAAATATTCGAAAATTTTTAGAAACAAATTTCAAAATATTCCAAAAATTCAAAACAATTTTTAAAAATAAAAAAAACTTAAAAATTAAATAAAAATTCAAAATATGAAAACAAGCTTTCAAAAATTAAAAAAAAAAAATTCAAAGAAATATTAAAAAAAAATGTTTAAAAATTTCAAAAAAAGTCTATAAAATTTAAAAAAAAAATAAAAAAAATCAAAAAAATTTAAAAGAAAAATTTAAAAAATAAATAAAAAAAAATTTAAAACAAAAAAAAAATGTTTTAAAAAAATATAAAAATACTTTTTAATATTTCAAAAATTAAAAAAAAAAATCAATAATAGTTAAACAAAAAATTAAGAAAAATTAAAAAACAGAAAAAAAAACAAAAAAATTCGAGAAATAAAAAATAAAAATTAAAAATTAAAAAAAAAATAATCTAAAATATTCAGTTTCGAAAAATTTAGAAAATTTTTCAAAAATATGTCAGAAAAATTACAAAAGTTGTTTAAAAAAAATCCAAAAAATTCAAAAATTTGTAAAAAGTCAAACAAAATTAAAAAAAAATATGTTTAAAAATTTAAAACAAAACAAAAATAAAATATTAAAAATATTTTAAAAAATTTAAACATTAAATTAAAAATTAAATTAAAAACAAAAATTAGAAAAATTTAAAACAAAATTGAAATAAATTTAGAAAAGTAAAAAAAATTTAAAATTTAAATAAAAATGCACAATATTCAAAGTTTCGTAAATTAAAAAAAAGTTTAAAAATGTCAAAAAATATAAAAAAAAGTAAAAAAAATATCTACAAAAAAATCCAAAAAAATAAAAAAATTGTAAAAGATGTCAAACAAAAAAAAAAGACAAAATTTGAATATTTTAACAAAAACAAAAAAAAATTTGAAAAATTTCTAAAAATTAACAAAAAAAAAAAGATTCAAAAAATTTCAAATATTTAATATTCAAAAATTCCAAACAAATTTAAAAATGAACAGAAAAAAGTCTTAAAGTTAAAAAAAAAAATTCGAAAACTATTAAAGAAATTTGCAAACAAAAAGAATTTTAAATATATCAAAAAAAAAAATTGAAAACGTAACAAAAAAATTCAAAAATATGTCGAAAACTTTTTTTTAAAAAAAACTGAAAATTTTCAAAAAATTCGACAACTTTTCCAAAAATTTCAAAAATGCCAAATCAATGTTGTAAATTTTTGTAAATACAAATGTAAAAAAAAACTACAAAAAATTAAAAAAAAATTATTAAATTAAAACAAATCAAAAAAGGTTTTCTTTAAATTCGAGTTTTAAAATAAAATTTAAAAATTAAAAAATGTCAAAAAAGATTTTAAAAACTGTTTTCATTAAAAAAAAACATCGAAAAATTTAAAAAATTAAAAAGAAATAAAAATTTTACTTATCATAAAACAAAAAAAATTTAAAATTACATAAAAAAAAATTTTAAAAAATGTCTAAAAATTTCAAAAATTTCAATATTTGAAAGATAATTTATAATAATTTTCCAACATATTAAAAAATAAACAATTACAACATATTTTGAAAATTTCAAAAATAAAAATAAAGAAAAACTTTAAAATATTTTGAAAAGTTTCTAAAAATTTAAAAACGTTTTAAAAAAATTCGAACATTTAATATTCAAAAAGAAAAAAAAATTGTAAAACAAATTTCGACAATTTAAAAAAAAAAACTTAAAAAAATGAAGAAATTAGAAAAGAAAAATTTAAAAGTTTCAAAAAATTGAATAAAATTTCGAAAATTGTGAAAAAAATTATTAAAAATGTAAAAAAAAAATTGGAAGTTACTCAAGAAAAATTTCGAAAATTTAAAAAAAAAATTTTTTTAAATCAAAAAGTTTCCACAAACAAAAAATTTAAAAAATGAATAAGAAGAAAATTTAAAAATTATAAAAATTTAAAAGTTTTAATATACAATAATTAACAATATTTAAAAATTAAAAAAAAATTCGAAAATTATAAGAAAAATTTCAAAAACATTTCAACATTTTTAAAAACAAATTCAAAACAAAAAAATTACGAGAAAATTTAAAAAATGTCGAAATTGAAATAATATTTTTGTGAAAAAAATGAAAAACAAAATAACCAAAAATTTCAAAAAAATTTTGAATATAAGAAAAAAAAGAAAATTGTAAGAAAAGTTGAAAAAAATATTCAGAACATACAAAAATTTTTAAAAGAAAAATTCAGAAAATGTTCAAAAAAAATTAAAGACAAATATTCCAAACATATTTGGAAAATTTCAAAAAGTTAAATAAAAAACTCAAACAATTTAAGAAAATTTTATAAATTGCAATAAATAAAAATAAAATTTTGAAAATTTAAAAACAGTTTTTAACAGAAATTTAAAAATATTAAAAAAAAAATATTTAAAAATAAACTAAAAAAAAAACTTCAAAATAAATAGAAACCTTTTAAAAGAAATTTCAAAGAAATAAAAAGAATTAACAAAAAATAAGAAACAACAAGAAAATATTAAAGAAATTTAAAAAAAAATCACACATTTTTTTTAGTTGTGAAAAGAATTTAAAAATATTCAAAAAATTTCGAATATTTAATATTCAAAGATTCCAACAAAAAATTATAAATTAAAACAAAAATTTAAATTTAAAAACAAAAAATTTAAAAAATAAATACTAAAAAGAAAAAGTATTAAAAAAAATTCAAAAATTGAAAAAAAAATCAAAACAAATTCAAAACCAATTTCGAAAACTTTTAAAAGAAAACTTAAAATATGTTCAAAAAATTCTAACACTTAATAATAAATATAATATAAAGTTTTTAAAAGAAATTTCAAAAAATTTAAAACTGGTAAAAATATTAGAAAAAACTTTTCAAATGTCAAGAAAAATTGTTAAAACATTTAAAAAGAAATTCACACAAATTTTTTTTTAGTTGTCAATAACAGTTTAAAAAAGAGTCGAAAAATTTTCGAGTATTTAATATTCAATAATTCCAAAAAATTTATAATTAAAACAAATATTTAAATTCGAAAACTATTAAAAAAATTTCAAAAAACTAAAAAAAATATTAAAAAAATTGAAAAATTAAAAATAAAATTTAAAAAAAATATAAAAAAATAACTAAGCAAAATAAAAAAAAAGTCGAACATTATTTATACAAAAACTTAAAAAAGTCAAAAAAAACTCAATAAATAAAAAAAATTTTATTTTAAATTTAAAAAATATGAAAAACACAAAAATCTAAACAAATTTTGAAAATTTTCAAAACAAATTTTTGAAACAAATGAAACACATTTTTTTTTGATTTTCTTTGAATTTTTTGTAAAAATATCAAAAATTAAAAAAATTTTAAAAGAAAAATTTGCTTAAAAATTTGTAAAAAAATCAGAAATTCAACCAAAATTAAAAACAATTCAGAAAAAAAATTTTTTAAATTTGAAAATTTAAAAAAAAAGTAAAAACATTTCAAACAGATTTTCAATTTTTAAATTTAAAAAAAAATTCAAAAAAAATTTTGAAAACTAAAAAAATTTAAAAAATTTTTAAAACATTTTGAAAATTAAAAAACAAAATCAGAAAATGTAAAAAAAAACAAAAAATTAAGAAACGTCAGAGCAATTTCGAAAATTTTAAAAGAAAAATGTAAAAAAAAAATTTTTTTTTAATTGGAAAAAACTAGAAACGCCCAAGAAAAAAACTCAAAAAATTAAAAAAAAAATTTTAAGAAAAGTTTAAATAAAAACTAATATAAGAAAGATTGGAAAATAAAAATTTTACTTTTGTGAAAAAAATCATAAATATTCAAGAAGAAAAAAAGTAAAAAAAACAATAAAAATTACAAAAAATTTCAAAAGTAAAATAACAAAAATTTCGAATATTAGAAAAAAAATGTAAAGCAAATTAAAAAAAATTTTCCAGATAAAAAAAAATTCACAATATATTTTGAAAATTTAAAAAAAAATATATACAAATTTGAAAAAATTTCCAAAAATTTAAAAATATTAAAAAAATAAAAAAAAATTAAAAAATTCGAATATTTAAAAAAATTCTTTTGTAATAAAAAAAAATTCTAAAATTGTGAAAAAATTAAAAATTATAAAAAGAAAGATTTCAAAAAATTTCAAAAAAAAATTTAAAAATTCAAAAAGAATTCAATAAATTAAAAAAAATTAAAAAATTCTAAAATTAAAACAAAATCAAAAAATTGTAATAAGCATTGAAACAAATTTTTCAAAATTTTCGAAAATGTAAAAAAGTATAACAAATATATTTGAAAAACAAACAAATTTAAGAAAAAAAAGTAAAAAAAAATAAAAGAAAAAATTCGGCAATTTCTAAAAGAAATTTAAAAATATCAATAAATTTCTAAAATTAAATAAATATATTAATATTTAAATAAAAAAAATTTCAAACAAAGTTTGGAATATTCAAAAAAAATTCCAACAAAAAATTAGAAAATTAATATTTAAAAATTAAAAAAAAAATATTAAAAAAAATTAAAAATAAACTTTTTAATATTTAAAAAATTCACAATAAATTTCGAAAATTGTTAAAAAATATTAAGAACAAAAATAATTTTTTTCATTTAAAAAAAATGTATTTATTAATTAAAAAAATTAAAAATTAAAAAAAATTCAGAAAATGTAAAAAAAACTGAAACAAATTTTAAAAACGTAAAACCAAAACTTTTAAAAGAAATTAAAAAAAATATTCCAAACAAATTAATAATTTTTGAAATTTAAAAAAAACTTCAAAAAAATTAAAAAAAAATTTAATCAAATTTGGAAAATTTCAAAAGGTTTAACTCGAGCAATTTAGATTCAATTTAGAAATTTCGGCAAATTGAGTTGAAACCTTTGAGACTTCGAAATTTGATGAAATTTTGAATTTTGAATTTTTGAAGTTTTTAATTTATAAATATTCGAATTTTTAAATTGGTGGTTTGTTTCGAATTTTTTTAATTTTTGACCTTTTGGATTTTTGACGTTATTGAATTGTTTCGAATTTTTTGACATTTTCTGAATTTTTTGACATATTTGAGTTCAGAATACATTTTTTTGAAATGATGAAATTCTTGAAATTCTTGAATGTTTTTTGACAATTTTCGAAATTTTGAAATTGTGAAATTTTGAAATACTAGAAAGTTTGAAATTTTGAAATTTTGAAATTTTGAATATTTTGAAATTTTTGAAATTTTGAAATATTGAAATTTTCAAATTTTGAAATTGTTGGAATTTTGAAATTTTGAATATTCCGAAACTTTGAAATTTTGAAATTTTGAAATTTTGAATTTTGAATATTAATATATTTATTTAATTTTAGAAATATATTGATATTTTTAAATTTCTTTTAGAAATTGCCGAATTTTTTCTTTTATTTTTTTTTACTTTTTTTTCTTAAATTTGTTTGTTTTTCAAATATATTTGTTATACTTTTTTACATTTTCGAAAATTTTGAAAAATTTGTTTCAATGCTTATTACAATTTTTTGATTTTGTTTTAATTTTAGAATTTTTTAATTTTTTTTAATTTATTGAATTCTTTTTGAATTTTTAAATTTTTTTTTGAAATTTTTTGAAATCTTTCTTTTTATAATTTTTAATTTTTTCACAATTTTAGAATTTTTTTTTATTACAAAAGAATTTTTTTAAATATTCGAATTTTTTAATTTTTTTTTATTTTTTTAATATTTTTAAATTTTTGGAAATTTTTTCAAATTTGTATATATTTTTTTTAAATTTTCAAAATATATTGTGAATTTTTTTTTTATCTGGAAAATTTTTTTTAATTTGCTTTACATTTTTTTTTCTAATATTCGAAATTTTTGTTATTTTACTTTTGAAATTTTTTGTAATTTTTATTGTTTTTTTTTACTTTTTTCTTCTTGAATATTTATGATTTTTTTCACAAAAGTAAAATTTTTATTTTCCAATCTTTCTTATATTAGTTTTTATTTAAACTTTTCTTAAAATTTTTTTTTTAATTTTTTGAGTTTATTTTCTTGGGCGTTTCTAGTTTTTTCCAATTAAAAAAAAATTTTTTTTTTACATTTTTCTTTTAAAATTTTCGAAATTGCTCTGACGTTTCTTAATTTTTTGTTTTTTTTTACATTTTCTGATTTTGTTTTTTAATTTTCAAAATGTTTTAAAAATTTTTTAAATTTTTTTAGTTTTCAAAATTTTTTTTGAATTTTTTTTTAAATTTAAAAATTGAAAATCTGTTTGAAATGTTTTTACTTTTTTTTTAAATTTTCAAATTTAAAAAATTTTTTTTCTGAATTGTTTTTAATTTTGGTTGAATTTCTGATTTTTTTACAAATTTTTAAGCAAATTTTTCTTTTAAAATTTTTTTAATTTTTGATATTTTTACAAAAAATTCAAAGAAAATCAAAAAAAAAATGTGTTTCATTTGTTTCAAAAATTTGTTTTGAAAATTTTCAAAATTTGTTTAGATTTTTGTATGTTTTTCATATTTTTTAAATTTAAAATAAAATTTTTTTTATTTATTGAGTTTTTTTTTACTTTTTTAAGTTTTTGTATAAATAATGTTCGACTTTTTTTTTATTTTGCTTAGTTATATTTTTTAATTTTTTTTTAAATTTTATTTTTAATTTATCAATTTTTTAAAATTTTTTTTAGTTTTTTGAAATTTTTTTAATAGTTTTCGAATTTAAATATTTGTTTTAATTATAAATTTTTTGGAATTATTGAATATTAAATACTCGAAAATTTTTCGACTCTTTTTTAAACTGTTATTGACAACTAAAAAAAAATTTGTGTGAATTTCTTTTTAAATGTTTTAACAATTTTTCTTGACATTTGAAAAGTTTTTTCTAATATTTTTACCAGTTTTAAATTTTTTGAAATTTCTTTTAAAAACTTTATATTATATTTATTATTAAGTGTTAGAATTTTTTGAACATATTTTAAGTTTTCTTTTAAAAGTTTTCGAAATTGGTTTTGAATTTGTTTTGATTTTTTTTCAATTTTTGAATTTTTTTTAATACTTTTTCTTTTTAGTATTTATTTTTTAAATTTTTTGTTTTTAAATTTAAATTTTTGTTTTAATTTATAATTTTTTGTTGGAATCTTTGAATATTAAATATTCGAAATTTTTTGAATATTTTTAAATTCTTTTCACAACTAAAAAAAATGTGTGATTTTTTTTTAAATTTCTTTAATATTTTCTTGTTGTTTCTTATTTTTTGTTAATTCTTTTTATTTCTTTGAAATTTCTTTTAAAAGGTTTCTATTTATTTTGAAGTTTTTTTTTTAGTTTATTTTTAAATATTTTTTTTTAATATTTTTAAATTTCTGTTAAAAACTGTTTTTAAATTTTCAAAATTTTATTTTTATTTATTGCAATTTATAAAATTTTCTTAAATTGTTTGAGTTTTTTATTTAACTTTTTGAAATTTTCCAAAT